>PVHT021183584.1:13413932-13424638 GCA_004024745.2 Catagonus wagneri
CTAGAGAAGTTCCTTTAAGATTTGTTGTAAAGCTGGTTTAGTGTTGCAGAAATCTCTTAGCTTTTGCTTATCTGTAAAGATTTTGATCTCTCCTTCAAATCTGAATGTGAGCCTTGCAGGGTAAAGCAATCTTGGTTGGAAGTTTTTCCCTTTCATCACATTAAGTATATCATGCCATTCCCTTCTGGCCTGCAGAGTTTCAGCTGAGAAATCTGCTGATAACCTTATTGGGGTTCCCTTGTATGTCATTTGTTTCTTTCCCCTAGCTGCTTTAAAAATTTTCTCTTTGTCTTTAATTTTGGTCATTTTGATTGATATGTGTCTCGGGGTGTTCCTCCTTGGGTTTATTTTATATGGTACTCGTTGCACTTCCTGAATTTGACTGAGTGGTTCCTTTCCCATATTAGGGAAGTTTTCGGCTATTATCTCTTCAAATAGTTTTTCTGTCCCCTTCTCTCTCTCTTCTCCCTCTGGCTCCCCTATAATGCGGATATTGGTGCGTTTAACAGTATCCCAGAGTTCTCTGAGACTCAGCTCATTTCCTTTCAATCTTTTATCTCTTTTCTCGTCTGCATTAGTGATTTCCACTAATCTGTCCTCTACCTCGCTGATTCGTTCTTCTGCCTCCTGTATTCTATTGTTGGCTGCTTCTAATGATTTTTTTATTTCAGTGATTGTATTTTGCATCTCTTCTTGTTTAATTTTTACAGCTTGTATTTCTCTGCTCATTGTTTCCTGTAAATGATCAATCTTTGCCTCCAGTCTATTTCCAATGCCTTATATCATCTTCAGCATCAACAGTCTAAAGTCTCTTTCTGGGAGGCTGATAATCTCCTCATCACTGAGCTGTTTTTCTGGGCTTTTCTCTTTCTCCCTTATCTGTGTTATAGTTTTCTGTCTTTTCATTTTTATAGGTTTTGGTGTGGTGACCTTTTTGCCAACAATAGAGTGGTAGCCTCTCTTAGTTCTGGTGTTTCCCTCCCCTGTGACTAAAACTGGTATGGGCGGGGCTTGCTGTAGGTTTCCTGATGGGAGGGACTGATGCCTGCCCACTGGTAGGTGGGGTTGATTCCTGTCCCTCTGGTGGGTGGGGCTTTGTCTCTGGATGAGATTAGAGGCTGGCTGTGTGCCTGAGGGGTCTTTAGGCAGCCTGTTTAGTGATGGGTGGGGCTGTGATTCCACCTGGATTATTGTTTGGCCTGGGACTTCTCAGTGCTGATGGGAGGGACCAGATTTTCCCAGAAATGGCCCCCTCCAGAGAAATGCAGGCTAATGAATGTTCCCGAGAGCTTCACCTCCAATGCCCTTCCCCCACAACAAGCCACAGTCACCCCTATTTTCCCAGGAGATCCTCCAAGAATTGCAGTAAGGTTCCACCCAGATTCCTATGGAGACTGCTTTGCCCTGGGACCCAGTGCACGTGAAAGTCTGTGTGTGCCTTTCAAGGATGGGGTCTCTGTTTCTCCCAATCCTGTGGAGCTCCTGCACACAAGCCCCGCTGGCCTTCAGTGCCAGATGCTCCTGGGGCTCTTTCTCCCTGTGCCCGATCCCCAGGCGTTGGGTTTTGACGTGGGGCTCAGAACTCTCAGTCCTGTAGCTGAGTCTCTGTAATGCAGTTACTTTCCAGTCTGTGGGGCTTCCCACCCAGGAGGTATGGGGTTGCTTCTATCGCGTAATCGCCCCTCCTACCTCTTGATGTCTTCTGGAGTAGAATATCTTTTTTGGAAGTTTACAGTCCATTTGGTTGAAGGCTCCTTGGCATTTGGTTGTAGTTTTGCTGTTTTTCGGGAGAGAAGTTGATTGTTGACCTTTTAAATAACAAAATAACACATTTCAAAGGTTAAAAACATCAGCTTTAGTAGATGTTTGTCATTAGTAGATTTGCTAGTCTTAGGAAAGAAGTGTATAAAATGGAAAGTGGGGACCTTCTCCCTTTATTCAAGGTAATTCATATTACATTTTTATTGTTTCCAGGAAAATATGCACATTCCCACATATATGCACTGAACTTTTTCCTTTTGACACATAGATATCATACAAGGCACACTGTTCTGTGCTTGCTTTTCTCCGTTTCTCTACCCGAGAGCTTTTCGATCAACAGATCTGTTTAGTTCTCTTTCATGCCCTTCTAGTTTTCCATCATATACATATATCATAGTTTAGTTATCCTGTTATCTATTGATGGACACTGGGTGTTTTTCAGGTGTAGTTAGTTTTCTTTTTAATTTTATTGAAGTATAGTTGACTTATAATGCTGTGATACAGCCATGCATATACACATATTCATTCCCATGTGGGTTATCACAGCACATGGAGTAGATTTCCCTGTGCTACACAGCAGGTCCCCGTTGATTATCCATTCCACATTCAGAAGTGTTCATTTGCCATTCCCAAACCCCTAATCCATCCCTTCTCCTCCAGCCTTTCCCCTTTGGTAATCATATGTTTGTTTTCAAAGTCTGTGGGTCTGTTTTGTAAATAAGTTTATTTGTATCATTTAAAAATTTCTAATATAAATGATATCATATGGTATTTGCCTTTCTCTGTCTGACTTACTTGACTTAGTATGATAATCTCTAATAATGCCACGTTGCTACAAATGGCATTATTTTGTTCTTTTTTATGGCTGAGTAGTATTTCATTGTATATGTATGTACCACATCTTCTTTATCCATTCCTCATTGATGGACTTCTAGGTTGCTTATGTGTCTTGGCTATTGTAAATATTGCTGCATTAAACATTGTGGTGCTTGTATCTTTTTGAATTATGGTTTTCTCCAGATATATGCCCAGGAGTGGGATTGCTGGATCACATGGTAATTCTATTTTTAGTTTTTAAAGGAACTTCCATACTGTTTTCCATAGCAATTGCACTAATTTACATTCCCATCAACAGTGAAGAGGGTTTCCTTTTCTCTGCACTCCAGCGTTTATTATTTGTAGTCTTTTTGATGATGGCCATTTTTGACTGGTGTGAAATGTTACCTCATTGTAGTTTTGATTTGCATTTCTCTAATAATTAGTGCTATTAAGCATCTCTTGTGCTTTTTGGCCATCTGTCTCAGTTGTAGTTTGTTTGCAGTTTAATTATGCTTTAGTGACTTTCCCTGTATGTATATTTTGGAGAATTTTGCAAGTATATCAATAAAGTAAATTCCTAACAACGGGCCTGCTAGGTCAGGAGTTTTAGTTTTTATTTTGGAATAAAAAATTTGCTTAGGAGATGTAGTAGATAAAAATTGTGTTTGCTGGCTCATTATCTTTTTCCCCTTCTGAAAATAGTCCCTAAATTTTCCTTTTGAGTAACAGCTTGTTTTCACTCCATGCATTTTGGGTTTTTCTGGACACATGATCTAGATTTGACCACCAGAGCATTCCATGCTCTGGCCATAGTACAGAGACAGAGACCCACATATAACCAATGGGAGCCTTTCCATGATGTTGCTGTATCCATCTGAGAACAGGCGTTCTTTCTCTCATTCTACTGCAGTTGCTGAGAAGGGTAGATAGGATGCTGTGGGAAATACAGAACAGTGGAACGTCAAGTTAGGAAGAAGGAGAAGGCAACCATATAGTCACCCATTGTCTTCTCCAATACCATGGACCTGGTAGGTAAAGTTGGCCTGATTTTGGAAGTTTGATATGAAAGGATGAGCTGAAGATATGGAAGGGCAGGTGGAAAAAATGCTATTAGGTTGACTTGAGCTTCAAAATAATTCTGCAGAGCTGTGAAAGCCAGGCAGCAGTTTATTCAAGAAGAGGAAATGGGCACTTGTTTTGAGTAACCTCTGTATTGTGAAAGGGCCCAGTCTTAACAAGAGACTGGTTTAATAACTATCCGTCAGGTTATAGCCTGCAGTTGAAGGGACAAGCTTTCTGTAAATGTGATTCCATATGCATCATATGCATGCATCCTTTTTTTTTTTTAAATGAAGTCACGCACATTGATAACTGCAGAGGCGTTTGGAATGAAGGATAGCTCTTGTTTTTGTTTCTCTCATTCTTTCCTCTCCTGCCTTCTCCATATTAATTGGGAATCTGGGACTTGTACTTCACCATGTCAGAGGGGGAGTACTACCATATTACACATATTTTAATAGCCAGAGTTCAATATTAAAAACATGTAAAGCCAGTACTTAAGAGTGCGATTTCATAATGCTGCTTGCTTTTGGCATTGAGCACCAGCTTATGATCATATTCCTTTTGGCAAGCCTGAAGTTTAACTTTCAATAAGAAGAGTTAAGTGGTGAAAATGTGTAAGATAAACTTATAAAATTAAGCTTCTAAAACAAGAATTAGCTAAGTGAAAAAGCATAAAATCAGCTCAGAATAAGTAAAACTAGTCATTTATATCCACTTAAAAATGTTTTTATTTTTTTTACAGTGTGATAATAGCCTGAGTGACAGATAAGCAAAATTCAAACCATGTAATAAAATCAGGCTCACTAGGATTAAAGAGAAAAGTTTACTAAGTGTGGGTCAAAATGATTTTCTCTCTTCAGAATAAACTCATTAGAAAAGTCAGACCAGAACCATATGGGCTGACCAATGAGCCATGGACTGAATTAACAGGGAAGAGCTGTCTTGCCATTTATGTCTTTGGGATCTTTGGGATTTAACTGTGAGATGAAGCTGGGAACTAAGAGGGCTGCCTACCCATTGTCTTTCTTTTTAAATTTATTTTTTTTAACATGGAAACTCTGTATAGTGTAGTTGATTTACAGTGTTGTGTCAATTTCAGCTGTACAACAGAGTGACCCCAGCCATATGTATATATATGTTATTTTTCTCATATTATCTTCCATCATGTTCTACCCCATGAGAGTGCATAGAGTTCCCTGTGTTGTATAGTAGAATCTCATTGCTTATCCATTCTTTTTTTTTTTTTTTTCTGTCTTTTTGCTTTTTCTAGGGCCGCCCTTGCGGCATGTGGAGTTTCCCAGATTAGGGGTCTAATTGGAGCTGTAGCTGCAGGCCTACGCCAGAGCTACAGCAATGCAGAATCCAAGCCGCGTATGCAACCTACACCACAGCTCACTACAATGCCAGATCGTTAACCCACTGAGCAAGGCTAGGGATCAAACCTGCAACCTCATGGTTCCTAGTCAGATTTGTTAACCACTGAGCCACGACAGGAACTCACATTGCTTATCCATTCTAAATGTAATAATTTGCATCTACCAACCCCAAACTTCTGGCGCATCCCACTTCCTCTTTCTCGCCTCTTCTCCTTGGCAGCCACAAGCTGTTCTCTATAGCCTGCAGTCTAAGGGACAAGCTTAGACTGTGAGTCTATTTCAGTTTTGCAGATAGGTTCATTTGGTCCATATTTTAGATTCCACATATAAGTGATATCATATGGTATTTGTCTTTTTCTGGCTTACTTCACTTAGTATGAGCATCTCCAGTTACATCCATATTGCTGCAAATGGCATGATTTTTTTTTTTATGGCTGAGTAGCATTCCACTGTATTTATGTACTACATTCTTTTTTTTTTTTTTTTTTTTTTTGTCTTTTGTCTTATTAGGGCCTCACCCATGGTTCCCAGGCTGGGGGTCGAATCAGAACTGTAGCCGTTGGCCTATACCACAGCCATAGCAATGCCATATTCGAGCCACATATGCAACCTACACCACAGCTCATGGCAATGCTGGATCCTTAACCCACTGAGTGAGGCCAGGGATCGAAACTGTGACCTCATGGACACAAGTCAGATTTGTTTCTGCCAAGCCACAAGGCTTTTTGCTCAAAATGAAGAAAGGGGGGAGTTCCCGTCGTGGCTCAGCGGTAATGAACCCAGCTAATATCCATGAGGACGTGGGTTCAATCCCTGGCCTCATTCAGTGGGTTAAGGATCTGGCATTGCCATGAGCTGTGGTGTAGGTCACAGATGTGGCTTGGCTTCAGTGTTGCTGTGGCTATGGTGTAGGCCGGCTCTGATTTGACCCCTAGCCTGGAAATTTCCATATGCCACAGGTGTGGCCCTAAAAAGACAAAAAATAATAAAATAAAATAAAATAAAATGAGGAACGGGAAGAGCTCTTGTTGTGTCTCAGAGGCTTAAGAACCCAACTAGTACCCATGAGGATGTGGGTTTGATTCCCTGGCCTTGCTCAGTGGGTCAGGATCAGGCGTTGCCATGAGCTGTGGTGTAGGTTGCAGATATGGCTCAGATCCCACCTTGCTGTGGCTGTGGTGTAGGCCAGGAACTTTAGCTCCGATTCAACCCCTAGCCTGGGAACTTCCATATGCCACGGGTGCGGCCCTAAAAAGAAAAAAAGAAGGAACAAAATATAAATTAATAACCAGTAAATTATTCTGTACTATTGTGGTCTGAATTGTGTTCCACCAAAATGCATGTATTGAAGCCACAACCCCCCCTGCCCCCCCACCCGCGCCATGTAACTGTCTTTGGAGGTAGGACCTTTAGGAGGTAACGAAGGTCATAAATGTGGGTTCCAATCCAATAGGATTACTGTCTTCGGAAGAAGCTGAAGAGATACCAGAGCTCATTCCCCACTCTGTGAAAGGATACAGCGAGAAGGCAGCTGTCTCTAAACTGTGAAGAAGGCTCTTAACGGGAACAGATTCTGCTGACACCTTGATCTTGGACTTCCAGCCTCCAGAACTGTGGAAAGGTACATTTCTGTTGTTTAAGGCACCCAGTCTATGGTGCTTTGTTATGGCGGCTCAAGCTGGTGAAGATGTGGACTGCGTGTTGACTGCCTGTTCCCATCCCACGGAGTCACGGGGATCCCCAGCAGAGCCAACCTACCCATTAGGCACCTGGGACACAATGTGGGGACTTACCATAGACTTAAGAACCTATGAAACATTTGAGATCTGAAAAAAAAAATACATTAATTGGCTTAAAATAAGAAAACTGAAACCAATACCAAGTTTCATGAAAGGTCTATAACATGTAACATCATACCCTTCATTAAAGGCTAAATTTAGAATCTGTAACAACTTTATTACATGTGCAAATCATTTGTGGGTTAGATTTTTCTCACTTCTCAAAATTTCCCAAGTATTCACCATGATTTCTGAGCATGCATAATGAATACTAAATTAAATTAGTTATTTATAGATAATTTTGCAAAGACAGAATTATAAAAAGTCTTTTGACTTTTCAAAGCAAAATGATATTTAACATGGGGATGTAGCACATTTTCATTGTTTGATACGGTGTGAAATGAGATCCCTGAATTTCTAAAATTTGCCTGTGCCTCCAGCTCCCTCACTTCCCTGGCAGTGTCCTGGGTCCTCCCTGTTTGAGTGCAATGTAATTCTGACACTAACTGCTTGGAGTTAGCACAGACTTCTCAGGGTAAGGGCATTCTCCAACAGAATTGCGCTCACTTCAGATGCCAGCCACAAGCTTGGGGGCTTCCCAACCACCTGTACCTCTGACCAACTGGCTATGAATATGAGGGCTCCCACTGTCTATCTCAGGTTTGATAATTTGTTAGAATGACTCACAGAATTCAGGAAAGTGCTATCGTTAGGATGACAGTGTTATCACTAAGGATGCAAATCAAGACCAGCTGGATGAAGAGATGCAAAGGGTGAGGTCTGGCATGATCCCAAGCATGAAGCTTCCGTGTCTTTAGTCTGCACTACCCTCCTGGCACACCAGTGTATCTCACCAACCAGGAAACTCACCTAGATTCCAGATGTCCAGAGTTTCCACTGGAGTTTCATTAAGTTTACATGGTTGGACTTTTCTGGCATGGCCCAGCTCCCTAAAATTCGGTTATGGTCCAAGGGGCTCGTCATGGATAATAAAGACATTACCATCACTTGGGAAATTCCAAAGATTTAGAGGTGACCTCCCAGGAACTAGGGAGCCACAGGCCAGCCAAATTCTTTATTAAATATCAGAGAGATATGGATGTCTCACTTACTGAAATGAGTGAGCACTCTCCCCACTTGTGTCAGTTATTTTCTTAGATTTCCCAAGGAGTAAGCTAATTTTTGAAGTTTTATTAAAGTTCTCCCTCTTGAGGAACTTGAGCTAATTTCTTTCAAGGCTGGGGAGGAACTTTTCTATACCCAACATCAGCTCTCATCCCTTTGTAGAGAGAGCTGTTTCCTCTAAGTACTAAGTTCATAAACTTTCTTCCTCATTTCTGCTGGGAAGTCCAACAGACCTTGAAAACCGGATTCTTGGTGGGCCTTCTCTAGTTTGCTAGAGCTTCTGAGATGATTGTGGAGAAAGCATTCTACCATCCCTTGATATAACAATAATGCTACATGAGGGAAATAATCATCTCCTTTCCTTTCTCTCCTCTGCCTCTCCCCCCATTTTTCTTTCTAAATTGTTTTTCTGTAGAGAATCCAAAAAAAAAAGAGAGATTCAAGGATAAATTTGGTGAGAATCACATTTTTCTTAGGTAATCACTTTATACCTTTGCTGAGAACACTGTGTCATCACGCACAAATACATAAGAAGGGAAATAAAAATGAGAAAAATAATCTATAATTCTTCTTTCCAAGTAGACATGTTATTGGCTGATGCTAATTTTACAGTCATATTAATATTGAAGTCTAATAGATAGACTAGAAGTCAAAAGATAAGAAATTCTTTATGTCAAGTAGAAAACAAATTCATTACAGACCAAGTAATAGTAAGTCATAATAAAATTCTTACGTTCTGCAAAGTTTATGGAAAAGTGACTTATGTTAACTAATTAATAGGTAATATGGAAAAAATAGTGATTCTGGAGTTGACAAAGTTGAAATGAAATCCTTCTTTTTCCATTTACTCTCATCTAAGTTTGTACAACTCGACCTTTCTTTGTCTTAGTTTTCTCATCCATAAAAAAGGAACAAAAATGCCAACTTTGCAGGACACTAAGAAGTGAATTATAAATCCTATTTCCCCACTGTTTTCTGTAATGACTGCATGATCTTACATTCCTACCAATGCACAAGGGTTCTAATTTCTCTGCATCTTTGCTGACACTTGTTATTATTATTATTTTTGTCTTTTTAGGGCTGTATCCGCAGAATATGGAAGTTTCTAGCTTAGGGGTTGAATTGGAGCTGTAGCTGCTGGCCTGCACCTCAGCCACAGCAACGTGGGATCTGAGCTGTGTCTGCAACCTATACCACAGCTCACGGCATACTTTTAGTGAACATATAACACATGTATTTATGTTGTTTTTTAATCGCTTAAAACTTCTTTTTCACTAGCATCTTTAACAGTCAACACAATAAGTATGTGCCAAATGAAGGAATGAATTAATAAACTGCATGTTCTTAAATAGGCAGAGATGGTTAAAGAACCATCTATTTTTTCTCTTTCTGCCAGCAATGGGAACTTGGGGTTTTGTAGCTGACAGAAATCATATAATATCTAACAGGAACAAATCCTTGGCCTTGCTCAGTGGGTTAAGGATCTGGTGTTGCCGTGAGCTGTGGTGTAGGTTGCAGATGCGGCTCGGATCCTGCGTTGCTGTGGCTGTGGCATAAGCCAGCAGCTGTAGCTCTGATTAGACCCCTAGCCTGGGAACCTCTGTATGTGGCAGGTGCGCCCCCCCCCAAAAAAAAATCTCTCTTTTGGAATAACTAGTGTGGCTTTGTTTTCCTGAGTGACTCTGAGATAGGGAGGGGAGAGAGAGCGAGAGAGCAAGAGAGCGAGAGAGAGAGAGCAAGAGTGAGAGAGAGAGAGAGAGAGAGAGAGAGAGGACGAGAGAGAGAGAGAGAGGTATATATAGAGAGAGAGAGGTATAGAGAGAGAGAGAAAGAGAGAGCCAGTGCCTGCTGCCCAACAAAAGTCAAAGCCCTAGAGTCCAGGCTGTCCTTCTGCCCTTCATAGCCAGTGTGTCCATGAGCTAAGCACAGCCAATCAAACACTTTAACTGAGGCTTTGGACCTTGAGAGGGCTGAAAATAAATGGTAGTTGGAGTATGTTCGTTATAGCAGTGGAAAACTGACTTTATTCTTTTTGTTATGAAGCTGTAACCAAGGTTCCCATTTCTGAGCCTTCTGGAGCTGCCTTAAGGACTCCTGTGGTAAAGCCTGGTTCTCTGGGCTTCATTCAAGTCTGTGATTCTCCTGATGTTCTTCCAAAAATGTCCCACTTTCGCCAGAGTTATATTTAGATGTCTGCAGCCAAGGAATCCAAACCCTAACTGTATTAAAATGTATTTCAAATTCAGTTGCGTCCCTGCCATTTATACTATACTAATGATGAGAAACTCCAAGTTTCATAGGATTTACCCCAGATGGGATTTTTCTTCTGAGGGAGAATTCCAACACTGAAGTGTACTCCAGAGGTAGAACCGTAGAACTGTAAATTTCCAAGTGATTTTCCAACGGCATTTTTCCCTAGCCCTCTCCACTGCTCCAGGGCAGGGTGACCTGCACAGCCGCAGTTCCAGTCATCTTCCAGCCTGTACTTGAAAAGGTCCCCTGTAGGGGATATCACTGCCACCCAAGCATTCCAACCCATATGTGAACAACTGTAATGCCTAGAAATCTGTCTTTTTTTTTTAATCTAAATTTCCTTTTCTCTAGCTCTTAGTTATCGGTACCATTTCTACCCTCAAGAGCAGTAAGAAATATATCTGGGAGTTCCCTTCGTGGCTCAGTGGTTAACGAATCCGACTAAGAACCATGAGGTTGCGGGTTCGATCCCTGGCCTTGCTCAGTGGGTTAAGGATCTGGCGTTGCCGTGAGCTATGGTGAAGGTTGCAGA
>PVHT021183584.1:13425638-13504165 GCA_004024745.2 Catagonus wagneri
CCTTAGGCAAGTGATTACATTTACCTCTTTTTAGGTATTGTTTTTAGCTAATCTAAGGCTATCTCCAAATGACACTCTACCGCTTCACGTGTAGTACATGTAGCTTCTAACAGAGCATTCTCAGTGCTTCCCTCCTACCCCTTACACCATTGCTGGTCATTCATGTCCCTGGATGATACGTTATAATCATCCAGTATTTTGTTCCTATTACTTTAAATAGTCATATTTTAGATCAATTAAAAATAAGGAAATGAAGAGTTTTATTGTACATTCATTTATCTTTCCCTGATTCCCTTCTTCTCTTTACATAGATCCAAATAAACCCATATCATTTTCTTTTATTATATTTTCTATGTTTTTACATACATATATATATTTCTGTATTTTATATTTTCTGTATTTTACTGTATTACCTCTTTACATAGACCTATATCATTTTCTTTTCCTTGAAGAAATTATTTTTAACATTTCTTACAGGGCAGTTCTGCTTCTGCTGAAATCCTTCAGTTTTGCTTGATTGAGAAAGTCTTTATTTTTCTTTCACTATTGATGGATAATTAGGTTGGATATAGGATTCCAGGTTGGTGGCTTTTTCTCTTTGAACACTTTCTTTTCTTTTCCTTTTTTTTTGTCTTTTTGCCTTATTTGGGCCGCACCCGTAGCATATGGAGGTTCCCAGGCTAGGGGTCTAACAGGAGCTGCAGCTGCCGGCCTTCGCCACAGCCACAGCAGCGCGGGATCTGAGCCGCGTCTGCAATCTACACCACAGCTCACGGCAACGCCGGATCCTTAATCCACTGAGCAAGGCCAGGGATCGAACCCGCAACCTCATGGTTTCTAGTCAGATTTGTTAACCGCTGAGCCATGACGGGAACTCCTAACATCTATTTCTTAATATCTACAAATGGACGTGGGCAAAGGGTACAATAGGGTGGTATGGGCTATCACAAAAATGAAAACAATCTCCTTTATAGGTTCTTAGGTCTGCTCTGCTTCCTCTCAGCCTTTTACCATTTCTCCATCTACTTTGGGTCTTTATATTGTCGTACAGATTTCTCTTATTTGCTGTGTTACCTGGCTGTGGCTTTTAAAAGGAGCATGGACAGGAGTTCCCGCTGTGGCGCAGCGGAAACGAATCCGGCTAGGAACCATGAGGTTGCAGGTTCAATCCCTGGCCTTGCTCAGTGGGTTAAAGATCTGGCGTTGCCTTCAGCTGTGGTGTAGATTGCAGACGCAGCTTGGACCCCGTCTTGCTGTGGCTGTGGCGTAGGCCAGCAGCTGTAGCTCCAGTTACCCCCCTAGCCTGCGAACCTCCACATGCCGCAGGTGTGGCCCTAAAATGACAAAAGACAAAAAAATAAAAAATAAAATAAAAGGAGCAAGGATGGAAATAACTTTGTCCAGCATCTTGAAAAACACCATCCCTGGGATGGGCAGCTTGACCATTACCTTAGTAAATACTTATAACCACCTTCTGAAGCAAGGATTACTCCTTTCTGCAGATGAAAAGATTGAGTAGGAGGTACATAGCTTGTAAGAGATGGAAGGAATAGCCAAACCTAGGTCTGTTTGACTCTCAGCTGCACTGCTTTGGGTCCTGGGACTGTCCCTATGTGCACTTCTCTTATATCTCTTGACAACTGTTCATTGTCTCACCACTCATCTCAAAGGATAAATCAAATCATTGCAATGGACTGCAAGGCCATACCCGGCCTGCCACTTCCTCCCCATGACTCTTTGGATCTAATATCTTACCACTCCTTCTCACCTTCCTCCACTAAAATTTTGGCCTCTTTATGATTCCTTATACCAACCAGGCTTGTTCCCACTTTTGGGCTTTTGCACTAGTCTTCCCTGCCGTGTAGAACATCCTTACCCATAAATATCTGCTTTGTAATGACCTTATGTCCTTCAAGCCTGTCTTCACCTTTTTATTTGGGACTATCCTAATAATCCACCTTAAATTGTAACTTGCCTCTCCACTCTCTCACTCTCAAGCTCTCTTACTATGTTCAATTTTTTTTTTCTCACGGCACTAATGACTATCTTCTATACTATACAGTTTACTTTTTTATTATGTTTATCATTTGTTTCTCCAAAGTAGAATAGAGGCACACTTTTTGTCCTTTTTTGTTGTTCTCTGAAATATGCCAGGCATGTAGAAAAGAGCATCTAGGAAACTCGCAGTCATGCAAAAAAATTTTCTCACTGAATGAATTACTTTTCTTGCTTTTCTATCTCCTATAATTCATCTTAAAATTCTTTGGAGTGTTATAAAACTCCAGTCACACCTTGAATGTCATTATGTATTCTCCTGGAAAGATGCTAAAGAATGTTTGTACAAGTTGTGGAAATAGGCTGCATTTCTTCATTTCAGATGTAAAACGAAGATATGAGGTATATGGGCTACCTGTTAGTCAGATATTCTTGGTGGCCAGTTCAAGAAATTATTAGGACCTAAAAGTGTGATAGCTGTATTATTTTAATTAGCTGAGCATGTTTTAATTGCCTGGTAGTTTGATTCAGTCAGTATTATACACTGCTTTTCTAAGCAATGATTTAAATAAGACAAAATAGAGTTGTCTCTAGCATCAGAAACAAACAAACAAACAAACAAACAAACAAACTCAAATTGGATACAATGTCAGAGCAGCCCGGAGTTCTTAACTTTGAATGTGTCCATTGCAGAATGGCAGCTGGTTGGGATTGTTGCTAAAAGAAGAATTTAAGAAATATATTTTAGGTCATTTGGTGAACAGGAATCCTCCACCCCAACCATTAAATCCCTATTAAGAACCTAGGTTATTTGTAACTAAGCTACTTTCAATTAAAAAAATCCCTAGATTAAACAACAGTCACCAAATCCAAGATGCACCCTCTGTTGAAGTAGCATTAAAGCTATACTCCAAGCTTCAGACTTCAAAAGAGCTCTTTTCCTCATAGTTAGTAATAACAAATGTTTTTAGGCACAGCCTTTTAGCACGCTGTATAATTCTTAGTACTTCATAGATCCTCAAATTTAATTGAACATGCACTCTCTAATTATTCAGTTGCTACATGAAGCATGTCTCAGTTGAGGGCCTCCCGTGAACCTGCAGGCATTTAGCATGCTCTTTGGTGAGTGTACTTCCTCTCTGAGTGATTAGAGGTAATGAGTTCAACTGTCTCAAGGAGCACAAGGACTCTGCTTCTAAGCCTCCCATTGTACTGATGGTTTGCCACCTCGCCCCCACCTCATCACGTAATGACTTCTAGCTGAAATGGATAATGAATATGTCCCTACTGAGCTTAAGATGTGCATCGGAATATAGTTCCTGGGTGTCAGAATCTGATGCAAGTACCTCATTTTTCTTTAACAGATTGGAGATAATACGAATAACTTTGGGTCCATTTTTGGTCCACCAGCTCCCCAATTTTCTTTATAAGAATTGCCTGAAAGGTGTATTAAGTACAGATCCCAGGGCTCCAGCTGCAGGGGTTGTGATTACCTCGCTGTAGAGAGGAGCTCAGGAATCTCCACGTGTAACAAGCACCCTGCAGGATTCGCATGTAGGTGCTTTGAGTAACAGGAGAGATTATCACGGACATTACTTGTGTGGAGTTTGAGAAAGCCTGTGACTATTCCCACTTGTAATACTACGAATGTAGCTGTTGGGGAAACTTCTCCCCTCCTGTACTTTTATTCTGCATAGGGACTGCCTAAAATTTAGTTAGGACATATGAAAATGATGAATATTAATGCCTCGGTAGAATTCTGATAAAATAGACTATGGTAGTCCCCCCTTATCTGTGATTTCACTTTCTATTATTTCAGTTACTTGTAGTTCAGCTGTGGTCCAAAAATATTGAAATGGAAAATTCCATAAGTAAACAATTCCAAAATTTTAAATTGAGACTGTTCTGAGAAGTGTGATAAAATCTCACCCCATCCCACTCTGTCCCAACTGGGATCCCCAAATGTCAACATCATCTACTCCTGACATCTGGTCGTTGACATCATCCTGGCTCAGTGATCCAGGATCACCAGGAAAACATGACCCTTCCTCTGACTTAGGGTTGGGAGGTCATTAGTAGCCTAATGCTACTAATGCCTGTGTTACGTAGGCACAATGCCTATGTTATTCGCCTCATTCATCTCGTCATGTAGGCATATTTTCATCTCACATCTTCACAAGAATAAGAAGAGTGAGTATAGCACAATAAGATATTCTGAGGGAGAGAAAGGGAGGAACCCCCCCACCCTATACACACACATGGAGACCACATTCTCATAAATTTTATTATAGTAATAAATTATATAATAAATTTATATAATATATAATAAATACAATAATTTATTATTGTTCTATTTTATTATTAATTATTGTTAATTTCTCACTGTGCCTAATTTATAAATTAAACTTTGTTATAAATGTGTATGTATACATAAGGAAAAAAAACAGTATATGTAGAGTTTGGTACCATCCATGGTTTTAGTCTTCCACTTGGATGGTATCCTTCATGAATAAAGGCGGACTACTGTACACTGAATTGGTGTCAGGGTGAGAAACTTAATTTTTAATTTTAAGGATTTCCCCCAATGATTACTTTTTCTTTTATCTCATTATTTGCAGCTTACAGTAAAATGAGCTAGCTCCTAGGCCATTTTTCTGGATTTCTGTTTCCACTATACCAGGAGATCTCTAGGTCACTCTTAATTTTAAGTTTTTATTATGACCAAAGTCACTGAGCTATTTGAGCCTACTGTTGGCATTTTAGACAGCCAAGATAAAAAAGTAATATAATCATGAGCCTAGAAAAAAGTAAAATGCCAGTATTCCACCAAGTAGATTAGCAATTATACTAGCAGAAATAAAGGACAGACATGGCTTCAGGGAGTCCTTTTGATCTGTACTTCATGGCGGAAAAAAAACCTTAGTGTGTTCATACATGATTCTTGGTGACTTCTTGAAACTGCTTTTGTCACTGAAATACAGAGCAACCACAAAGTAACAGGAATCAGACAGTTTTATCCTTGTAGTAGCTGTTTCATGTCATTTACAAATTCAGACCATTGAAATTGTCAAAGTAATTTAGTGACAAAGTGGACAGTTTCAAACTCCCATGTTCTTCTCTTTTAGGAAGTAGCACTATAACTTAACAAAAACATGTTTTTAAAAAGTAGCCACTGTGTTTATTTCTCATTGTATATTTTACAGTATATAAATTGTAGCTTTTATTGGTAGTTACTAATAAGCCCCTTTCAGTTCTTACTAAAACAGTTTCCTTTTTGCCAATTAAAAATAATTATGTATTAAAGTGAACCAAGTTTATTGTCATTCTTTTTCATTAACCCTCCTCCAAGAAAAAAGTTATTAGTTTTATTTTGTGTCCATTGAATTTAGTGTACAATTTATTCACCTAAAGGATTGTTAAAACATTTCAAGTTATTTAGCATTAAATTAGAAATTCTCTATACATGTTGCTTTCTGACTCTAGATAGAGAAAATTGAAATGCTTTAATTCACTAGGGAAATTTTTATAGAGACACAATTATGTATCATTATTAAATATTTAAGGCTATCTCATTCTGTTGACAAAAAAAAAAAATAACAAAACAATATATTTCATCTGGATGGGGACTAGGCGTTCATGTTTTTTAAAAGCACCAAGGGGATTCTAACCCACAGTCATGGAGAAGAAACCCACCGCTTAGACAAAAGAGGAGTCCTTCACTGAATGGGGCACATTTCCTCTGAGCAAGAGGAGGGTTATTTTGGTGAGGGATGTGTGAAATGGCTTGTGCTAACAAGGATGCAGTGATTAGAAGTTGAAAAATAACTTTTCCAACTTTTGATTTTTATTTACTTAGGTCAATTTAATTTATTCAAAGTATAAATGGTTTAGTTTGATTATTTAAATCTAAGCTGTCAAGGACTGAGTCTTAGAAAAAGAGACTGAGTTACATAAAACTCATCCTCCTGCTGTAAGCACTGTCCATTTTTTCCTAACCAATTACTGGTAAAGGGCAAATACTGAAATTCGTGCCGTAAGGAAGATGGGCATGGAAACAGAAACTAGAGGAAAGCCCTGGTAAGCTGTCTGCTTTGACTGGCGTATCCCTCCGAGGCCTTTCCAGGTGGAAACTTGGTTGCACTTAGTAAGTGAAGCTCCTCGTCCCTGGGAAGCAGGAGCTGAGCTCTCCAGTTATGACTGAGTCAGGCTAGTTGGGCGGAGGTCTCCCTTTGGCATCTGTTCTGAGAGCTGTGAGGGGGTGACCTTTGGCACCCATGGGTTGTGCTCAGCCATGGACTTCAAAGTGAACCCTTGCAATGATTTTCAAGCTAGTGAGGACATAATACTCAAGTCCTGTCTGGCGCTTTGAAAAGCATTGCAGGGCGGTCCTGTCTGTCATGGCAGAGCAGTGATGAATCCCGAGTTGTGTCCATAAGGATTTGGGTTCAATCCCAGGCCTCAGTGGGTTAAGGATCTGGTGTTGCTCTGAGCAGCAGGTATAGGTCCCAGAGGCAGTTCGAATCTGGTGTTGCTGTGGCTGTGCTAGGGACGGAGAGGAACAGGTAGTTTTAGAAGTCCCGATAAAGGACCATAGGTAAAGGGGGAAACTTAGGGGACATTGGGAGATCACTGTAAGTTAATAACTGCTCAAGAAAGCCATCAGCACAAGACAGGCTTGCTTGACTAATGGAGGCATGAGAAATGCCTCAGGTCGTTGGGTGGGGGATGAGGTGAGGTCTGCATTCAGATTCAGACCAAGGGCAGAAGTTTGAGGACTGCCCTTCTGCTGATCTGAATACACGCTTTACAGGGTACTAAGGAGGGACTACTGCTCGAAGAAGGAGGGAAAGGAGGTCTTTTCTGATCCCCACTCCCTTTGGATGATAAAACTATAGCCCACGAGATCCTCGGGGCAGAGTCTCCTTTCTTGCCTGGTTGCATCTCTCACAAGCATCCTATCTTAATAAATCTATTTCTTGCCTATCACTTTGTCTCTCGCTGAATTCCTTCTGTGCAGAGGCAAAAAGAACCTGAACCTCAGTAAGTCCAGACACAGGGTGAGTGATTCTAATTTAAAACCCTGGATTTAAGTCCCAATGTGGATTTAGGCTGGGTTTGAGTCCCAGTTTGTGATCTGGCTAGGTTCAGGCTACTAGTGCTGTAAGTTTCAGCTGTGGTGTAGGCTGGAAGCTCCAGCTCTGATTCGATCCCTAGCCTGGGAACTTCCATATGTCTCGGGTGTGGCCCTAAAAAAAAGGGGGGGAACAAGGAAAAGAAAAGCATTGCTGTGTTTTGGATACTAGTTGGATTCGTTTCCACTACACCACAATGGGAACTCCCAGCATGGCTGTGTTTTCAATGCCATATCTTTCACACAAAATTTATTTTTGGGTCATGAGGGGAACTGATGCTCAGAAACTCCACAAAACCTTGTTTTCATGCCGGCTTTAGAAGTCATGGACCTGCTACTCTCCATTATAACATAAAGCAGGAAGCTTCAAAGGCTAATGCCCCCAAAGAAAAGAGCAGGGAAAGAAGTCTCGGGAACCAGGAAACAATTTTTCCAGGATTCATTCTTTAACTGTTGACAGTGACACGTGTCACTTCACCAAGTGGGATAGAGTTAGAGAATGAGAGTGTGGCATTTTTCTGGCTCAAATTAGTTTCAGCATTTTTCTTTTTTAAATCTAAAGCTTATTTCCTGGTCACCTTTCCACAAACTCTCTGATAAAGGAATGGATTTAAGATCTAGCTCATCCCCACCAGTGTTTCACCAAGAGGACTCTCCTGTGAGGGCTCTTGGCTATTTTCTGGCTCAGCTATGGGTCTCTGGCTCCCTGCTCCATCCTCAGCACCTGCAATGATGTGGAGCACATATGGGGCAACTGATCCATTTCGGTTCAGTGAATGAACACATGTCCCCTCTGTCTACAATGAACATGTAGCCAAGGAGAACAAAGTTATCAACTTTGCCAAAAGTGGGTAATTTGCATTTCTGAGAACCCACGGACTTGGTGTGATAGCTCGTTCGTTAAGCCTCTAACATTCGCAAGAAGACCTTCAGAGGTATTTGTTTAGACAAAAACTTGTAAATAAATCACAATGTTACATGTTTTGGAAACTCAGAGAAGGGAACATGAGCTACGCACTGAGGAGAAGATGTTGAAGCATGATGTTGAAAGATGCCTAGCTTATCAGATGAAGAGGAGGAAGGGCCTGAAAAGAAAGGACAGTACAGTGGAAAGGAAACAAGGCATAGGTGACATGGACCTTGCGGGGGAGGGTCAGGCTCAGGGAAGGGTGGGGAGAAAATTGTGATGTTGGATGGCTGGGCTCATCCTGGGAAGAGCCATGCTATCAAACACGGGCTTCCTCTAGGTTCTGGGAAGGAAGCAGTTGAAGACTGGTTGGGGCGTGTTGATATAATCAGATATTGAACTGTTTCTATGTGGTCTCCAAGAGCACTGAGGCTGTGCTGCTGCTCAGAGGCGCGTGACCGGTGGGTTCAGTATCCCAGTTAATAAGGGGTGAAGCATCTGGCAGCACAAGGGGATTTATTAGCAGTTCATTTGCTGTCATAGCCAGAAAGTGTGTGACATTATTGCCGAAACTCTGCCTTTGTCTGCCCTTGCTGAATAGAAATGTGGAGACAGAGTTTTGGGTAAAGGAGAAAAAGATAGTTTTATTGCTTTGCCAGGCAAAGGGGGCCACAGCAGGATAATGCCTTAAAGACTGGGCTCCTTTTGGGAGAGATGAGAAGGTGGTTTTATAGTTTGGGGAGTGGAAAATAGGGCAGTAGACAAGGATCAGGGTAGAGGCAAGCTTGCATCTTTCTCTAAGCTGGTGTTTAATGGCCCCAGGACTGGTTCTGGTGGGCCTCCTTCTTCCCAGAATGAAGAACACTTCATCAAGTAGTTCTTTCATTTGTTGGGGGTTTTAGTTCTGCAGAAAGGCTCAAAGATATTGTTATGTATATTCATTGAGAAGGAACTCGGACCCTGCCCCAAGGCTACACCATTGTCTCTTGACTGCACCTCCCTAGTCTCTGCATCCCCTTCTTTCCCTGATTAGCAACTGCCCTTTGGGACTCAGAGAAGGTCATGGAGGCTGAGGCTCATTCCCTAAAAACAAGAAATGGTGGAGTTCCCATCGTGGCTCAGCGGAAACGAATCCGACTAGGAACCATGAGGTTGCGGGTTCGATCCCTGGCCTCGCTCAGTGGGTTAAGGATCCAGCGTTGCCATGAGCTGTGGTGTAGGTTGCAGACATGGCTCAGATCCCGCGTTGATGTAGCTGTGGTGAAGGCCTGAAGGCCGGCAGCTACAGTTCCTATTAGACCCCTAGTCTGGGGACCTCCACATGCCGCAGGTGCAGTCCTAAAATGACAAAAAGACAAAAACAAAACAAAAAAAAAGAGAAATAGACACAGAAAGGCTTGTGTGCCTAGGAGCTCTACAGGGCCCTGCTCAGTTACAACATAAAGGTTGCCTGGTCATTGTTTTAATAATGTGTGAGACATTGTTTGGTTTGGGGGTAGGAAGAGGACTAAAATGGAAAGACCAAGAGTTGTAAATAAAGATGGAGGGGCTGCCTTCGGTTTAGTTGGGAGATAACGGTTTAGTTGGGAGCTAGACGGGTGAGCAGTTCCTTATCAGATGCTGGTAGAAATCAGTGCAATTGTGTGAGAGATTCTCATTTTTCGTTTTGTTCCCTTTCTTTAATAGGCAGGAGGTGGCTATTTCTAAAGCTTCCACAGAAGACATCCCAGCTTGAATGCACAAGCGGTTGTGCAGCTTGATCCAAGTTACGCCGTCAAGGAACTCAAAGCTGCGTTTAGCAAAATCCAGCAGTCCCTGGCACTCTGGGTCGGCTGGGTGGTTGGTAAGCACTCTCTGAGTGTGGGAAGAATGCTGTTTGTCGTGGGAAAATTTCTGACCTGGAATTCTTGAGGCCTGGATTCTTAATCCTGTGGTGCTAGAAAATTTGTTTAATTTTTCTGGGCCTCAGTTTCCTCATCTGGGAAATAAAAGAACTGGACTAGATACCTTCTAAGTAAATTTAAGGTTCATGATTTCATGAAATGCATGGGAAAATATGGGAAGTTTTCAAACAAACAAGTGGAGAGTCTTGGCTTTCTGTTGAGTATAAACATCCAGGCATATTCTGTATATTTTATTAGGAAAAAACCAACCAACCAAACAGACAAAAAAGGATGAGAAGGAAGAGCTCCCCGCTCAGTGAGTCCAGGAGCTACGTCAGCCCCTAACAGGGGCTGAGGTCAGAAGATCAGTCCCAGCTTCCCGTCCATGAAGATATTTTCTTCATACAGCAGCCAAGATGGTACCCTTGCTCAGCTCCAGGTCAAAAGTTGTCCATTTGGGATCTGTACATTTAGGATTTTATTCAATCACGTTCCACAAGGGCATAAGAAGGAACTTTCCTGAGAATCTAATGAGTTTGGGATGACATATCTTGGGGATTATTAGCTGCATGCGTTGACCTGAAACGGTCTAATTTACCCAGATAAAAGCTTGTAACAGTGATGTTCTTTTTGAAATGAGAATTCTCAGGCCCTTGAGACCAAATAGTTAACATAAAGGCAGTTGTAGTTAATAAAGAGTTAAATGGGAGAGTTCCCATTGTAGCTCAGCGGAAACGAATCCAACTAGGAACCATGAGGTTGCGGGTTCAATCCCTGGCCTTGTTTAGTGGGTTAAGGATCCTGCGTTACTGTGGCTGTGGTGTAGGCCGGCAGCTGTAGCTCCAATTAGACCCCTAGCCTGGGAACCTCCACATGCTGCGGGTGTGGCCCTAAAACGACAAAAGACTAAAAAAAAAAAAAAGTTAAATGGCTAAGAGGCAGCTCATGCCAACTGCAGAGGGCGGAGCCATTTACGAGGGATGGTCTGCTCAGGAACCTGAGCCCTTAGCAGGACAAAGAGTGGGGAGGAGCCTGGTACTAGATATTGGGTCAGTGGATGGAGCTGTCAGTGAGAAAATTCCACCTAAAAGAGTGAATTTCCTTCTTGAATAGGCCTGGGGTACGTATGGGTATAGGAAGTCGAATAAACAACAAATTAGGGAAATCAGACTAGATTAAGCAGATTACTTTTCAGGAACTCAAACCAACCCAAGTGGTATCTAGCTCTATCATAAGAAAATGTTTGATCTAATTCTCTGTATCTGGAGGAGTTTTCGGGTAGAAAACAGATGTGTGATAAACAAACAAACCTCCAGCAGCCATTGCTGTGGGTCCTAAACCCTACAAGGGACAGTTGCTTCCACGTGGTTTAACTTATCTCTGGTCTTTTCAATAAAAGGCTGGAGCTGGGGAGACTTAGTCATGTTGGTGAGAATAGATGGAGACAAAAGGATATAGGATTCCAAAAACTTGGTTATGGAGCCTGTATTAACAGCTTGTTCATGTAATGTTCTTGGAAGGGTCAATGTCTTCAGGCTCCTTGTTAAAACCAAGCAGGCTTAACCCTGAGTGTCCTGCCTGATTGGAACCTCCTCCTCCCCTCAGCACCCAACTAGGTAGCAACCACTTCTTTTGAATGTGTGTAGTGATCTATGCCATTGCTGCTGGGTCATATAACTCACCTTCGTGGGACCAGAGGAGGCGTGTGGAAGGAAGCCGTCTTAACGCAAGGGCCCAAGAAAGATGCTGGCATGGGGAAAAATTGTTTTAATCCTGGGAGGAAGTTCAATCTATGGGTTTTCTTATTTTCTTCAAGTAACTGGCATGATTCAGTATTGAATAATCTGTATTATGAGGGTATGATCTCTATGATGAAAAGGTTAAACCACTGTTGTGAATCCTCAACCATCGCTGCTTGGGGACTCTGCGGGTCATTCACAAACTCAGGATGAAAAGAATGAAAAAATAAACGTCCTAAACAATAACAGGCAAAGTAAATGAAAACCTTAATCAAAATAGTAACAAGAACTTTATTTAAAAGCTAGAATGGGAATTCCTTGGTGGCACAGTGGGTTAAGGATCTGGCGTTGTCACTGCTGTGGCTTGGGTCACAGCTGTGCTTGAGTTTAGTCCCTGGTCTCAGAACTTCCAGGTGTTGTAGGGGCAGCCAAAAGAAAAAACAAAACAACAACAACAACAACAACAAAACCAACAAAAAAAACTAGAATGAACATACAAAGTATAAGAAAATTAATAGAGGGGTAAAAATATGTCAGGTTAAGGAAAGCCAAAATACAATGTGGACAAGAATACAAAGAGGTCAAAGATGAGAAATCTAAACCAGAAAATTAGAAAAATAATAAAACAAAATAAAAATATACGCTGTTAGGATAAAAGTAGCCAATCTAAGAGGAAATTTAGAACATTTTGCCAGGAGAACTGTCTGGAAGTTTATACAACTACATGTTGTGTGTGATTATCTTTGGATGAATGGGAGTATGATTTTTTTTTAATTATTCATTTTGCTTGCGTGTAATATGTCATTTCCCTGAAATTATCCTACATTGTATATGTAATTAAAACTATAAGGAAAACCGCTTATGAAAAACATAGAAATGCTTATGAAATTAAAATAAGTAGACAATATTTAGAAACAAAAAAGCATTAAATTAGACAAAATGGTAAAAACAGTAAGAGACAAGCAGGGAATAATGAGTATTCCATGAAACCATACAAACCAGAAATTAAAAGATTAAAAAAAACGTACTACAAGAATGCAAATATCAAACAAAATTTAAGAGACTAAGGGGTTTTTAGAAAGGAAAAAAATTAAAAGGCCTAGGGAATCCTTGGGTTCAGGGTTCTTTTTTAGAGACTCAGCTGGGGCTCCCCCTCAGCCTGCAGTTCCCCCACGTGTCTTCAGGGAGGAAGTCCCAAGGCAGAGAGCAAATCCTTGGCCCTCCAGCTCTCCTTATGTTGAGGGTCCTGGCTCCTCTGACCCTGTAAAAATACCTAGCAAATGATGTGATGGAGTCAAATTCTCCTTGCTCCATATACACGTGACAAAGCCATCAGGAGGCAGGACATACTCAGAGCTTCTGCAAATGCCTTGAGTGGGGCAGCTATGCTTTCGCTGCCATTCTTCATGGTTTTGGCAGTTTCATCTTTGCCTTGAGTGGCTTCTGCAGACACTGAACTGTACACAATCCAAGAGAAGAACGAAAAAGGAACATGAGAATAAATATGAATTGGGTATCTACTCAGGTCAGGCGTTGTGTGAGGAATATTCCTGTGCTCTTTCTTTTTGAGACAGGCTGGGACCTGGGACCTGGGGCCCTTTGCTACATGTAGTGCTTGTACCTGGACGAACATCTCCTTGAGCAACAGAATACAAAGAAACTATAAGGGACTAAAAATTACTATACATAATGCACAGTTGGTGCAAATTATGAATAACAAGATACAAAAAGGACAAAACCCAACTGCCACTTCTGAGGCGCTGGGAGCAAAAGTGGGGTTCTATTCATGTACCCTGCACACAGCACCACCAAGAGGGTGGGCAGACCATCTAAACCACGCCTGTGGCCCAACTCACCCATCTGGGCCCTCCCTGTCCCCATTTAAGGGACCAGATCACCTCCTTCAGCTTTGCCAACTAATTGTTTTCCCTCCTTTGTGCTACTGCACAAGCCCCAATATAATAGGGAAGAACCTTTGCATCCTATTACAAGTTAATCACTAAAGGGATGTTGCCTATAAGCTTAAATTGTACATCATGGCCCAACTCTGGGAACCCTGCCTCCCAGGTAATGAGCATCAAGCTAAAATACCCTGGTTTAGCTCGCGAGAAACATCCTGACCAGGCCCATCTGTGAATGATGGCCGGAAGGAAGAAATTAACCCATCCCTTCTGGAAACTGACTGGAACCAGGAAATGTTTGACTTTACTCCCTCCCCTTTTAGTATAAAAGAAGCTAACTCCAGCAAGATGGTTCCTTGGGATGTGAGTCCACAATCTGCTCGGTCTGCTGGCTCTCTGGATAAAGTCGCTCTCCCTTGCTCCAACAACTTGTGTCTCGATTTATTGGCCTGTCATTTGTCAAGCAGTACAAGCTTGGACTGGGTAACACCAGTAAAGACTTGCCTGAATTTTTCATCTGGCCTCATCAATTTCTATTGATTAAAGAATCCAAGAACCCAGGTCAGTAACATTTTGGTCTTTGCTATATCTTATAGGGTAAATCTCTTAATGCCATTTTTGCAGATGTTGAATCAGAAGCATAGAAGTCATAGGCTTTACCCAAGTTCACGTCCAGTAGTGGAAGTCTGATTTGAAAACCCTTGGAACTTTTACCATGCATGCCGCCTGGGAGCGCTCCTCTGTAGACTGAGGAAGACAGTGAGAGGGGCGTGGGGTTTCAGAACACATCTTCCTGGTGGCCCTGTTTAGTGTGAGGACAAGGCTGAGAGGGCCTAAACATCTCAGCTCTCCTCCTGCCAGTGAGGAGGAAGTCTCCGGCCATGGGGACATAGCACAGACTAGAAGTCAGGCTGGCAGAGGTTTTCAAAGAGGGGCCACCAGACCAGCCACACTGGCATCACCTGTGAGCTTGTCAGAAATGCAGGGTCTCAGGCCCCACCCTGACCTACTGAATTCAGGTTTATGGAGATGGGCATGGAAAGAGAATAAAGTAAAAATCAGCTTTTGGGGTGGTTTTTAAGCACAATGAAGTGGAAGAACCACTGCTATAAGGAGATCAAGGCATTGGATGTGGGATTTGGAGGCACAGGAAGGGAGCTGTCAGGGGAGTGGATGTTAAGGGCTCCAAGCTCGTTTGCAATAGGAGAGATGGGGTTTTGATGGGAAGGATAAGAAAAATTCAGCCCTCAGATGATGGGACCAGTCATGGGGTGCGAAACGGTCTGTAGTAATTTTGTCACCGTTATAATAGCTGAGTGGTCCCCAGCAATCCCGTTCCTTTCGGCTCATTTCTTTAGGCTCAGTGACAGAGGGGCTGTTGCTACTTATCTCGCCAGGTTGTTTTAAGGCTGCAAAGCAAATTGATATCAGCATGTGTCCTTGAGTCAGTACTCAAAAAACACTTGGGCAGTTCACACTGGGGCACAGCAGGTTAAGGATCCATTGTCGTCTCTGAGATTGTGCAGGTTCGATCCCTGGCCTGATGTGGTGGGTTGGGGATCTGGTGTTACTGCACCTGTGGTATAGGTTGCAGCTGCAGCTTGGATTCGATTCCTGGCCCAGGAGCTTCCCTATGCCACAGGTGTGGCCAAAAAAGAAGAAAAAAAAATAGTACTTGGATTTGGCTTTAAATGGGGAGCTGGGTGGGTGGATGGAAGCATGGCAGAGAACAATAGTTCATTGTCTGCTCTTGGTGACCCTGGCCCACTGGGGCAGCTCCTGTGGTTGAAGCATAACTCTGGACTATGGGCAGCCTGAAATTACATGAAGAGATAAGATCTCAACTGGGACTGATTTCAATAATGAAATATTTTGCTCATCTCCTGTTGAGGCAAAAGCTAAGAGCATCCCACAAAAGAGAAAAGGCACAGGTTTTCTCCAAATTATAAATGCTGTGCTGTGTGGAGGATGGGGAGAGGTTAATGAAGGCAGCCTGAGAAGTGGGGGAGCGTGGGGATGATGGACAGTGCCATGTGCTCAGAGGGAAAAGTGCTGGATTTGAATCAGCCCCGGTCTGTCACTTCCCAGCCGGGTAACCTTAGCAAATTACTTCATCTTTTTGAATTGCAGGTCCTTCATTTCTAAAAGGGAACTGTGGTGAGGACCGGAGAAAAACGAAGATGAAGATGTTCGTCATGGTGCCAGGCTCCTGCTAGCTGATAAGAAATGTCTTCTGAATCTCAGTTCAGACTTAACCTGTGCCCTGAATAAAGTGGGAGACGCTAGGCCACAGCCGCACCGCAGCGATTCCTCTCTGTCAGGTTTGCTAACACGGGCCCTTTGAAGAAGTGTCTTTGATTCCCTTATGTGCTTACTTGCCATAATTCTTTGGCCTATGAATCCTTCCCATTTCTGTCTTTACCGGGCTGGGGAGAATGTTTGCCAAACCAGTTGATCTGTTTTTCTAAGCCACGTAGGACGTTTCGGACCCTGTCGTTTCTTATGTCTGAGCTTCCCAGTCAAAGCACCCTCCCCTTTTAGTGTCTTGTGTTTGGAGTTGGGAACAGGGTCTCTTTCTGGCCAGTGTGGATACGACTAAGACAAGGAGCAGCTGGGAAACAGCATCATTTCATGGGCGCTGATGTTATTGTCAGGCCGGGAGGGTTGCAAAGCGGTAGGGGGGAAATGTTTTTAGTTTCAGTCATGGTCTCCTCCAGAGGGATGGCAGGAGGGAAAGAAAAATCCAACAATCGGTCTGCTCTCTTGCCCCAGGCTCCGTAATTTGCCTTTTACTTTCTGCATTTTCATATTTGAGTCTGAAAAGCAGAGGACCCCAAACAATCAGCAACAGATGTCCCCACACAACGTGCACGGTCCGTGAATTCAGTTAGCATGCAAATTGTCATCCTAGGGCGATTCCAGGGGACTGCTGAAAAGACGGCAGACTTTGCAAAAGAGATAGAGGGCATGATTAACGTGTCTGGATCCAATTATATGTTTAATTACAATCCCTTTTTTATCTCCACTACAATGAATGGTAGCTATTATGACACAATATTGAAAATGTGTATGACGCATGGTGGCACTTGGAAGGCTGATAGGTGGTCTGTGTTTGATCAAAATGATCAAAGCTCCTGGCCATGGAGAGCCCCCTCTCCTTCTCTCTCGTCTGATTCACTTAGACGAGCAAAATATGATTTACAGGAGACAGTTGATGTGATTTTCTTTCTCCGAGCGCAGGGGCATAATTTTTCTATCACCGTTTCCCACAGAAACAATGGGAACTCGACAATGCTTATACACACACAGGAAAAGACCCTGCTCCAAGCCATCTCTCCTGCCTCAGTTCTAATTTACTCTCCTGTGTTCAGACACTTTTGAATTTTTTTATTGGTATAATCAGAAAAAGGAAAAAAAAGGAAAGCGCCGAGAGAAGAAACTCTGCTTATTGCTTATTTCATTCTGTTCATACCATTCGATTATCTTTGGGGAACTTCAGAGAAAACTGAAAGAAAATTTCTTACAAGATGATAGGCTGAGAAACATGAAGTTGACTACTTGGTTGGAGACTGGGTTTCATGATGTTAGTTGTGGAAATGGCATCAGCTGAAACTGCAGTTATAGGAAAGAATTTATATTAGAATTTTTTTCTGTTCTTCGGCTGAAACTCTGGAAAGCAGAGAAATAAAGCACATAGATAATTTCGTTGTTGACATGCTCATTATGGGGATTTTAAACGTGTAACCAGCGTTATGGAGAGACCTAAGTGTACCAACTACTTGATGAAAACATCCAGTATTGATTTCGAGGACACTTTATCATATGAAAGTCTTTCACACATTTTGCACGTGGGTGTACAGTAGTTTATTTTTCACATCTTGAAGACTTTCAGTTAGGACTTCGTTCAAACCTTGGGTTATGGTTTCACATGTATCTGCTGCTCTCTTCTAGAAGCGGCTCTCCTTTTTCCTCCCTTGGCTCTCTTTTTATGTTGGTTATTGTTGTACAAAGAAAACAGATGAGTTCCTGTTGTGGCCAAGAGGAAAATGAATCTGACTAGTATCCATGAGGATGTGCGTTTGATCCCTGACCTCACTCAGTGGGTTAAGGATTCAGCGTTGCCATGAGCTGAGGTGTAGGTCACAGATGCGGCTCTGATCCTGTGTGGCTGTGGTGTAGACCAGTAGTTGTAGCTTTGACCCCTAGCCTGGGAACTTCCATATGGCATGGGTGCCGCACTAAAAAGCCAAAAAAAAAAAAAAAAGACAGAGATTCTACACTAGCAGTAAGAAGTTGAATCAAGGTGTTTTGTTTTTGTTTTTTTTTTTGCTTTTTTAGGGCCCTGCCCGCATGCAGCATGTGAAGGTTTCCAGGCTAGGGGTTGAATTGGAGCTATAGCTGCTGGCCTAGGCCACAGCCATAGCAACTTGGGCTCCGATCCGCATCTGCAACCTACATCACAGCTCACAGCTCACAGCAACATCGGATCCTTAACCTGCTGAGCAAGGCCAGGGATTGAACCTTATCCTCATGGATACTGGTCGGATTTGTTTCCATTGCACTACGACAGGAACTCCTGAATCAAGTATTAACTGTGCACCTGCTCTGCATTCCGTGCTGCGAGGGTTTCAGCTGACTTAAGACTTGAATCTTGCCTTCAAGGATTTTACAGCCCATTGCAAGTTCTGCACTGAATCATATCTGAGGAAGAAACACTATAGAGGATGTGAACAGGGTAGGATAGAGGAGGCAGCCTGAGTTTCTGTGAAGAGTAGGGACCGGGGTGGGCCACTGCAGAGCCACAGGGAAATCATCCCAGCAGAGGTGGCTCGTGTAGAGGATCTGAGAGGCATTATGGATGGTCTTAGATCAGGTTCCTCTAATCCCTGGTCTTGGGATCCCATAATATTTCAAAGAGGCTGGGTGCTGTGACTGTGAGGCCTGGAGTTCCTGTACAGCCCACAGTGGGGAAGAGCCTGGGATTGCCATGGGGGCAGAAAGGAATCTGGAGTTTCCATGAGTTGTTCCCACCTTCGTCTGACTTACATTGGGAGCCAGCAGGTTTCTCTTGGGCAGATGTAGATCCTAAGGGAGCCTTGAAAGAAGACAGCCAGCAAAAACAGTTGTCAGCAGGTGGCAGAATGTCTTGATCACTCACCATAGCTGCCTGAATGTGATAAAGAATATCGGCTTCTTTTATTCCCTAAGAAATACCTTCCTGTTTGGTCACTTGCTTCTCTTGGTTCAGTATTGGGAATGGTCACTAAACGTCTCTGCTTCCAGGTTGTCAGAGCCCCGTGTAACTTCTCAGGGACTGAATCAGAATTCTCCAGAGCAGTCTATAATCTGTGCAGTGATTCGGATGTGCTGACCCAGCTACCTTGTGATTAAGAGCAAGATTTTGACTGAATGGCATTTCACACTTGCTAAGAGTGTGTTGTCTGCGTGTGGAGTCAAATATGAGGCGACACTCCTACCACAGTCAGACTGAGTTTTGCATTGTTTTCCAGGGCTGGAGGTGGATCAGCCCTGATCCCCCCGGGCTCACCACCTCGCGCCCATTCTCCCTCACACCAGTAAAGCTTTGTGAACTAGGGCTCAAGGTAATCTGTGACTGCAGTTTTCACAAGTCCACTAGCAGCACAGTCAGAATCAATCTTCCAGGCATGATGACAAAAGCATCTTTTCACCATGGGGTTCATCTAGAACCTTTTCCGAAGGAAGCCTAAACATCATCTTGGTTGAAATAACCTAATTTATGAAGCGTTTAATTTAGTTCACATTTTAGAACTCTAACATGCTATAATATCATTGTATTAGTTTCCTCTGGCTGCTGTAACAAATTGCCACAAACTGAGTGACTGATAACAGAAATTTATTCTCTCGTATTTCTGTAGGTCAGAAATTTGAAATCAAAGTGCTGTCAGGGCTCTGCTTCCTCCAAAGACTCTGGAGAAAATGCTTTCTTAAAAAAATTTTTTTTTCTTTTCATTTTAAAAAATTTTACTGAGGTATAGTTGATTTACAAGGTTGTGACAATCTCTGCTATACAAAAATGTGACTCAGTTATACACATACATTCATCCATTCTCTTTTAGATTCTTTTTCCATGTAGAACATCACAGAATATTGGGTAGAGTTTCCTGTGCTATACAGCATATCCCTGTTGGCCTATTGTTCCATATACCTCAATGTGTATATGCCATTTCCAAACTCCCATCCATCCTTCCCCTCACCCCCTGTTCCCTTGGATAACCGTAAGTTTTTCAAAGCCTGTGAGTCTGATTCTCTTCTGCGAATAAGTTCATTTGAATCCATTTTTTAGACTCCATGTATAAGTGATATCATATGATGCTTGTCCTTTACTGTCTAACTTCATTTAGTATGATAATTTCTAGGTCCATCCAAGTTGCTGCAAATGGCATTATTTCATTCTTTTTAATGGCCGAGTAATATTCCATCGTATATATGTGCTACATCTTCTTTATCCATTCCTCTGTTGATGGACATTTAGGTTGCTTCTGTGTCTCGGCTATTGTGAATAGTGCTGCTGTGAAAATAGGGGTGCATACATATTTTTGAATTATGGTTTTTCTCTGGATAGATGTCCAGGAGTGGGATTGCTGCATCATATGGTAGTTCTATATTTAGTTACATGAGGAAACTCCATACTGTTTTCCATAGTGGCTGTAACAGTTAATGTTCCCACCAGAGTGTAAGAGTGTTCCTTTTTCCCCGCTCCCTCTTCATCAGAGAGTGCTTTCTTGCCTCTTCCAGCTTCTGGTAGCTCCTGGCTCTCTTTGGCTTGTGGCTGCATCCATCCAATGTTTGCTTCTGTCTTTACACAGGCTTCTCCTCTCTGTGTCTGTGACTTTTCTGTCTCCACTTGTCACTGGAGATGACTTGGATAATTTTGGATAATCCCATCTCAACTTTCTTTTGATAATGTTTGCAAAGACCTTTTTCCAAATAAGGTAACATTCACAGTTTTCAGGTACTAGGACACGAACATATCTTTTCGGGGGGGGGGTGCCATTCAACCCACTATAGTCATATTCTTTAAATAAGCTGCCTTGAGAAAATATTACACTCAACAACTGTAAGATAAAGCAAATGCTTAAGAATATTAGACTTGAGATTTTTAAGATGCAGAATGATTTAAGAACATTCCTAGTCAGAGACGAGGAAAGATGCTTTCACTTTCACTAGATTTGAGATCTGGGTCTGCCATTTCCTAGCTGCAGGCAGGTCTCTTCTCTGCCTGAGCCTCAGCTCCTTCCTTTGTCATAGGAGCCAATCACTTTGGAAGCTGGGAGGACAAAACACCACCACATGGCTCACTTTATAAACTGAGAAGTGGTATGAGTGGTATGCAAATAAAGGTAGAGGAGCTTGATTCTGTTAGAGGGACACGAGAACTTGCAACGTGGTTCATTTTTAGGGGGCATGCTGAAAAGATGCTTTTGAGTTCATGAAATCACCCAGGTTTGTATCCTACCGCTTGAATTTTACTATGAAGCAACTAACTGTTGAGATAGGAGGATTTCTCTGTAAACAATATACATAGCCACATACTCTATCAAAAAACATCTAATGGGAGTGGCACAGTGCTGCTGTGGCACAGTGGGTTTAGGATCCGGCACTGCTGCAGCTGTGGCATAGGTCACAGCTGCAGCTCAAATTCAGTCCCTAGCCTGGGAAGTTCCATATGCCGTGGGAGCAGCCAACATAAAAAGCAATTATTTAACGGAAGCTGTTAGGTAATGAAAAGATTACTTCCTTTGCAGTCCTTGGCACATACTTTTGGCTTCAGAAATAGCTTGTTAACTGTGCTTTCTGTCACTCAACACTTAGAGCCTATAGTAACCAATGAGGAACCAGAAGTTTATGAAAGCACAGCAGAGTTATGGGAGGGTGGTTTTGTTGGATGAACACATTTAACTGCAAAGTGTTTATCACTGCAAAATCACACCAAAGAAATTTTAATGCATAGAGATCCTCTTTAAAGTGCAAAAACCAGATTTTCAAAGCCATTTGTTTTACTGGTGCCTTGTTAGCTGTTTAAAAAGACCCTCAAACTTTTGAATCACTATTTTATCTTACAAATGGTAAGTATTCTTTGTAGACAGGAACTGTCTGTTAAAGTAATATTTGACATCTACTGAATCAAAAATGCTTTACAGCGAAAGGCTGACATCTGTTTACTATATAAAAAAAGAGGGCTGTGTATTTTTACTAGAAGAATTTTCCTTTAATAAGGCAGCCAAAAGTCATCTACACACACCAAACCAATTTACAGCACAAACCTGTTGGATACCAAACAGCATCATTAATGCTTAGCAATCCATTTTTCTTTTTCAGTATTACCCTGATTGGGAATTGAATTTGCTTAGGAAATGTTTGCCATTTTTTTTGAAGGGAAGGATAAAATAGCAATAAAAGGCCTAGGTTAATTATCGATTTGGTGAATTTTAATCACTTCGGTGCTCTCAACTTTGGTTTCATTATATGCGCAGTTGATTTTCCTTATTTAAGAAGATCAAACGGCAACTGAGCTCTTTTTATATTTGTCAGTCAAGCAGTAGCAAACAAAGTCTGTATGTTTGGCCAGTTCCACTCAACATCTCTCTAAGTCACTGCAATTAGGAAGAGACCAGACAGAAGGCAGTCAAGTTGGTAAAGAGTTTAAATCTGTGTGTAATCTCATACAGGTGCTGCTTCCTGTGCTCTGGAAAATCCCTCATCACAAAACAGGCCAACTGAGCCACACCTGGGTTTAAGCAGAACATCTGGACCTGCTCTTTCCTACTCACTCTTGTTCCTCAAATCTTCCCTAAACAAATGGCGCTTTAGTGCAAGTCTGACACCAGAGATTTGTAAGCCCTATATGCACTGCCAAATCCAGTTTGTTACAAAACGCAGCTACCTTTCCTGAATCAAATACATTAGAGATATGATGCCCTCATCATATATTTCAATTAGCCAAGCCTTAAGTAATTTATGGGGGTCATTTCCACCACTGGCAATAAATTTCATAATGGCATTAACAAGTAAACAGGAAATTTTAAGACAGGTTGAAATCCAACATTGAATGCCATAGTGTTCACTGGTTGCATGATATTTAGTCATACAACCTGTGGCTAAGAAAGTCCTCAAAACCAAATATGGGTTTAGTTAAAATTAATGAAATTCCACTTTTAGTTGGGTCTCAGTTTCCTTAAGAAAAAGCACATATCTGTTAAACTTCTAAACATTTAATTTTTACTCAATGGAGCCATTTAATTCCTAGATGTCGAATTCTGGGAGGTTTTGTAATTAATAACTATGTATTATATGTATATGGTGGACCTAGTGTTATGCTAGAATAACTATTTACAAGTGATCCAGAAAACAATCAGTGTAATTTGTGTGCCTTACACGTGACCTTTCCGTAAGTGCTGTAGGTGAAATATTGGCATTTCAGCTCAAGTGGATGCCAGGGAGTAGGAATGGAGAATGAAGAATGGATGGTATGGAGAAGGTATGTCTTTTGTGGCTCCCGTAAATGATGTGGAAACAATGGAGATTGTGTGGAGGAGATCATTAATATAAGTGTACATTTTAGATAAAGACATCTAAGTACATCTTCCAGTGTGAACATTTTGAACTGCTCATCAGTCATAATAGTGAATTTATTACACTTGCAATGCTGTTCTGTTGTTTGAATTCAGTTGGTTTTTAGTCCAATTCAATACCTCCAAGAAGGCTTGGAAGTAAAGAGGTGGGAGGGACTGGCGGTTGAAGGTGTGGTGGGATGGAGGAAGTGATGGAGAAGGAGGGGCACAAAGAGCACCTGTCGTTCATCCCAATGGGGAATAATCTAGAAGACAGGCTCTGGAATGTTCCCAAAGCAGTCTCAACTCCAAGGGGGTAGTGCTGGTTTGGCAGAAAGCTCTGAAGCACCAAATGATCCCTTATATTCCTGAAGGATAGAGATTGAGAGAGACTCTACAGGGTACCTCTGGAATTCAGGATAACTTAGATCTGCTCCACATGCCCCTCAAGGTAGAGCTAGTGGGAGAGCCTCCTAGATGAGCAGGTGTATGTGCCTTGATTTTGTAGTGATGCAGCTTGACACGGAATCAAACTCAAGTGCCTCTTGTCATTGGAACCCAGTCCCGCAAATAATGGAAGCACTTAAACTTTCTTTTCCAAGAATCTCTCTGCTGCATGGTTTGTTTGGGGTTGAGTTGATGCATGGTTATGATATTAAATGCATGAACTAAATTGACTCTCAGGTTTGAGAATTCTGAAGTTGGTAATTTTTGTAAAATTTCCTTTGCTTTCAAAATAATCTAAACTGTAATAGTCTCTCCTCCCCCGGGACCTCATATTTCCTTATGTGAATAGATAAGCTACCCATATCAAAGTTAAAGTTTTCTTGTGTCGGTTTCTTTATCCAGAGACAGTGAAGGATGATTGGAAATTGAAAGGGTTGCAGAGAGCATGGGGAGTGGAAGGGAAGACCAAAGATCTTTATAAAGAGAAAGGCAGGCAAAGCATGAGCACACAAAAATGGAAGCTGACGTATTCTAGAACGTAAGCATAAAGGGAGCCTTTTATAAGATTACCCAGGATTGTGAAGGATTGGAAAAAGAAGCTAATGCGCAAATCTAACAATCTGGAGAGAAATGGCTCTTACAAGAGGAAGATGTGATATAATACAGACATAGGATACCTGCCCTAAAATTGTGTGAGGGTCAAAGAATTTTTGGCAGGGAGAAAGAAGTTCCGAAACAGATACTTAATGGAGAGGCTGTGGGAGATTCCAAAGACGTAAAGAGAGTAAGTGGAGTAACCCAGCTTATAAATAATGGGGGTAACACATTGTCTGAGGGTCAGGAAATGAGTTTTGTGAAGGCAGAGATCATGGTAGGAAATATCTGATTTCCCACCTCTGGCACAAGGCCTGGCACTCAGTGGGTAATCAGTGCTTGAAGAGTGAACAGAGCTGTAAAGGTGTAAAAATTGGGCAACATTAGCAAGGATGGGGGAGTATGTGTCAGGCCATAAGAGAAAAAGGAGGTGGTGTTCTGAATAAACTCAAAGATGACACAAATTTGCCTCTTTATGAATGAAGTTTATGTGGGAGATGTTAGTCCTGAAACATTTTCTTGGGAAATATCTTTCTAAGTTGCAGATCATGTTTTCCAGTCAAAACATACCCACCTGAGAATCTAAACACAATATAGAATTAAATGGCCCTATCAAATCGTTTAGCTGAATATCATGCAGGTCTGTGACTGACAGCCACATTCCACCTGTTCCTACAGCCCGAGAGGTTGTTGTTTATCATCTCTGCCATCTTGCCCTTCAGGAGTAGCTGGTCAATTTCAAGACTGTTGAACACCTCAGTTATTATTTTTTTTTTAGGGCCGCACTTTTGGCATATGGAGGTTCCCAGGCTAGGGGTCGAATAGGAGCTGCACCTGCCGGCCTGCTCTACAGCCACAGCAATGTCAGATCTGAGCCACACCTGTGACCTACACCACAGCACAGAGCAATGCTGGAGCAAGGTCAGGGACTGAACCCGAGTCCTCATGGATCCTAGTCAGGTTTGTTGCTGCTGAGCCACCAAGGGAATTCCAACATCTAAATCATTTTGATGAGACTGCACAATGCTTTTCTTTTGCATCCCCTTTCTAAAAATGAGACTGTATATATATATATATGTATTTTTTTTTCTACATAAGATCCAAGTGAGGAATACCTTTAGTTTTAACTCTCCTCTATTCCTCCAGATGCTGTCAGTAAGGTATTTTATACCTTTCTTTTTTTTCTTTTTTGGGCTAAACCTGCGGCATATAGAAGTTCCCAGGCTTGGGGTCAAATTGGAGCTATAGCTGCCAGCCTGCACCATAGCTCATGGCAATGCCAGATCTGAGCTGTGTTTTTGACCTATACCACAGCTCACAGTAATGCCAGATCCTTAATCCATTGATCGTGGCCAGGGATCGAACCCACGTCCTTGTGGATAGTAGTTGGGTTCGTAACTGCTGAGCTACCGCAGGAACTCCATAAGGCATTTTATAGGTGGGGCCAAATAAGGAAGGATTTTATTGGTGAAGAGACCTGAGTTTGTAGAATTTTAGTGAAATCCTTGGAATCAATTCACCATCATCTTTATTCAAGAGAAAAAAGAAGACAAAGAGCCTGAAATGAAACGCTAAGGAAAATCTTGTTCTTAATTTTGGTGCTCACTGCTAGGATTGATCTCTAGGTCTTATAAAGACCCAAATGTTCAGGGTAATAGGCTTTATTCCTTCACAAGCCCTGTAGAAGGCTCCTTGGGAAATTTTTCTCCCTGGTGAGGCTGCTGGAAGTTCATGCCAGTAGGTCGGTTGAGTAGCTGCCTCTTCATGCTGGATCCAATAAAGAGATCGACCTCTTTGCTTTCCCTCAGAGTCTTTAGTGAAACACAGGCTGGTCTCAGAGCTATTCTTTTAGGTTTTTGTTAAATCTCTAAGGTTGAGGTTGATTAACTTTTAGAAGAAGCCACGCTCTGAAATGAAGTTTAAAATGTCTTAACCTTCAAATAGGAATGGAATTCTCACCAGTCATTATTAGCCTTCCCTGACGTTACCAATTTGTGGACGGATGTTATCCATTAAGGTGAAAGCAGAAAGAGGCTGTAAAGTTGACTCAGAAGGCTAAGTACTTTACCTTCAGGGAAGCGCATATAAAAATCTCTTCTGAACCGTATATATAGGAATAGTTAAAGCTTTGAACACCTGGTCCTTAACTGGCCAGGCAAGTCGTATAAAATACTGACATACCTTCTACTTACTGTTATTTTGATCTTCGGGCAGGTTGCTCTTTTTACTACGCATGCTTAGGAATTTAGCCTCAGTAATCCGTCAACCCAGAGGGCATTTATTAAATGCCAACCAGGTGCTGGCACAAACCTAGGGTGAAATCTGGTCCTGGGTCAGGACTAGATTTCTCAGTACCTGCTTTGGCCTAATGCTTGGACTAATGGAAATAATGGTTCCATTTAGTGGTTTTTAACACTTTTTCTCAGCGGTTTGACATGTTGACATTTTTCGGAGAGTTCAAAATCTGCAAGGTGCTGCATGCCTGGCTCAGTTAGCTGAGCTGATTGGAAACCTGGCACTGATGAGGCCAAGGTTCAACTCCCATATGGCCTGCATTGTTTTGAAGGCGAAAAACTATTCCATAGCCACAGGCTGGATCTCTAACACTGCCTAGCTTCTTGATTGGCCAACAATTGCCGTAGTTCGGAAGGAGGACCACTCTAGATAGAATGGACTCAGGGAATATCCTCTATCACTCCTGGAAAAATAACTCAAAGTCCATGTACTATGACGACAATTCAGCAGTATCACCTCTGTCAGTGAACATCATCCTAGTTAAGGTGGCAGCAAAGGGGAGAGAGTGGGACCTAAGGTTATCATCATAAAAATCAAGTTTCTTTGTGTGTAATGGAGTGTGGAAAACAGCAGCAAATTTTTATTGAGTGTTTCCTGTCTATCTACTCTTATTCTAAGCTTTTTTGTTTGTTTGTTTTATCATTTTAGGGCCACACCTGCGGCATATGGAAGTTCCCAGGCTGGGGATCCAATCAGAACTGCAGCTGCCAGCCTATGCCACAGCCACAGCAACGCCAGATCTGAGGCTCATCTGCCACCTACCCTAAAGCTCATGGCAATGCCAGATCCTTAACCCACGACTGAGGCCAGGATTGAACCCGCATCCTCATGGATACTAATTGGTTTTGTTACCACCGAGCCACAATGGGAACTCCTTGTTCTAAGTTTTTATGTGGATTAATTTACTTAATCTTCAAGAGAGTTGTAGGAAGTATGTACTCTCCATAGCCCCATTTGATTCATAAAGAAGCTGAAGCGCACCGACCTTCATTAGTTTGCTCCAAGAGAACATAAGCACGCTGAGTCCAGAGAGTTTTTGTTCACTGCTGCACTCAACAGGGATGCTGCTTGGAGAGAATACACATTAGCCGGCCAGTCAGCTCTCAAACAGGTGAGAGCCACTGGAGGACTAGCTCCCAGGCCATAGGTGAATGAAAGCTATGTAATAGTCTTTGACTCTCTTGCTGGACCACTAAATCCACCAATTAGCTAAAGTCAGTCTGTGAAATTTTCACCGTTTCAACACGTGTGGCACCTTAAACCAAGGAAACGTGCCCTTGAATGTTTCTTTGCAAATGTCCTTGGATGTTTTAGCTTTTCATTCAGAAGACTTTCTATCTCTATTATCCATCCAATAAAGCACCATAGAAGTTACTGCATAAAATCAAACTAGACATTCAGCACCAAAGTAAAAGACATGACCTTTCTGCTGCCTCCCTCCCATCACTCTCACAAGCAAGTCCAATTTTCTTTATGGAGAAAAGACTCCCATTGGCCACAGCATTCCATCAATCTGTTCATAGCCAAACATCCTTGCTCTTAAACTTGAATTCTGACAATTGCTCTCATTCTTTAATCCATAGCAATGTGTTTTCCTGCTCTAGTCTACTGAAATAAATCCCTTGGACAGCATCCATTCTCTCCTGGAAGTTAACTCTATCTTCTCTGGGTCCTTTTATTTTGCCTGCCCTCCCCAAAGTTTTGCTCCCTCTCCCCAGCCCAGCTCTTATATTCATTATGCTATGTTATTCCATGACTTCAAAGTTTCTCTTTTCTTGTCTGTTTCACTTACTCAACTTTGGCTCAAACATAGGCATTCGCTTTGGTTCTTGTCTGCAGCCCTCCTTTCTCCTCATCCTCTGCTCTCACCCTGGGAGATCTAATTTTCATCCATGTCCCCAACAGTGACGTGTGTCTGGGAGATGCCAGAATCTAATCTGTATAGTCTTGAGTTCTCGTCCAAGGTATTTTTCCATCTCCTTGATATTAATTTTTCTTCTGGTTGGCCTACCAGCATTTCAGACTTAATTTGTCCAAACTATGTCCTTGCCTCCAGGACAGTTCTTGAATTTATGCCTTACCAAGTTGGAAATCTGACTTATCCTTGGCTCCTCCCTGTCCCTTATTCCCTACATCCAAGGGTTTGCCAAGTTCTGTTGATTCTGTTTCTAAAAACATTTTGGAATCATTCTGTTTTCTTTTTTAAAAATTTAAATGATTTTTATTTTTTTCCATTATAGTTGGTTTACAGTGTTCTGTCAAATTTCTAATGTACAGCAAAGTGTCCTAGTCACACATACATATATACATTCTTTTTCTCACATTATCATCCATCATGCTCCGTCGTTAAGTGACCAGATATAGTTCCCAGTGCTCTATAGTAGGATCTCATTGCTTATCCATTCGGAAGGCAATAGTTTGCATCTAACTATCAACCCCAGATTCCCAGTCCATCCCACTCTCTCCGTCCCCCTTGGCAACCACGAGTCTGTTCTCCAAGTCCATGAGTTTCTTTTCTGTGGTACGGTTTACTTGTGCCGTATATTGGATTCCAGCTATAAGTGATATTATTATATTTTCTAATTCCATTTCTATGGCAATATTTGAGGCTTTTCATCCAAAATTACTGAGTACTTACTGTGTGTCAGACACTGGGCTAAAGGTACAAAGGTAGATAGGTTGTATTACTGCATCAAGAGCTCTCCAGGTCAAGAGACGGGACAGAAGGAAACAAGTTACTAGGTTATGATGGCACAATGTGTGCTAGGAATGCAGACTCTGTGAAACAATGTCCTATCGGCACCAGAAAAGAAATTGAATAATTCAACACGTGAAAGGTGTTTGTCTGTAGCAAAACTCTTTCTGAGCACCAGATAAACACTTGATTGCATAAACAGTGATTTAGTGAACCTCTTTCACCACCAGCTGAAAATTTTTTAGCAATGATTATTTGTTATTTTAAGTGTGATCTTCTCTCTGCTGACAAGGAGAATTTGCGTATACTGAAGATCTACCTGTTCTGTGCCATGTGACCGGTGTGAAATTTAGAGTTGCCCTGTGATTTCATATCAGTGAGCATAAAATACAGGAAATTCTTTTATCAAAGAACCCCTCCAAATTGTCATTGTGGCCCTTAAATGAACTAGAAATAAAAAAATATCTAACAACCCTGAAAATTTTTCAGTATTACTATTCACTTTCCTGTTAGTTTGTTTTTTAGGGCCACACCTGCAACATATGGGAGTTCCCAGGCTAGGGGTCATATCAGAGCTGTGGCCACCGGCCTACACCCCAGCCACAGCAATGCCAGATCGAGCCGCATCTGTGACCTACAATACAGCTCATTGCAACTCCAGATCCTTAACCCACTGAGTGAGGCCAGGGAACAAACCCAGATCCTCATGGATACTAGTCAGATTCACTTCTGTTGCATCACAGTGAGAACTCCAGTATTCACTTTTAAAACTTTAAAAAACTTGGATAAAACTACTCTTCCAAATCCAAGTGTAATTAGCTCAAAATTTCATATTTAACCCAAATATTATTGTGTCTGGGGTATTGGTATTAGAATCATTAATGTATGTCAGGATGGCCAAATGTTAGCATTTTTCTGTGACTCAACCTAAGAAATGTAAATTTTTTTTTTTAGTTACTGGGAGCAGTAGAACTGAGAATGTGTACTATGGTTTTTAGGGTAACCAAGGAGAGGTTATCTTTATGGCTTGGCCATAAAAATTCTTTGTTCTTGTTTGATTCCTTAGATTTTCTTATTCTGGTAGAGAGTTCTGAATGTTCAGTACCTTACTCTGTGACACTGGTGAGCGTCGATGAGGGGAGTGTCTGGACAAACCACCATTGGAAGGAGTGTCTTGACAATCCACCATTTAGAAGCTCTCACCTAAGTCACTGTTGGATTTTTGGAGCTCCCTTGGGTAGCTATGGATGTCAGAGGTGGAAAAAAACTAGGTCTCTGTTTTTAAAGATAAATCATCTAAGAGTCAGAGATGTTAGCGAACCTAACTCTGTGGAACAGATGATTCATAGAAGTGGGACTAGAGCTCTTTCTATTTGCAGAGGCCAAGGATCTATTCATAAGTGGAGAGAGGGAGAAAGAAAGGAATTTGCAGGATATGTGACAGTATTAAAGAGTCGACCTCATCTCTAGGCAACCATGACCTTCCAGTTTCATGAATCGATACTCCTCTGGCCACACTGATGACTCCTTTCATAATCTTTCCCACCAGATCTGTTGCCTTCATGCTGGTCTCCATGTCACCAGACAAGCTCTTCTGTGGCATGAGGAGCTGGTACTATGGTTCCAGGGGCTGGGTTGATAGTTAGTCTTCAATTCCAAGCATTGGGAAATGCAAATATAATTCTTTAAAGAAAAACAGGTTTCTAATGTAAACTACATAGTTACTTTGACATATTTACTATTATTCATCTTCCTAAAGAAATAGATACAAGATGAAATGGAACAAATATTTTTCAGTTATTATTCTGTTCATAGGATCTTTGGGTGTATACTCAAAGAAATTAATTTTGGGAAAATTTTTACTTACCGGTTGCATTTGGTGTGGATTTAATTTTCTTATTAATATAACAAAACTCTCAGTTTTTTTTTTTTGCCAAAATATGTAATCCTAAGTGGAAGGTATAATTTCTTAACATAATACCATGTTCCAGAGGCTCTCTGGACATAGATGATATTTCAGGGTTGCCTTAATTAATGATAGAAGAGTATTTTGAAAATATCATATTGCCAATAGAGCAAAGATATTAATCCCCAAATCATTATTCTACTGTCAGGGTAGTTATATTTTAAATATTTTAAAACTTATTTAATGAAACTCAGCAATTGAAAACATCACCCTCTTCTTCTGTAGAATATATTAAAAACATTGAGCTAAAATGTAGTTTGAAAAAAGTCACTAGTCATCTTGGTACATTGACAATTCTCTTTGAACATTTGAGAGTCTTTTGTATCCTGCTCTGGATAAGCTTTTATGCTTTTTTTTAAAAAAAAAAGTTGGCTAATAGACCTATTTTAAACTCTTCTCACTATGTCCCCAGCCTGAAGACCAGAGTGCTTTTCTAAAGAGCTGGATTTTTTATGAGGTGTTAAATCAACATTGCCAAATGTGACTTTGTGGAGCTCTCTGCAACCTCATAGTAGAGTGAGGCAGGCTACTTGATCATTTGTGTATCTTTAACAGCCCACGATTAACCCTTCTTAGAAGGAAATGTAGGGGGTGTCTCGGAGATATATAAATCATCACGAATAGAATGTATTTGTATTTATATAGGACCCAGGCCAGGAATCCCTCCAGGAATCCATTTATATTTGTTCTGCAGACGTACAAATGTTGGCAGGACAGATTGCATGCACAACATCTTATGATGCCTTCTTGATACACTGGTGAAGAAAAATGGGTAAACCAGCTTGGGTTCCCTAGACTTTTGTGAGGAAGGGATAGGATTTTGTTTCCAGGGTATGGTAATAATCTCGTCCCTTCAGATAATCATCTCCTGTTCACAGTGTCAATTATCCCATGTTTGTTGTGTTCCATGATCCTCACAGTTACCCTGAGAGCCGAGTAGGGCAGATGATACCCTCAGTGTGGAGGAAACCATATCCAAGAGAATTTGCTTGAACATGTACTGAATGTGGCCTTCACGTCCATTGTCCTTTCCAGTACTTTCATTACGGGAGTCTCAGTGCAGTTTCAGGAAGTTTGAGAAGACAAAGCTTTAAAAATTTTTAACCTGCAGCATTTGGTTGCTCGCGCGCTAGACTAAACTGGTGGTTCATTTTTCCATAATTGGGAATTTGATGACAGAATTCTCAGTGTGCTTGAAAACCTAGCCTGAGACTAGTATGGGAATGCATCTAGAGGCATTTAGGCATCCAGCCTCTATAAGTGGGTGGAGGGGAAAGAGAACTTAAGTAAATATTTTAATAATTCCTAAGTGAGTTTTAAAACCATATGGATTCTAAATACATTGAAGTCTCATTATAACATTTTTGAGCTTGATGCTTTAGAATGACCTTAGAGGTGAAATCTTGATCCTCTTTGAATGAAGTCCCAATTTTGTAATTTAATGAAGAATGTTATAGCAATGGCTTAATATTCAGGCTATGCCTACTTTCTCAATAAAACAGCGATTTCTTCCTTTTGATAGTGTTTGCCAAAGAGGAATAAAATCTTCTCCTCTGGTTATATCCGTATTTCTCTGTCTTGCCCTTCTAAACTAAGGTAAATTTTAAAAAAGGGGACAAGACAGTATATATACTATGTGTACAATAAATATTTGTTGAATTAAATTACTTGTTTAAATTTGCTAGGTGCCTTTCAGACAAATACTATATATTTCATGTTCCTATGCAATTTATCTTTTGTGCAATTTAAAAATAACTTAAAAATGATTCTATTTTGCTGTATAGCACAGGGAACTATATCTAATCACTTGTGATAGAACATGATGGAGGATAATGTGAGAAAAAGGATGTATATATGTGTGTATGGCTGGGTCACTTTGCTGTACAGTAGAAATTGACAGAACATTGTAAATCAACTATAATAAAAAAATTAAAATGATTCTAACTCCATTGTTTATATATAAATTATCTACCTACTTAAAAATCGATTTTGACCTTTAAATTCTAGAGCTATTAAATGTTATGTATATGCATGTGCAGAACATAATGAGTATATGGCCTTCACTTGTGTCAAGGTCACTAGGATATCATTAAGTGATTTAATGCTGTACTGGGTTCAAATTTCAGTTCCAGAACATCTTAGCTGTGAAACTTTGTGCCAATGACTGCAGTGTTCTGAGCTCCAGTGGCCTCCTCTGTACAACACGGATGATAGCTCTTAGAAGTCTAGTGAGACCCAAGTGAAGCATCGCACCGTTCTTGGCATAGAGCTAATTCTCCTATGTTATATATTATTAAGATTATTTTGAATTGAGGATATTTAGTGGTGGATATATAAATGCTTGCTCCAAATAAGATAATTGTAAGATAAATGATCTGGAATGAGAGTTGAATCGTTTTCACATTTTTTTCCGATCTGAGTAAGGATGTTACAGATTTTATATATCAAGATAAAAAGAGTATAAAGTGTTTGGAAAATTAAATTACGTAACCAGTGCCCGTTGCTAACTGATGTTTTTCATCATAACTCTAGATATGAGGTCCTGTTTAAAGATTTTAAAATTTTTTTGTTATTATAGCTGATTTACAGTGTTCTATCAATTTCTGCTCTACAGCAAAGTGCCCCAGTTATATATATATATATATATTCCTTTTCTCACAATATCTTCCATCCTGTTCCATCACAAGTGGTTGGATACAGTTCCCTGTGCTCTACCTCATTGCTTATCCACTCCAAATGCAATAGTTTGCATCTACTAAAGTTATTTTTAAGGTAATAAATGCATACTGAGTATTTGCTTCTTGTGACTTGTGTAATTCACTAGTGTTTGCCTACTGTGGCCTCTTCTCCCCACTGCATTGTGTTTTCCAAAGACAACAACACCTCTCATCCCACATGTATCGACCTCATCGGAAAACGCTGCTGAAGTTAATACAATGCTAAGATGCTAAACTGTGTTTTAGGGCTGCCAAGAATCCTTTTGCTATCAAATGTTTATCAGCCTCTGAGAACAAGTACTTCCTTATTACGTAAAATCACCAGTTACATGGTTGAGTGGTTTCTTTTATTTGAGTGGTTTCTGATAGCTGCAGCAGAGGAAGGGGAAAAGAAAAGCCACACAGATTGGAGAGAACTCAAACATAATATACCATGTAGTAAGGATTCCTAACCTTACTTGATTATTTAGTATTTTGCTAAAAATACTACTCCCCAGGCCCCCTCCTTGAAGATTCTGAGCCAGTAGATCTGGGCTGGGGTCCCAAAGATATATTTTTCACAAATATGTCAGATAATTCTTCTGATCTGGCCAGTTTGGAAAAACTCTGCATTTAGAACCCTTTGAGAATACAGGAGTTCCTGTTGTGACTCAGTGGGTTAAGAACCTGACATAGTGACTGTGAGGATGCAGGTTTGATCCCTGGCTTCGCTCAGTGGGTTAAAGATCCAGTGCAGATGCAGCTCGGTTCTGGTATTGCTGTGGCTGTGGTGTAGGCTTACAGGTACAGCTTGGATTTGATCCCTAGCTGGGAGCTTCCATATGCTGCAGGTGTGGCCATAAAAAGAAAAAGAAACAAAGGAAAGAAAAAAAGAAAAAGGAAACCTATGGGAGTACAAGTATAACTTCAAGGAAACATTCCTCTATTTTCCTCTCATTTTAGAAATATCAATAAGCAAAGAGATACAGCAAGTAAACTAACTTATAATATGATTTCTCAGAACTATAATGGCTGTTTACAAGCATTTCAAGTCTGGAACCAGCCCATTTGGTTCAGATCCAGACTCTCTCACTACCAGTGTGACCTTAGGTGAGTGATGTAATTTATTTTTGTGGTGATATTTTTATTTGTAAGAAAGCAATGGAAATATTACCTTTTAAGACTCTTTTGAAGATCAAATGTGCCAATGCATGTAAAAGTCAGAATAGTCCCTGAAACTCATAATAAACACTCAATAAGTGTTAGCCATCCTAAAAAATAATTTAAGATATTAGGAGTTCCCATCATGGCTCAGTGGTTAATGAACCCAACCAGCATCCATGAGGATGTGGGTTTGATCCCTGGCCTTGCTCAGTGGGTTAAGGACCTGGCATTGCCGTGAGCTGTGGTATAGGTTGCAGATGCAGTTCTGATCCCACATTGCTGTGGCTGTGTTGTAGGCCCACAGCTACAGCTCTGATTCGACCCCTAGCCTGGGAACTTCCATATGCCATGGGTGCAGCCCTAAAAAGACAAAAATGACAAAAAAATAATTTGATATTAGCATTCTGACTACTGCTATCATAGCAAATTGTATTCTCCAAAGATGACAGGACTTTCCATCTCCAATGTTCTTCCACAACGTGCCTTGCATCAAGAGGAGAGTCTGAATCCCCTTCCCTTGAATTTGGTTAGGTCTGTGATTGCTCTGACACTTAGATCACAGTGGGATTCCAAGGCTTGGTCATAGAAGCCATGTGCCTGCTGGAATACTCACACTCAGAGTCCTGAAATTACATGTAAGAAGTCCAGTTATTCTGAGGCCACCATGCTGGGAAGAAGCCAAGTCTGGTTGACAGTTCTTGTCTCTGATTCATCTCAGTCATGTCAGCGAAGGAGCCTGTAGACAATTCCACACTCCTGTTATCATCTCCGTCTTTCAGGTCTTTCCAGCTGAGGCCCCAGACATTATGGAGAAGAGATAAACCATTTCTGCACACACAGTCCCAATTCCTCACTCACAGGCTGTAGCATAAAAAAGATTGCTTTGTAGGCTACAAAGTTGGGGGGTATTTTTTTTATGCAGTGGTAGTCCCCGAACTGCACATCTTTCCAGCTCCATAAATATGTAACTGTATGTCTTGTTCACAACTTAGTTTTTGTCACCTAGTATATAGTACCCCTCAACTCTTTGTTGAACGATGTATCATATTTTAAGCAATTCCTCATTTGGGGACAACTAGGTAATTTTCCATTATTCTCAATGATTCCACTTATCACTTGGGGTGAATACCTGGAAGTGGAAATGCTGAGTCATAGACTATGGTAAATGGTCTTGATATGGAGATATTGAAGCATTCAATTGCTGTTACCACCCACGAAGAATCACCCAGAGAGAGCTTATCAAAGTTAAACCATCAGCGTGTACCTTAAAAAATGAACATGTGCCAGTTAAATGCAGATGACTGATTTATAAACCAGAGTGATGACTTTTGAACAGAATATCAATACATTAACCTAAAACAGGAGGTTTGCTAGCCTAGGGGTTCTTGACTTAATTGTCCAGGAGTCCAAGAAAGTCGTGCAAAGAGGTCCATAGGCTTTGCCAAATATTTCTGCAAGCCTAATTTATCTTGTGCGTTTTTGAATTAAGGCAAGGTATTAACAAGCATGATGAATTTCACTTCCTTTGGCCAAACTTATAAGTTATCTTGCGTTGCTTAGGCATTCTGAGTCACAGGAATTCTGTGGCATAGTTGGCTCTAATGCATGCTTTTAGCGGAACCACAGATCAGACAGTTTGTGAACTGAACACATAACATGCATCAGTTGACCAACTCTGACAAGACACTGTGCTGATAGTCAAAATTAAAGGCCCAGTAACAGTAAACAGTGTTCTAGTGTCTAACTCCTTATTTAGATTATTTATCATCGTAGCCATATTAGTGATTTACATGATTTCATAATATTACTGTATTTGCTGATTTTGGGTCTTTGGATAAACTTAGATTTTGTTACAAAGCACAGATTATTTAACGTGACTTGTTGGGTCATCAGAAACCTTTCAAATCATGTAACCTATATGGACAAAATAATATAAAATCATAGGAACAGAAGTTTGAAAAATACACATATGTGTTTTCTGTGGGGGTGTCATGTACAACTGCTCCAATCCTGAAGCACAAATCAAGTTGTTTGTAAATATCAATTTATAGCAAAGGAAATGGACTACTTTTTTCTTTTTTTTTTCATGTCTAGGGTCATTAGAACCCCCTCCCCCATTCACTTAAGAGTAAGCATAATATAATGCAAAAACATTGGGATTTGGGGTCAGAGAACAAGAGGGTTAAATTGTAGGAAGGTAATCTGGACAGTTCCTGGACTTCCATGTGCCTCACCTGTTATATTGGCATAAGGTTATCTCAGAGGGTTTTGTAAGGACTGAGTGAGTTAATACATGAAAGCTCTGGTCACACACAATAAATGGCGCACTAGTGTTCAATAAATATTAGTGGCATCCAGACTCATCTTTTTAGATATCTGTCACTGACTTTCAGAATTAGGGCATCTTCTACCTTGGATAGTATTGATAACATCCTAGTTCTGGCTATTTTCTAGCCATAAAGATATTTCAAACTTAGGCTAATTTGTGATTTTCTCAGATTATTGGATGAGATTTCTTTCTTTACGTTAATTCTATCACTGATGACCAAGTGGGCACTGCATTTGAAAACCATCTCATAACATGAGTTACTAAATAGATGATAAATCACATCTGTTTGGTCTTATTTTAATGTCAGTTCCAGAAGATGACTTCTTCTGATTGTATTCTTAACCCCTGAAATTATATCGTATCTTTTGGAACTTGTAGATTTCTATGCATCCACAAGGCCCATGAATGAAAATGTAGTTGAATTAATAATCAGTTGGAAGTCAACTTATAAGTCATTTCATTTTGTTATCATTCCCATTGTACTGATTAAGAAACTGAAGTCCAAGTAAGTCAAGGGGCTCTTGGAAGAAGCAGAAGCAAACTAAGGAATCATTTAACAAAATACTCTCATTTTACAAATTTAGGGGTGTAGATATTCATTGTGGTAAACCAGAGGCTAGTTTTGGGAATCACATCTCCTAGTCTAGTGCTTTTCTCAAAAACTTTCCTGTGGTTTTATAAGCCATAAATTTGATATTACCAAATTAATAAAAAAAAATGTAGACACCAAATTGTTAATTGAGAAAAGGCCTCACGCTAGGTTTGAATAAGGTCCTAATAAAAACATCGGGGAAGATTTAGAGAGTTCTTTTGCTAGAAAAGGAATTATGAAGTAAAGACATGTTGAGTTGGAACGTAAAGTGACTTTATAGTGACAAATCTTCAGGTGACTGCAATAATCTTAGTGCCTTTGTATACTTTTCACTTTGTCTTGAGTCTTAAATCCAAACAAAGTCACTGGAATAACAAAAGAATGAAGTAAGTTCCTGGGTAGATTTGAAGCTCAGTTTGACTCCTTATATGGTTAAACCGTATTAAAGCTCACATCTATCTTTGGACAACAGGAACATAAAAATGTACATTAAATGCCGATAAAAGTTAGATTCATTTATTTTTACAAAAAAAAGATTTGATATTTTCTTGCTTACACAGGCACTGAAAGCAGGAAAATATTTAAATCTACAGAATTTATACCTTTCTTCCTTTTCCTGGAAGTGAATTATTTTTAAAGATTTTTTTTTTCAAGCTCTCCTAACAAAACCCTATCAGATCAAAACAACTTGCCAATTGACCTTTGTCAGCTCAGTAATAAGCGGCAACAGCGTATACTCTAAACATTGCTGAGACCGCACCATGGGTTAAAATCAGCTGCTTTCTTTAATCATCTCACATATTTTTTTTATTCTGTCTTCTGGTTATAGAAACTTATCATAAAACCAAGAGCAACTGAGATGAATTGTTTTACTCTAGCAGTTCTCATGAATAATTTTCCTAGCTCCCTTCCTATTTATAAAAAGTAAATGGGGCAAGTACCCCTCTTTCATTGGATAAGAATTTTAACAACTGTAACTCTGAAAAGGGCTGAGGTAGAAGTGAGTATTTAGCAAAGGCTAATTAGACACAGTTATATATTTATTCTTTGCAGCAAAGGAACAGGAAAAGATAAAGGAAAAAGTAGATTATTTGCTAAAAAGTGTTAGTCCCTAGAATGTTGCCCAAGAGCTGTCTATTTCATTGGAGATATTGCCAGACTGTTTTGAATCTGTTCCAAGTCTCCTTAGGTTGACCCCACCCCCACCCTGAGTCAGGTTACCCATGATGTTTGTTGTTTAATTGCCTAGGAGTGGGAATGGGGATGTCAAGAGGGAAAAGAGTAGAAATAAAAGTGCTTTCTTTGCAAAATAAGGAGCATCCATTCAACATTTCCCACTCTACATATGTGAAAGGAAATAAATCAGACCATAGCGAGTGATCTCAGGATATTGAAAAAGAATCACCGATTATTTCTAATAGAAAAATTCCTGTATCCTTTAAATCCTCTGGTATTTTCTCTTTCGGTGTCCAGGTATAGGAAATAAGACTTACTGGTGTCTGTTATCCGAAGATGGCAAGGAAAACTTAAGCATCATGTGTCTCTCCTTCTTAAGCCCTAAAGTACGTCCACATGATGACAGACACATGGGAAAAAGTCAGCAACAGGTCTTTTTGAAATGTTTATTTCTTTTGCAATATAGTGTCAGATATCCAGTTAGATTTTCTTCAGGCTGATTATTTGACCACTGTGGGGTGGAGGGGAGGGGGAAGAGGGGAAGGAAGGAGGGAGTGATTGGTGGGAGGTTCAGATTATTTCGTCCTGATCTTGTGTAATATGTGGTGGTCAAAGCTCATTGACTCTATATGGTTGAACCACATGAAATTGCTGTTTTTATTGGTTGAAATGGTTAAGTATCAGCAATTTCATATGCTGCAACATACTAGGTAAGAGTGAACACCTATGTTCTTGTTATTCATTAATTTAACAAGTACTTACTGAGTCCCAGACACTTTATGTAAGGGGGGGGGTAAAAGACCATAGGCTCTTCTAGAGCCCCCAGCCTTGGGACTTGTATAGTCTTACTTCTTTAAGATTACTTAAGTAGTTGAAATTACTTACTCTGGGAGTTAGTGTGTTATGGTCCCTTTTTTTTCCTTCTTCTTTTCTTGTTCTGCTGAGTTCCTGATTTTTACATAAGCATAATTAATACATAATGTTCATCTTACCTTTCTGTTGAACATGAGAAAAATATCCCATGTTATAAAATTTTCACAACTCTATTTCAAGGGCTATAAAATATTTCTTTAAGTGGATAGTTTATTGGCCATTGCTGTACTGGGGGGACCCTTAGGTAGTTGGGTTACTGTTCTTTGTGCATAAGTTTTTTCTCTAATTCAGGTCATTTCCCTAGGAGAGAGTCCCCAAAGTGGGATTACTTGGTCAAAGGGTATGAACATAGAAAAATCTCTTGATACATGTCAACTGGAAATAGCTGTATTTTTAATACTGCTTGATACATGAAGTTTGACTCCTCATCAGTCACAGGATATGTTAAAAACTGTATAAAATGACTTACATGGTGGTCCAAAACTATATTCAATGACAATGTCATAGTCTGGATAAAGGAAGAGGTTTGCCCTTGTTGGTACCAAGAGAACCACTAGCTTTTCTCAAAGGGAATGGCCTCTGAATAAGCTGATATCCAAAAGAAAAACTATAAGTTTGCAACGCATACAAGATTTTCTAAAATCCTGTTTGTAATTATTTTGCCTTGAGGAAATGAGAGAAAAGGAGACCGAGTGTCAGCCTCTGTTTGGGGAATTTTCTAAAGAGTACATTAGAATTTTCACGCCTTGGGAAAGAAGAAGTAAAAGACAGACTAGGTTTAGATACTGTGTTTTTGTTTATGTGATAAACCAGAGATAATTTAGTGCTGGTCTATAATGTCTATCAGAGCGTATTTTAAAATTCCCATGTGTTTACTATAATGTTTCTTCCTCAAAAAGATAAAGCCGTTGGACTAATGCTAATTAGACTCTAATAACTCTTCTGGGTCTGAGGAGAAAATAAGCTAATGAGAAATAAGTGCCTGTCTGTGCTGTCATAGCATTTGGTGGGTGGGGAACTTGGGGGGAGAGAATGGGACATAGGGTCAAGGGAGGTCTGCTCTGTGTTGGCCATCTTGATTGTTCAGATTACCTTTGAGACCAGCTTACCCTAGAATCCAGAAATAGGGCCCAGCTATGGTTCAAGTGGGATCACTAACGTCACATAGGTCATAGCTATACCCAGAAAGGGAAAATGCCTGGTCCATGAGAATAACCTGCCTTGGCGCCAGGGCAAAGCATCAGAGGACAGGGGGGTGTCAAGGCCTCTGAGAGCCACTCCCACAGGAGGCAGTAGAGTATAGTGGCTTGGAGCATGGATTCAGACAGCTTAGGTTAGAAAACTGGCTGCCACTCCTGTGTGACTAGCTATGTGATTTCAGATGAATTCTTAACCTCTCTGTGCTTTAGCTTACTCTTTGTAAGATGTGGCTAATAATAGCCTCTACCTCAGGATAGCTATAAAGATTGATTGAATACACACTAAATGTTTAGAATGGTCTTTGACATGTAGTTCCTTATTTTTTTTCCTATCACTATATTAAAATAAATATCCAAAGAGGGTTACAGAAAGCTTTTGGTACATTGAAATGAGTATGTTTAACAAATTCACATTTTATACACACAGTACAGTGACTATAGGGCAATCTCATTTGGGGATTAAGTCAAAATTCTAAATTCAAGCTCCTTTGTGATGTGAGAAGGACAAATGGACCTCGATGCAAGGCCCCAGTGGTCAGGCCATTGCTTCCTTCGTGATCACTATGCTAACTGAACAGTCGTCTTTTCCTTTTTTTAAGAGAGTGTTCTGCTCAGACGAAGCATTGGTTGCATTAAGGAGTAATTTTGATAAGGTGTCTCTGCCTCTCCCAATGTTTCCAGCTACGTCAGAGCAGCCATTTAGAGCAGAGAACTTCTAGTTGAGGCTCCACTCATTAGCGCTCCCGAGATCTGGGCGGCTGAGTGGAGCATTGCGCTCAGGACCAGGAAGAAAAGTCAGTTTGGGACATTCATGGAAAATTCATGGTTCTGCTGGTGCTCTGACCCTGTGTGGTTCGATGGCGGGTCAGACTCTGGTCAGAGGAAACAGTGCAGAACAAGACAAAGGGTTTTTTTTTTTTATTTGTTTGTTTCTCTTCTGGTCTGAGGAAACTGAAGAATCCACCAGGTCCTGATCAATACCAGCCACTCCAGGCTTTGCTTTGGAAGGTGGTCTGGGGTAGCTATACCCAAAAAGGTCTAATTCTGAGTTAAACGGAGGAGAGGTTCCAGGTCCTTCTTTGTAATTAAACATTTGAAGCAATACTGGCAAACATCGTGCTGTCTGCCAGGGCTTTACAGAGGTCTAGAGGAGCTCAGGTCTTGGTCAGATTTGCAAAAATCCTTGTGCATTATGAAGAGTAGTGCCTGAAATATGGACCAAGGAACCCCAGAGCCCAGATATCAAGGAAAGGGCTATTATTTCATCTCTGAAACACAAACACCTAGAGTTTCAACAAAGAATTGCTATTGACTCTAGATCACTTGTCTGTGCCTCTAGTAAACTTAAGACTTTTTGTTCCTTTTGACAATTCTGTTTAGATATTATGGAAGCTGGTTTCACAGCTTTCTTTCCTCTTAGATAATCATTTTTCCTTTTCCTTTTCTCAGTATCAGTGTCTCACAAGAAAGCATCTAATTATGAAATGTCCACATTATCTTTGATCTTTTATCTTTAATATATGCTGATATATAAACAGATAAAATTTATAAACATTTACTTAAATTATGTGTTTTGACAGTAAAAGGGGCTTGAGGATACCTGAAAGATATAATTACTTTAAAAATGACTTATGGGGTTTGTTTTGTTTTTTGTCTTTTTAGGGCTTCACCCATAGCACATAGAAGTTCCCAGGCTAGGGGTCATATTGGAGCTACATGGGCCGGCCTATGCCACAGCCACAGCAATGCCAGATTCGAGCCACGTATGCAACCTACACCACAGCTCATGGCAATGCTGGATCCTTAACCCACTGAGTGAGGCCAGGGATTGAACCTGTGTCCTCATGGATACTAGTCAGGTTCGTTTCCACTGAGCCACCATTGGGAACTCCAAATGACTTAAGGTTAAGCAAAAATTTAACTGTCTAATTCCAGGGCTATTAGCTATGTGTGAAAAGAAAAGCTGCAATTTGTGAGTTGAAAAGATTCCTTAAAATCCATGGCACGTCTCCCTGGGAGTGAGTCAAATTGGAAAATATTGTTAAAACTGTAGCAGAATGTGTGTTATGCCTCTCGGGGTCACTTATCTGGAATTTTTCTCACACACACATGCCATATACCTAGATTTTTTATCTGTTCCAAGTATGGTACTTAAGCTTACAGAAAGCATGTTAAATCTCCTCAAAAGTGAATTTCTTCGTCCTGGAGAATTATTTCTACTTTTCCCTCACATGTGTTCTCACCAGGTAGTTCTTTCAGCTGTTGAGATCATTCAGTTGGGGTGCTGCTTTGCATCTGACAGGAGTAACAAAAAAGCCTCAGAGATAAAAACTAGCTGGAGAAATTGTTGAAGATGTTGGGAAAGATTAAAGACAACTGGAGAATTCTCTGAAGCAGCATGAAAAATAAATTACCTGAGGGAAGTAATGATTAATGAAGCTACTCTTAGGATCTAAAATCATTAAAGATTGCCCTTAAATACATTTAGGAGTGCTTCACTTTTTTGGTTTGTGTACACAGGGACATATACTGTAACATTACTGATGCTTTAGTCATTAATTTAGAAATAAAGTTTTTTTTTATTAGACTTAAAAAATTGGAATATACTTTCTCCCCATGCAAGATTCTGATGTCATTTCTTTATGTCTCGCCAACTATGGCCTTTGGAAGTATGAAACTTCTGTAGTAATATAAAGAATAGCCTCATGCATTGTCAAAAATTATCCTTCAGGTTAATTTAATAATTAAAATATATTGGCACATATTAACTACTTTTCTTCATGGCTTATAGTGTTCACATATGTAAGTGCAGCTAGTATATTTTCTTGATGGATCAGACAAAGCTTTGTTCATGGGAGAATGGAAGCAAAAATTCTGTAGGTTGGAAATATTTAACATGAGCACATTTATAGAATAATGGAATTTCTGAGACAAAAGTCTTGGATGAATGTTATCCATTTTAATTTGATGAGGGTGAAGAGAATAGAAAAGGACTACATTTAGGTTATCAACTGGTGTGTGTGTACTTTCTAGATGTGGGAAGGAGAAGCAAACAGAGTTCAGGAAAATAAAATACTCTTCCATTTCCAGACCCTGTGTTTCATATTAAAGTAATTTATCAAGAAACTCTTAAGTTATAAATCTTTAGCTTATGACCACAGCAAGGGCCTCAGCTTGAATCCAAGCTATATCCACTCTGAGAGTCCAGCATATCTGAAAAGCTTGTCATCTGCATGTCTGGGGAACATTTGAAAAAAGTCCAAGAAGCCTCCTGAGAAGGAATGAGTCATCCTAAGGCCGGGAAAGTGTTGAGGGAACAAATCCTATACGAATGGGGCTGGGGGTGGGGGCGCGGTTTTGCATGTGCGTCGCTTATCTTGTGTCTTCCCGGTGGTGCCTGTTTTTCTTGGGGATGGTGCCAGATCCCAGGGGAGAAGACGCATGGTGAAACTAGTCCGAGAGCTTTTTCAGTTTGTTTGTTTTTTTTTTTCCTAAAGTGGCTGAGAGTCTAGGGAGTGTAATATAGCACTACTTTTGTGACCAGGTAGCAGAATGTAGACGAAGCAAGGCCTTTGTGTAGACTCAGAGAGTCGGTGCAGCGCACAACTCAAGGGGCGGCGACGGATCTCCTGCGGAATCACACGCAGGGGCTTCAGAAGACTTTTCCTTTGCCCTTGGATAGAGAGGCCTCTGGTGTGGGGCTGGTATGGGGACTGCTTGAGCCCGATACAGCCGTGGCGAGATGCAGCTTTGATGGAGTACATGCTTCGGGGCATGGCTGGCTTGGGAGAGTTCACAGCCTCAATCCCGTAGGAGATGTCACTTCTCCCAGTAGCAGGAGGAGCAGGAAGAATACCCAGAAGGAGCTGGGGGCACCTGCCTTGCCAATCCATTGAAGGTATCCGGCAGGGGCTCCCCGACAGGCAGATGGGAAGTCAAACTGAGGGAGGGAGAGTGAAACTAAAGGAGCAACAGTGTTTTGTGACTTGTACACGGACACGTACCCCTCCAAGCTCATGTAGCTTTTGGAAGGGTGGATGTTCTATGTTGGATTCATTTTATATTTCTGAAAGTACAAACGAAGAGATCACTGTAATAAGATAATTGTCAGACTTCCTGTCCTGGCTCAGGGATAATGAACCAGACCAGTATCCAGGAGAATGCACGTTTGATCCCTGGTCTCGCTCAGTGGGTTAAAGGTCCAGCGTTGCCATGACCTGTGGTATAGGTCGTGGAGGCGGCTTGGATCCTGTGTTGCTTTGGCTGTGGTGTAGGCTGGCAGCTACAGCTCGGATTTGACCCCTAGCTTGGGGACTTCCATGTGAGGCTGGTGTGGCCCTAAAAAAGACCAAACAAACAAAAAAAAAAACCCAAGAAGAATATAATTGTTACTGTTTACTGAATAGCCATTGGGTGTTAGAGAATATCAATATTCCCTTTGATGGAAGTGCATAGACTGTTATGCAGGTTCTTGAAGGCTGATACTTGAGCCCAAGTCTGCAAAGTTGATTGTGCAGGGACCACTGAGATTCTCAAGGCAGTCAGGGCGGTCCTCCTTTGTATGGCTGCTCTTTCAGGCAGCTATGTCCTTTTTGGGCATACATTTTTTGCTCTGTGTGGCCACCTCGTTTATACCTAGTTTGCTTTTCAAATCAGAGACTTAACTAACTCTCAGGGTGAATGTGTGCCATCCTTTTGTTCTAATCTGTAACCCTCTAGAACAATTCAGTAAGTTACCATCTGAACCATCTGATAGATGGCAAAACTGAGGCTCAGGGAAGACAAGGTAGCTAAATAAAATCAGCAGCCAGTGGGGGTAGAATCTTAATTCAAGCCCAGATCCATGTCTTTCTACACCTGAAGATCTGTAAGATGTTCTTGGAAGCAAACTGCTGCACCCCGTTGCGGGTAGGGGTAAAAGACCTCAGGCATTAGAGTCACTTTTTGGTGCAACTGCCTCGTTAAACCTACCAGTGGGGTTTTCTCAGGTATATCCAATGTGATTCAGTGGAGGAATAACCACATAACTAAATTATAAATCTAATTCTCCGATTTGGCAGATCTTCAAGTCGTCGTTGGTTCTCTTAAGTCATCCTCATATCTCGCTTTTGTATAAAAGCTATAATGACGACTTTTTTGTCCCAAGAAGAAACATGGCCTCTAATTGAGGTCTGTTTCTTTATGAAGCAAGACGAATGGGATTTACCACAAATATGGAGAAATATGAACCCAAGTTTGGTTTCTTGCTATGTTTATCTATTAGGATAATTGCTTTGTTCTTGGTGGTGTTGTATTTATCTACATACAAACAAATGGAAAAACTGTATAAGAAATACATGAGTATTGTCTCTTGTGCAAACACATCATTAGCAGGAGGGGCTGTGGGAAAGAAAACTGGGTAGGAATAGAAAGTGCATCATAGTTGGCTTGGAAAAGCTAGAGGCTTAGCACAGAACCAAATACTGCCCTGTCTGGTTATTTAGCTGTCATGCATGTGGTCTTTACTGTCTAATTAAATTGTAGACTCTTGAAGGAAAATGCCATGGCTTAGTCTTTGTTTGGACTCTCTGCAGTACCCCAGTACGGTGTGAGCAGAGTGGACAACCATAAAATTGTTTTTTTGTACTGAAATGCAAACATACAACTAATGTGGATCTTAATTCCGAGGCATATATTCTAAAAGCCCCACCTCTGCAGGCATTATGTGTGGCCTCGGAGGTGCCCATATGCAAGAAACAAAGTTATCCTCTCAACTTGCAAGGCCTGGACCAAATGTCAGTTTTTCCAGGAAGCGTTGCCAGGCTCCTCACTTTGGGCTAGAAGATTAGCCCGAAGTGCTCTGTACGTACTGAATTTGAGGCATTTTATCTCATCTTTTCAAAATCTATTAGCTTTGTCAGTTTGCCCTATGGGCCTGATCGCTCCTCAAGGGCAAGGGTCAAATTCTTCTCTGCACCCGCAACACCTCCCCCAAGTCTTACTTTGCATGGTGGGTGCTCAATATACATGTATTATTGTGAATAACAATATATTACATGTATGAAGGACAATTCATTTATATGAGAAACACTGTCATTTCCATATGGAAACATACATACCTTTATTTATTTATTTATTTTGTTTTTTGGGCCGCACCTGTGGCATATGGAAGTTCCCAGGATAGGGGTTGAATTGGAGCTGCAGCCACCTGCCTACACCACAGTTACAGCAATGCAGGATGCATGCCACGTCTGTGACCTACACCACAGCTCATGGTAATGCTGGATCCTTAACCCACTGAGCAAGGCCAGGGATCAAACCTGCATCCTTATGGCTCCTAGTTGAGTCTTTTAACCAAACTGGAACTTCCCTGGAAACATTTATTTTGAAATGGTCAAACTTGCTCTGTTATAATTTGGAATTGCTAAGAGTCATTAGCTCTGATTTAAATAAAATGTGAGACAACTCAAAGTGGGAACTACAGAAATTAAGTCTTCAGGATGACCACATCGCTAGAATATTAGAGGGTGACATTCCTGCTAGCTTCTTCCCTCTGGGAGACGGTGGGAGACACTCACACTCTGTGTGTAATGGAAATAAAGGGAGAAGTCAACAGTTTTCTCCATGGTGTATAAATATGATATAATTTTTTTCCCTTTTTTTTTTTCTTTTTAGGGCTGCACGTGCAGCATATGGAAGTCCCCAGGCTAGGAGCTGAATTGGAACTGCAGCTGCCAGCCTGTGCCACAGCCACAGCAACTTGGAATCCGAGCTACATCTGCAACCTATGGGCAACACTGGATCCTTAACTCACTGAGCAGGGCCAGAGATGGAACCCGAATTCTCATGGATACTAGTGGGGTTCATTACTCCTGAGCCACAATGGGAACTCCTGACTTTTCTTATTCGATTCACGTTTGTAGCTACGCTGTAGAAGGCCTGTGGCTATTTGACTTTTCTTTTAATACCTGACTTGAGTGATAAGACTATTTGAACACTGCATTTCTTCTCTCCCTCTCTCCTGTCCAGCAGGCTAGACTGGCAACATCAGTGGTTTTCCATTGGTGGCCACACCACCTTGCTTAATGTTGAGCCTCCTGTGGTGTAGGCTGGCAGCTACAGCTCCAATTCGACCCCTAGCCTGGGAACCTCCATATGACATGGGTACGGCCCTAAAAAGACAAAAAAAAAAAAAAAAAGCTGAGCCTCCTGAGTCCTTAAGATGTTGATTTTCTCCTCTCCTTTTTCATTTTTAAGATAATAGACCTGTATCTATTAATAATAATAGAAATATTAAGATATTTCCTATGCCATTATTTACTTATTTATAAAAGTGGCTTCAAATGGATCCATTGTTTGGTTCAGTTAAGAGACACCTGATAGCAATGTTGTCATGGCTCTATTCTCAGTCACCTGGATGTTACCTTTGAATTCCCAAACTAGAGTCCTGAGTTTGTACATGGTTCTGGCCTTTGGCCTATCAATCACCATATGGCCATATGGCTTTGGTTCTTACTATAAGTAAAATGTGTATTTCTCTATCCAAATTCTATGCATTGAGGAAAGAGATTTTTCTCCGTTGACAACAGCTAATAATTATAATTGCTAGTATTTTTCCAAAGGAGGGCAGAGGGCTAAGTGCTAAAGAGTTGTGTTGGTGCCGTTTGCTGTAGCTGAGTTTAGGAGTTATAACTCTTAATCCCAATGAAATACAATTTTATTTGAGGTAGATCTGCAAGTGGGAGAATGACTATTAATTCTGCAATTCCAAAATAAGTAATGTACTTGGTTCGAAGCCAGATACACTGTGAGTTCTGGCTTTAAGTGCTCTTGTGGGAAATACAGAGAGAGACTTTAACATATGGATTCTCAGAAGAAAATGCAACTGTTCCCTACAAGAAATATTGAGTTATTCTTAGTACTTTTTAATGTGTGGTTGACTATATATTTTTGAGTGGTGCCATTTTTAACACTTGGCAATGCAAGCCAAAGATCTTCATTTCCTGGGGTAATTTTAATAACTCACCCATTCATACAGCAAGGATTTAGTGAGGATTGATGGTATGTAGAGTCGTGCAATTGATTTGATGAGAAATACAAGGCAAGTAGAGGCCAGATATGTCTTCACTGGATTTACAATATTGTTAGAAAATACATCTAATACAAACATGTGTGTTTGTGTGTATGTATCTATGTATATATGTGTATATCTGTATATGTGTGTGTGTATATATATGCTTCTGTGTGTATGTATATATATGTAAGACAAGTAGAAAGCAAAATGGAACTGCATGTTAATGTATTAAAAATTCACATTGACTCCCTACTATGCTATGATATATGTGATATATGTGCTATGATAAACTTTGGAGTACCTGCCTTAGAGAAGCTTATAATCTGGGGGGTGGGGTGAGCCAGCTGGGTGGGGTGATAATCAAGGGATGAGCCAACCACCTTCTTGTTGGGAAAACACTGTTGACACGGTTCTAAATTTGTCTGTATTGGAGGCTTCAGAGAAGAAGGGGAGTTTGGGGATGTTCTTGAAAGCAAGTATAACCACACCAGGGTTTGTGTACACACACTGAGAGGGCAATGAAGAAAAGAGGTCCTGTGAGGTCAGAAAGCCTCCTTTGGGAACTGAGTTACATCTTCCAAGAAGTTTATGTATCACAATGATAAATATTTATAATTTGTATTATGTCAAAGAGAGAAACAGTGGAAACAGAGCCCAGACAAGAAAATTCTTACTGGCAGAGGTGCAAGAGTTGGAAATAGGTACATAAAGTACATGGTCCCCTGAAATGGAGGATCTTTTATTAAAAAGATATCAAATTAGATGGATTTAGGAATAAATAGCATCGGACTGAGGGCCTGGGTCAAATGAGAAATTAAAGTTGTTTAACAAATATAAAACATAATGTGGGTACAAGTGATCCTGGGAAAAGACAGCATGGTCCGTTGGTTAAATACAGGCTGAGTTCGAATCATGGCTCCTTCACTCACAGGCTGTGTGATTTTAGGCAAAGTACTTATCGCCTCTGTGCTTAGTGTCCTCATCTATAAAAAGGGGGACATAATAGTTCTTACCTCCTAAGGTTGTTATGATGTTTAAATGAGTCAATATTTTTAAGGGCTTAGAACAAACCTAGCATGTGGAAATACATGAAAACATGGATATACACTAGGTAATCGAAGTTGTGGGTTCTTAAGCAGAGGATGATAAAATATAATAGTGTGTAAGGAAGATTATCATGGTAACAGTGTGCAGGGCAGACTCAAGGGGGGAACGTTCTGGAGTCTGGAAGATGAGGTGGGGCAGATTTCACGGATGTCTGCATGAAGACAGTGGGGCCTTGGAGGAGGGTCAGGGAAATGAGATTTGAATAGAAGACATATTTCAAAGAAAGAACTGTTAGAACTTGGGGGTGGAGGTGGGGATGAGGATGTGAGATGTTGTAGCCAAAGATGACTCCAATGTCGAAGTTTTGAGAGGCTGGGATGAAAGTGGTGCCACGGACAACAAATGAAGAAAGTTATGCATGGATGGACCTCAAAGCTTCATCAATGAAGTCTACGGCACTTAGCCTGATGAGCTCAAATAATAATAATCATCATCATTAGCTAGAATTTCATCTTCCTCTGTGCTTTTGTGCAATGCTTTGGCCATCTGTTCTAGGAACAATTTGGGATGTCAGTGCTCTTTGAATGGAAAGCAAATTCTAAAAGAAGAGATTTTTGATTTAAAAACATGTACTTGCCAAGCATTTAATTCAATGAAAAATAAGACAAAGAGAGGGAAAGCCTTAACTTTCCAATCGCTTGGAATTTTACAGAATCAAGCTGAAAACATTTCAGTTGGGAATAGGAAAAAAAACACACACAAACAATGAAACAAAATAAAACAAAACAAAAACTAGGTTAAGAAATGACCCTGAGGCAAAGTCTTAAATCTTAAAGGTCAACAGGTCAGTATACTTTAAAAACTGTAATTAGAGCCGTTCATTCTTCCGTGGGCTTACCGTGTCATGTCGAGGTTATTCATTCCCATATACCAAAGCCCATAATGTCACTTGAGGTATCCTTATGGCTTCTCCAGGTATTAAAGGAGCTTGATATGTTTTTGTTTCATTAATCTTTTCTCAGAGGCCAGTGATGAGTTCATCTGACTCTTTTCCATCAAGTTGAAAATTCTTTTCAATTAAAAACTCATCTCTACAGATGGTATTAGCATTAGGAGAGGAGAGGTCTATTTGTGTCTAAAATAACAAATATTGAGATATTTCAGGAATTGCTCTATAAATCATTGGATGTAGAGTCAACTAAGGGGTTCAGTTGTGTGTGTGTGTGTATGTGTGTGTGTGTGTGTGTGTGTGTGTGTGTGTTTTGTTTTAAGTGAGTAAAAGTTGAACTGATGAGAATTTGTCCCATATGCTTTATTGTTGCAAAATGGATCAGTTTCATCCCAGTGCCTGGGCAGTTTTGTTGCACATTAATGTGAAATATTGTGAATATTTTAACCAAGCTATCCACTATGAATACTTTATCCAAAACATTATGATTACAAAGATAATAGGAGAAACAGTTTAAACCAGGAGAGAATGCTCTGTTAAAGAGGATTAGAAAGACCATTTATTGAATAGTATGGATTTCTTCCAAGCCCCTGTGTGCAGAAAGCATGCAATGCGTGAATAATTCATCTAGAAATTCTATCGTGAAGTTGTATCAGTTTCCACAGTAAAACCTGGCCATGGAGGAGGAAAATACATCAACATCTGTGACAAGCTCTATGAAGAGACAGTGGCAAAGCCTTTCAGGCACCAGGAGCAAAGCAAAATATAATAAATTCACTTAAGTGTCAAATTTGTGTCGGCTGAATAATGACACCATATGTCTGGACTGCCATGTCACCGTGGGCTGCTCTAAAAAAACACATGGCTTTATGGAAACGGCTGTCAGCCTGGGGAAGAAACCTTGCTGGCTACTGCCTTTCTATCAAAGAAAACAGGGGCCGTCCAGTAAATGCAGCTCCGACGATCAGAAATGACTGTTTTGTTTCAACAAATTTTCCAGCATCTCCACGGAGCCTGCTGTTGAGATTGGGACACGTATATCGTCAGAGGCTGTCTTGAGTGTGTTCCTTCAAATCCTCCAAAGAGGGGGAGCAGTGCTTTCCAACTCATCAGTTGGCCCACTCTGCATGGGTCTTAATGATGTATCTTGTCTTCATCTCACTGTCTGAGCAACTCACTCCACTGCATTTTACAGGCGTGGTCTCACCCATCCTTAGAGCATCCCCATGAGGAGTGGAGAAGTGAGATATCATTTTGCTCCAGGACAGAGTGAGGCACGGAAAGGTTATGGTTACATTAGCCCTTAGGAGGCATGATGCTAAGGCCAGCTTGACCTTCTTTATTCCAGATAGTCAGTGTTGGACCAAGCGAGCCAGACACGCTTTATGGGAAGAAGGCTTTGTCTTTTTCTCCTGGGCCTCTGCTTCCTTTTGCTGGCATGTGCCATGCTGGCCAGGTGCCCACTTCAAGGCTGCTTCTCTGATCCAAAGGCATTGCGTCTGGGTTCAACTGCTGTGTGAGCAGTGATTCCACAGTTGCACACTGGGGTGCTATGATCTGACCTTTCCTGCATGGACACAGAGACCCTGTGGAATGGTGATTATGTCCTGGATAACTGCTCTGAACAGCCTGGGGCTCTGCAGAGCACACAGTCCCCCCACCAGCTGGAATCAGCAGCCCTGTCTCAGCTCTCACCATTGCCTTTGTCTGTACCTTGTTTTTTTCCATCACTGTTAGTCCACTGGTACTTCAAGTAGATTGTGGTGAAGATAAAGCATTTGGGGGGTGGTCATCTTTACTTGTATTCACAGGGCATAGTCAGGACCAAGGACATTATGTGAATCAGTCTGAGACAAGGAAAATTACTCGACATGTGTATTTCCCACTTCAGAGCTTTTCCTCGTCGCTGCACAGAGAAGTTGACACCGTATTTTGTGATAATCTATGTGGAAAAGAATCTGAAAGAGAATGATTGTGTCCATGTATAACTGAATCCTTTTGTTGTACAGCAGAAGTTATCACAACCTTGTAAATCAACTATACTCCAATAAAACTTTTTTATAAAGAGCCTTTCCCCCCAAAGAATTTAAAGTTTAAAACTTTTAAAGAATGTACTCAACAAAAAGGTACATATCTGAATTACTTGGAGAGCTTTCCTCCATGTTTGTGTTTGTGCGTGCGTGTGTGTGTGTGTGTGTGTGTCCGTCCGTGTGCACGCGTGCATGCATCTGCCCTCTGAGCCTGATCCACTGGATCTGGAGCACAGCCTGGGGTTTTAAAAACCCCTGCTCCAGTGAATCTGCTGTGAAGTCAGTGACTCCTTAGAGGGCTACATATGCCCAAGATCCTCTAGCCCTGCCACTAAGGAGCATAAAACATCAGTGCAAAGTGAAACAGATAAAGATTTGTGGTTTCCTGACCAGACAGAAGTGTTTCCCATTCAGCAGTGCAATATCAAGAAATGGAGAGGATATTGTAAATGCAGAAGTTCAGACTGAATCTGAAAAATGGACTTAAGGAGATGTAAAGGAAGCCTGGGGAGCAACCACAGCCAGGATGTGTCTGACGGGTTCCCTTGCCCCACTGCTATCCTGGTCCCATCCCAGTTGTTAGTGGTAATAACCCATTTCTCTGTCAGCTGCTTTTCCCTCTCTTGAAATCAAAGGGCAGGAGTTACACAGAGAAAAGATGGCCACAAATTCAGAAGGGGAATTCTCCATCCTCTTGAACTTGGGCTGAGCCGGTGAATGCTTTAATCAACAAAATACGTCAAGAGTGGTGCCCTGTCTGTTCTCCCTCTATGTCTTTGAAAGGACTGACTGCTTTTGCTTCTTTCTTTCCACATTAGCTCTGAGGTTGCTCCCTCTTAAACCTACCTGCCACACTAATAAGTAGTCCAGATGACATGAAGAGTCAGCGTTCAAGCATTCTGTTCAACATCCTTAGCTAAGCTTACGGCCGAGAACAAATATCCACTGTCAGACAGGAGAATGAACCACTTTGGATGTTCCAACCCACTTGAGCCCCAGACAACTGAAGTCTCAATCAGCATCACATGAACAGAAGAACCGCCCACCTGAGCTCAGTCAATTCATGGAATCACAAGAATTAACAAAATAGTTGGCATTTTATGTTACTAAGTATTGGGGTGGTTGGTTATGCAGGTAACTGAAACGAAGTGGATTTTCCAGTTCATACCAGTCTGAAGGTAAAAAATTGGATCCAAATTGTAATTTCAAGCCCCAGCACAATGGGGGCGGGGAGGGGAGGGCACACAGGAGGCATCCTTAGAGCATTTACCACTGATGACCAGTAGGTAGTGTGATGCTAAGCCCCAAAGGACATTTTCTCCAAGATTGGGAAAATAGAAAAGACACACAAAAAGAATAAGTAGGCAAACTGAGGAGGCGGAGGCATATGTTCCCAGAAGAAAGACTAAATGAAGTGGAGATAAGCAATCGACCTGATAAAGAGATCAGGATCATGGTGACGAAGATGAACAGTGAACTGGTGAGAAGAATGAATGTGCACCAAAGTTTAACAGAGAGGTTAAAAATACAAAGAATGAAAACAGCTGAAAGTGCTCACCTTGGCTGCACATACACTAAGATTGGAAAAATACAGAGAAGATTGGCATACACTAAAATTGAAACAATACAGAGATTAGCATGGCCCCTGTGCAAGGGTAGCATGCAAATTTGTGAAGTGTTCCATATTTAAAAAAAAAAAACAGCAACTAAAAAGAGAGCTAAAAAATATAACGACTGAAATAAAAAACATACCAGAAAGAATCAATGGTAGATTAGATGGTACAGAGGAATAGACTAGCGAACTGCAAGACAGATTAGTGGACATTCCCCAAGCTGAACAAAAAATAATGAAAAAAAAAATGTAATGAGAATAGTTTAAGAGGCCTCTGGGCCCACATTTATCACATTCACATTTGCATTCTAGGGGTCCCAGAAGGAGGCATAGAATGTATTTGAAGAAAAAATCTACAATTTCAACCTAGTACTTTGGACTGTATTTACCACCTACTTTGCAGTAACTCTGTTGCCATCCCACATAATTTCTCTAAGGGATATCTAGAACATCTGATCTGTGAACTAGCCTTCTTGGCCACCATGTGATATTGGCTGTTGTTTAATTCTCACTCTGATGACATCTCTGCTCTGACACAATGTCTCTTTTCCCTGCGGACACGAAGAGTCGCAGCCTGGCCCCCAGTGACTCTGAAACAGCATTGCTGTTGACCATGATGGCTGTGAAGATGACCGTGGGCCCAAAGGTGAAGGCCCTGGGACCTGAATCAAGAGGGCTTCTCCACTACCATTGCAGCTCCTGGTGCCACTGGAATTTCAGGAACTAGTTCATTATCATCATTAGCAACATAAGTGGCTATATCTTTGCACTTAATAAATATTTGTTCAATTGAAGTAAAGAGTTAAGTCATACTGCTTAGATGATGATGATGACAATGATGATGATGATTGATGATGATGACTGATGAGGAGGATTCAAATATTCTAAGAACCCTGAATCAGAGTCGCTAAAGTTGAGACACTTAGCTTATAAAGAGACTGACAAATTGTTATACTAGGGTCCTGTTGGGGAGCTTCTAACCAGGTTTTCCTCAGTAGGAGTTCATGCTTTATTCATGTGAGCTAAAGTATTTGACTCATTTTTTAATCCTCTAAATAATAGAAGTAGAAAGATTTTCCTCTTTAGACGTCAATGATAATTTTAACAACATCCCAGCCTAACAAATAGGAAATATTTAAGAAACAAAGATTGTAAAATCCAGAAGAGAACAGATTTTAATCTCTAATGTACTAATTCAGTAAATGTTTGGTATCACATTTTTTTACACCAATATCTTAGGATTATTTCTGGGAAATAGTTATAGGTACTTATTTCTTTTTTGTCTGTTCTAGAGGACTAAAGTTGAAACAGATGGATGATATTTGCTGTTTGGGATCATTGATTGAAACTATGAGGCTATATGCACATTTAATGAAATGAGAAAAGTGGGAGAACAAGAGAAAATAATAAACATAGAGCAAGAGGGTATCAGGATGGAATTGTCTTCTGAGAATATGTTACAGAACAGTTCAATTCAATTGTGGGTGGTTTTGGAAAAATTGGAGAGCAGGAGAAAGTCCATGCTTCCTGGGCATCTAGGCATCAAGAAATTAATGGGAAAATGAGGGGGATCTTTGTGCCTGAAACAGAACCCTCTTTGATGTTCTCCTCTGAGATCCTAAGAGAAATAAGATCAGAAAATGAGTCCACTAACTGATTAGGCTCTTTCCTACGGTAATATGGTGATTGGACAATGATTAATCCCCTGTGACATTGATGCATTTCCAGTGTCACAAAACATCTTAGAAAAGTGGAAACATCAGAAAGAACTGAGAAAATGGACTATTTTCATACTATTTTAACCAAAAAATAAGGGAGTTTGGGGTCCATCTTCAGAAAATCAAATGCTAACGTTGGAGGGTTATTGTTAAATATTTCCAAAAGTAAATTGAGTTCCTTTGAGTTATGTTAGTCTTGGTAGTTTTCATTGTAGAGTATGAATGCGTCCTTGCTTAGTTAACTTGGCCGTTTTTCCTCATAAGGAACATCTGGTTAAATTCTTATATACAAATGTGAAGGAATTATATGTTTTGGAGATACAGTTCTAGGAGTCCATGTGACATTTGGAACTCTCTTTAATCTGCCAAAAGATGCTCTGATAACTTTCAAATTTTGAGACTCACTTTGTCAGACATGTTGGCAGGAGGCCTACATTTGAGGAGTAAACCTTTTAGAAGTAGGACCCTTTAGCCAATTTGGAAGATTTTGAATTTTTGTTGGAACAATGAAGTTGAGCTCTAAACCCTTTCCCCACATGTTATAAATATTAACAATGAAGGTAATGTGGGTGGTGGAGGTTTTTTTTTTTTTTTTTGAAATGGGGATTTCAATATTGGCTGAGATGATAATAAAGCCATTCATGGAGAAACAGAACAGGAGGTTGTTCTAATTTTATATTTGCTGATTTTTCATGAAGGAAAATGGAACAAGAAACAGCTTCAGCATAGTAATCAAGTTTATAGAGTTGATACTAATGGCTATAATGGGTTAGGCCAAATTACACGTGTATTTATAGTTTGAAAGTTTGAGGAGGTGCGTTGCTTAGTAGTTAAGAAGGCAGGCTTTATGGTCGTGTTCTTGGGCTTAAGCAATAGCCCTGACACTTACAAACTCTATGAATTTGATGCATAGGGAAGTTAAGAAACTTGCCCCATTCTCTCACCCTAATACCTGCTAGAGTCGATAGTGGGACTTAACTCGTGAAATAGTTACTAAGATTTATTTTAGTTCTTGGTAAGATATCTGGGGTGAAACTATCATTATTATTAAACAGGAAAAAATTGCCTGTGAACACATTTATTCACTCAAGAAGGAAAAAGAAAAAGAACTTCTTTGTTAGCGTTTTCTAGTATTGTTCAGATAATGAGAAAGAGAGTGGAGTTATTGGGAGAATTTCCATAATTATGCACACTATGCAATTATCCCCTCACTGAGAACCTTACTTATAAGTCTTAATATATTAGCTAATGGTTTTAACTTGCTTTATACAATTTCTCAAATAGAAATTGGCCTGGAACAATTCTTCTGCTTTGCCGGACATGGAAAATCTCCAGCATCCCCTTGGTTTTATTTATTTATTCATTTATTTTTGGGGGGGGATTGACTCCAGTCCCAGAGCCATTGGGCTTGCAGTCCCAAGACTGAATTTATTTCACTTAAAATTTTTAAAAATTTATATTGGAGTATACTTGATTTATAATGTTGTGTTAGTTTCAGGTGCACAGCAAAGTTGTTCAGTTATACATATACACATGTCCATTCTTTTTCAGATTCTTTCCCTATATAGGTTATCACAGAAAGCTGAGTAGAGTTCCCTGTACTATGCAGTAGGTCCTTATTGATTGTCTGCTTATATAGAGTAGTGTTCATGTGTTAATCCCAAACTCCTAATTTATCCCTTCCTCCTCATCTTTCCCTTTTGTCAACCATACATTTGTTTTCTGTCTGTGAGTCTATTTCTGTGTTGTAAATAGATTTATTTGTATCATTTTTTTTAGATTCCACATATTAGTGATATCATTTGATATTGCCTTTGTTTGACTTACCTCACTTAGCTTGCTTATCTCCAGCTCCATCCATAGCACTGCAAATGGCATTATCTCATCCTTTTTCATGGCTGACTAGTATACCTTTTATACATGTATCACATCTTTTTAGCTATTCCTCTGTCAATGGATATTTAGATCTCCTTCATTTTATTATTGAACCAAAATCATGCCTCCATAAACCAGCCAAGTGTTCTGATTTTTTCCTCAATTGGCAAAGAGTGGAAAGAAAGTAACTCGATTGACTGAGGAATTGGTGAGTGCAACAGCTGGGGTCCTGTGAGGTTTCCCAATCTCAGTGCTGATGATGACATCACTGGCACATCCTCAGAGGAGATATAGGATTTGTGCTAGATTTTCTTGGCCCTGATCCAATTTGATGAAAAACTGAAATTGAGTTTTAATTTCTCATATCTCAAAATCTTGGCACATCACTGGCAAAGTACACTATCAAAAAGTAGTCACTGTGTTTGTTTAAAGTCTGTCCCATTCAGTGGGGTGATTTAAAGCTGAGGGCTGAGGACACGTGTCTGGGAGCAGCAAAGTGTGAAAGCATATCATAAAAACGTGACTAATATTTAAACTCATCCTCATCTCTAGGCCATTGGTTCCTTAACATTTGGAATCTTAATGTTGTTATAAAAACTCTTATCCTAGAGGAAATAAACCACTCCCAAAGTTGTTAGGGCCCCCCAGAGAATAAAAAGTTTTAATTAGGCATATCCTATTTATTCTTAGAAAAGCTAAAGGAAGTATTGACTATTTTTGCCTTTCCTCTTTAATTCATGGAGAAATATTGTTAGAGGAAATCCATAGACCTTTTGAGAACCAGTTTGAAATGGGGAATACTTTTCTCTGCTTAAAAGGGGAGGGGGCACACCCCTGTGTTCATTGCAGCACTATTCACAATAGCCAAACCTGGAAACAACCTAAGTGTCCATTGGCAGATGAATGGATTAAGAAGATGTGGTACATATACACCATGGAATACTCCTCAGTCATAAAAAGAACAAAATAATGTGCCGTTTGCAGGAACATGGATGCAACTAGAAATTCTCATACTGAGTTAAATAAGCCAGAAAGAGAAAGACAAATACCATATGATATCACTTATATGTGGAATCCTAAAATATGGCACAGATGAACCTATCTGAAAACAAAAACACTCACAGGACAGAAGCAGACTTACATGGACAGCAGACTTGGTTGCCAAGGGGGAGAGAGAGGGGGAGGGAGTTGATGGACTGGGAGTTTGGGGTTAGTAGATGCAAACTATTACATTTAGAATAGATAAGCAATGAGATCCTGCTCTCAATCACTTGCTCTCAATCACTTGTGATAAAACATGATGGAAGAGAATATGAGAAAAAGAATGTATATGTGTGTGTGTGTGTGTGTGTGTGTGTGTGAGATTGGGTCACTTTTCTGTACAGCAGTGATTAACAGAACTTTTAAATAAACTATAATAAAATAAAGAATTCCCCGGTGGCTCAGTGAGTTAAGGATCTGATGTTGGCACTGCTGTGGCTCAGGTCACTGCTGTGGCACGGGTTTGATCCCTGGCCCAGGAAATTCCGCATGCTGTGGGCGTTGCCAAAAAAAAATATGAAAAGGGCCAAGCCACACACAGCATTGTCTGGTGGCTGACAGAAGTTGCCCTCTGCTTTACCTATGGAAAGTAGCAGCAAATGCCGGTGAGCCCGCCCAGAAAATGCCCCCAAGTCCCAAACCTGCGGTCTCAGAAACCGCTAACAAGGTGATTTCTTTTCACTGACACTCTCTTCCCATTTGCCAGAAACATAAAGAAGATGAGCTAGCTCATAAACTCCTGGCTACCTTTGCTTCCCCCTGAAGTCACAAGTTCTTTTTTGGTCTTTTCTTTGTGAACCCTGGGAAAAGTATATCAAAGTGACTTGGTCTGCCAAAACTTTTGTGCACTTAGGATCTGGCGCTGTGACAAACGCCTGCAGAAAAGAGAAAAGATTTCTGTGTTTCTTAGTGTTATTTTCTCCCTTGAGATGTTTCCAGAGACTTGAAAGGAGGGCTGTGCCAAGGCACTGATGAAATGTGCTCGCAGTAAAATCGAAAGTCCGTGTGAACAGCTCGATCTTCTGCCTCCGCTCCTGGCACAGCAAGCGCAGGTAACTCGGATCACTTATCACAGAAATGAGAGCTGGAAAACACTGTCCCAGCCCGCCTTCCCTTCTACCTGGCAAGGGGCAGAGTTGTTCCCTGTGGTCTCCACTGTTTAGTCTGGTTGAATTTTAAAACATGCTTCAGGAAGAGGATGGCCCAAATTTCCTTGGAGAGTTCTCTCCGTAGATGAAAACTTGTTCAGCTAATAAGTTGAAGATTTCTTTTGGTTAAACTGATCCCATTATTTCGAGACAGCCCTTGCCTCTTCTGTTCTTTGTGGTCTTTGGAAATGACTGAGGTCTCCAGTTTCCCCACATCTGAAGAGGGGAATTGTATCAGCATTAAAATACCGTTGGGAAAAGACGAGAGCACCAGGGTCATAGTGAGTGTTTAAAACCATCCGCTTCAGGACGAGTTACATGTGGCCTCAATATTGCTTCAGAAAACTTGAGTTTTTCCAAAATTGGAAGAAAGCGTGCGTAAGGGTGAGGTTGGCCTGCTGTACTGTGGAGACGTTGTGCTCAGGTCTCAGAGGATAACCTGGGCCCTGGGTCTGGGCTGCGCCCTGAGCCTGGTGGACCACCTGACCCAAATTCTTGACAGGATTGAGAAGATCGGGACTGCTTGTGGGGAGTGCTGACCATGCACCTGAAGCCTTTCTCCGTCTTCCAGTTCCCTCAAGTGTCACTGACATGGCTCCACAGCTACTGTGTCTAGTGCTCTGACCTACATGTCATCCTCCTTAATGCTGTCATCTTGGAAAGCATTTGCTAAATCAGCAAAAGTGTGGAAGCGATGTCGGCGTACCCCTCCTCCTGGACCCCTAAGAGCCTTAACCTTTAACAGTGAATCCTGCCTTTAAGCTGAAGGAGCTCTTTTCCAACTCCAGAATGCTGGGTGCCTGGGACAGAAGTGGTGATGGAGGAACTCTTTTTTTCCTTTGTGGAGGTACTGAGGGGGTGGGGAGGCTTATCACAACCCTTCCAATGTCTTGCCATGTAAATAAGATGATGAACAACACCTGTGAGCCCAGCCAAGCGTTGGTTGAACTTAGACTTCACTTCTGCGTCTGTTAGGCAGGTACCATGACGGCTCTTACTCTGTGGATAAGCAAATTAAGTCTTGGGAAGCTTATGTAACTCGGCCAAGATCCCTTAGTGAGAGACAGAATTGGAATTGAACTTACACAGTCTGACTCTAAAATCTATGTTTGTAAATCAAGTGTGTGGCGGTCAAGGTGATACCATAGCATTTATTGACAGCTTGTGCAGCAAGCATTGTGATAAGCCTGTCATGTGCATTATCCTATTTAATCTTCAAGATTGTCCCATAAGGCAGGTAGACTTAAAATAGCCCCTTTTTAGAATGAAATAATGCCATTTGAAGCAACGTGGATGCAACTAGAGATTATCATACTAAGCAAAGTAAGTCAGACAGAGAAGAACAAATATCATATGATATCACGTGTATGTGGAATCTAAAATCAACTCAAATGAATATCTGTAAGACAGAAACAGATTCCCAGACACAGAGAACAGACCTGTGGTTGCCAAGGGAGAAGGGGTGGGAGAGGGAAGGATTGGGAGTTTGGGATTAGCAGATACAAACTGGATTTAGGATAGATGAGCAACAAGGTCCTATTGCATAGCACAGGGAACTAAATTCAATCTCCTGATAAACCATAGTGGAAAAGAATGTGAAAAAGAGTGTATATATGTATAACTGAATCACTTTGCTATACAGGAGAAGTTAACACTATCAATGATACTTCAATAAAAAAATTTAAAATGTTCCCTTTTTATATACAAGGAAAATGAGGCACAGAGAGGCAAAGATTGTCTCATTCAAGGGCATCACATACACAAGGCTACATAGCCAGGAATTTGCAAAAACTGACTCTAGACTGCTCTTCCCACACATCTGCCTTCCTTGATGACTCAGTCTTTATCTCCATAGAGACAGAGGTGGCCCTGCCAACTCAGTGATCATGGTGACATGCAGACCTTCAGGTGTGGCTCTAGAAACGGGTCCACTCATAACTGATTATGCCCAATGAAGACAGAGATGACACCCGTGGGAGGCAGCCAGATGACAGAGTGGACCCAGTCCCATCTGGTTCCTCATCCCTGTGCTTTCTTATATAATCACATCTATTCCAAGTGGAACCAAATTTATCACCCTCTGGTTTTGCCCTGTCCCCCACTGCATATGTAAAACAGTGATCAGAAAGCCAGCTGAAGGCTGACTTTCAAAAGGCCTCCCAAATTGATACCACATGGAGGATGCTAAGAAGAGCTGAGATGTTTTAAACAGAGGGGACAAGGGAGGGATGGGTGGTATTGAAGACTGGAGGATTCCAACTCTGTAAGTCAGCAGGGATAAAGATGCTAGGTGAGGAGTTCCCGTTGTGGCTCCATGGGTTAAGGACCCCGACGTAGTGTCCATGAGGATGCGGGTTTGATCCCTGGCCTCGCTCAGTGGGCTAAGGGTCTGGCATTGCTGCAAGCTGCTGTGTGGGTCATAGACATGGCTTAGATCTGGCCTTGCTGTGGCTGTGGTATAGGCCTCAGCTGCAGCTCTGATTCAACCTCTAGCCCTGAAACTTCTATATGCCACAGGCTGTAAAAAGAAAAAAAAAAAAAAAGCCAGGTAACTATATCCCCAGGGACTGAAGTCACCTGGGAGAACCATTGGCCTGAGGGCAGAAGGAACCAGGCTAAATGCTCCTCAGGAACAAAGCTGGACCATTTGTTGGGAAGATGGGATGGCAATTCCAAGTGTGGCCTAGTATATGTAAGAGGCCGTGAGTAAGGGTGTAAAGAATGCTTCTATCCCTAGTTCTGGGCATACACAGCACTGCTCAGTGACTTGCTCTTAGAGATGAAAAAGGCATCTTTCCTCCCTTCTCCATTCCCCAGGCCTTGACCTTCCAGTGGTCATTATGTTCCTCCGTCTTTTGCAAAAGCAATTGCAAGGAAAAAAAGCTGATTTCCTCAGGGGCTTAAGTCCAAGTGGAGGTAGCCTTTTGCTGCTGGTGGCCCTCTTTTCATCCCAGTCTGTCTGTAAATGAGACATCATGAAGGACTGCGGATCTGAGAGACAGGAGACATCATTTGAGCCTCTAGCTTGATTATCCCTTCCTGCGGAAACCAGGCTGCTTTGGGTTTTCCGATTTTTGCCACCCAAAGTTTCCACAGTGGGCTTGGTGATGATGGATTGGGCATTTTTCAATTAGATTTAATAGGGCAAACCTCTCTGAGCATATGGAGGTCCATGGACCAACAGGCTAATAGCACACCTTTTCCCCGGGTAAGGTTGGGGCGATTTATTTTTAGAACCAGTTAGTCCCTTATTGACAGAAAATATTATGCATACAAGTTGAACTTTTCCTAGAGCCATGAGACAACCCGCTGGCGACACTGCTTCTTTGTCCGAAGTACCCCCGTATTGGAGATGATGATGACTCCTCGATGGCGCGAGAGTTCAGAGCTGGGCTTTTGCACGATGCACACCTCATTTGTCTTCCTTTTAAAAGGTCAGGTGCAGTCTTCTTTCCTGGAACCCAGTTTGGCATTTCTTCTAACCCAACATATTTCCAATTTTCCAAATCTTGTGAGGTCAATGGCAGAGTGATTTGTCAAATAAAATCATGAATTTATTGTGACATCTGCAAACTGGGAGACGGTGATGACTAGCAGCTTCTGGAGGCAAAGCGGTGCCCTCCCAAGAGAAGGGAGTCAGGAGAAGCCAGGGGCAGGACCGGTTTGCTTTCCTGGCATATTTATCTCCTGCTCTAACACAGGCACCATCCCCAGGAAAGATAAAATGGGAAGAATTCTTTGAATAAAAGCCCCTCAGGTGGGCTAAAGGCACCACTTAAACCCAGGGTCATCTTTGCACTCTATCTGGCCGCTGTACTTGTGGGTAGGAATTTGGAATCGTGCAGGAATGGGGAAGGGCTGGGAAGCACTGGACCCTTAATTTACTAGCTCCTCTGAATTGGCTTCCTATATTTCATCTTGAGGGAAAAAAAAAAAATTCAGAGTCAGTGACAAAAAAATGTCTGGCTTTTGGAATACCCTCCAGGGAGGGAGGGGGAGGTTTCTAACCTTTCAAAAATTCTTTTCAAATTGAAGCTCGAAGAGAGTGTGTGAGGGCTCTTGTGGGTTTTGCACACAGCTTCTGCTTTTCGCACGGGGAGTAAATTCTCCAGAAAGTGCGTCTCTGTGTTTACCATGGATCAGACAAGTAACACCAGCCGTGGAAATCCAACTGGCATAGCGCCTGGGGTTCACAGTCCTGTACTGTATACTTAGACATTTGTGTAGAGGTCAACCTTAGGTTGTGTTCTTATCCCCAAAAAACATAAGTAACCAATGGCGTGGGAGGAAAGTTTTGGAGGTGGTGGATTTGTTTATGGCATAGATGGTAGTGACGGTTTCATGGGGATATACTTATCTCCAGAATCATTGAGTTGTGAAGATGTGGGACATATACACAATGGAATATTACTCAGCCATAAAACTGAATGAAATCATGCCATTCAAAGCAACATGGATAGACCTAGAGATTATCATACTAAGTGAAGTAAGTCAGACAAAGACACATATCACATGATATCATTTATATGTGGAATCTAAAAAAAGACAAATGAACTTATTTACAAGCCAGAAATAGACTTACAGACATAGAAAACAAACTTATGGTTACCAAAGAGGAAAGGAATGGGGGAGGGATAAATGAGGAGGTTGGGCTTAGCACATGCACACTCACTACCACATAGAAACTAGATAACGAACACACCGTGTGGCACAGGGAACTATACTCGATATTTTGTAATAATCTATTTGGGAAAAGAATCTGAAATAAATGTATACACATAATCATTTTGCTGTATGCCTGCAACTAACACAACATTGTACACAATTATACATCAATTAAAATCAAAATCATCAAGTTGTATGCATTAATTCTATACAGCTTTTTATAGGTCAAAAAGAAAAATCAAATTGGCCCATCTTACAATGGACTTCTTCATTTTTTTCAGTTCCAGAAATAAGGAGAGTTATAATCAAGGTGTACTTCCAGCAGCAGCAATTAGAAAAATGAGATGCGTTTCTCTAAACATTTATATGTGTATCTTTTCTCTTGTGTTCCTATTACATGGGCCATTCATGCACTACTGAGCAATCATATTCTGCTATGTAATGTACTAATAAAATTTTGCTTCCAGGGTTTTGACAACTTCATAAGTATTATTCATAACTTCATCCTATTATTTTTAATTATGAATGTTTATATCTTTTTTATATTTAATTAATTTTATTACAATTATAGGTGTACAAAAATTATCACAACCAAATTTTACAGCATTTCCATCCCAAACCCTCAGTGCATCCCTCCACCCCCAACTTGTCTCATTTGGAAACCATAAGTTTTCTAAAGTCTGTGAGTCAGTATCTGTTCTGCAGAGAAGTTCATTGTGTCCCTTTTTTTTGATTCCACATGTAAGTGGTAGCATTTGATGTTGGTGTCTCATTGCCTGACTGGTTTCACTTCGCGTGATAATTTCTAGGTCCATCCATGTTGCTATAAATGTTGTTATTTAGTTTCTTTTAATGGTTGAGTAATATTCCATTGTGTATATGTACCACATCTTCCCTATCCATTCCTCTGTCAATGGGCATTTAGGTTGTTTCCATGACTTGGCTACTGTATAGAGTGCTGCAGTGAACACTGGCGTACGTGTGTCTTTTTGAGTCATGGATTTCTCTGGATAGATGCCCAAGAATGGGTTTGCTGGATCAAATGGTAATTCTATTTTTAGTTTTCTAAGGAATCTCCATACTGTTTTCCACAGTGGTTGCACCAATTTGCATTCCCACCAACAGTGTAATAGGGTTCCTTTTTCTCCACACCCTCTCCAGCACTTATTGTTTGTAGACCTTTTGATGATGGGCATTCTGGCTGGTGTAAGGTGGTACCTGATAGTGGTTTGCATTTCTCTAATAACGAGTGATGTTGAACATCTTTTCATGTGTTTTTTGGCCATCTGTATGTCTTCTTTGGAGAATTGCCTGTTTAGATCTTCTGCCCATTTTTTGATGGGGTTGTTTGTTTTTTTGGTTTTGAGCTGTAGGAGGTTTTTATAAATTTTGGAGATTAATCCCTTGTCAATCGATTCATTTACAAATATCTTCTCCCATTCTGTGGGTTGTCTTTTCATTTTTTTTAGGGTTTCCTTTGCTGCACAGAAACTTTTAAGTTTAATGAAGTCCCATCTGTTTATTTTTCTTTTTATTGTCATTGCTCTAACAGGTGGATCTGAGAAGATGCTACTGTTATTTATGTCAGAGTGTGTTTGGCCTATGTTTTCCTCTAAGAGTTTTATAGTATCTGGTGTTATATCTAGGTCTTTAATCCATTTTGAGTTTATTTTTGTGCATGATGTTAGGAAGTGTTCTAATTTCATTTTTTTACGTGGCTGTCCAGGTTTCCCAAATGTTTATATTTATCTTCAGACATAATATCTTTGAGATAAGAGTACAGAGTGTAGTGTGATGAACTCCTTATACCTATCTCTGAAATTTAATTCACATTTACTTTATTTGTGGAAGTATTTGAAAGGTAATCACAGACCTATAACATTCCATTTCTAAATATTTCCTACCACATGCATCTCTAAAATAATTCTTTTGTAACAACACTAGTGTCATCATTCCTAAAAAATGAATAATTTTTATTAGTAAACATAAGTGGTAAGGGTTTTTTTAACTTTATGTAACAATGAAAATATTTTCATTCTAAGTTTATACTTAGAATCTTCTCGAAATTTCTTTTATTGTCAATGGACATTAGTTTGGTTATTTGGAAAAACCTTGATATCACATTATGGAATGAAACGTTTCTTGTGTTCCGTCTTAAAGGTTTCATGGAAAAGCTCATTGAATACATCTGCATCTTTTTTTCCCTCTCACATTCTTTAACATAACATTTTCTTGTTCAAAATACATGTGCTTTTGACACCGTGAATAATCATTTATTCCTTTATGATTGTGTTATGTGTGTGTGTGTATGTGTGTGTGACTTGATAGCTTACTGTGAGAACAGCTGAATCATTTCTCAGGTCGTTCTCCCGGTGTATGAGAACAAATGATGTATTGAACCATTTCCGTTCTCTGGGGTTTAAGTCACTAACATGTTGGATGGTCAAGTATAAGAACTACAGCTTTAGACTTTCAATGGTCCCTTTAAGGACCTTGCTAGAAACTATGTGTTTTCATAGTGTCTGTGGATGCTTTGTAAGGATAGCTCTTAAAAGGTGACAAACACAAAATGTCCTCATGGGAAAGAGTTCTGGAATGCCAGGAAAAGGCATGGGTTGGGTTCCAGCTTGTATCTGACTTGCTGTGTTACCTTGGGCCAGCCAATTGACTTCTCAGAGCCTTAGTTTCCTAATTAACCAATGGAGTAAATTACCAAGTTATGGGGATTGAATGATATGAGATTTTTTGAAAAACAATACTCCTTATTGACATAGGGTGGTAGGGGCTGTGCTGTGGACTGAACTGTGTTTCCCACCCACCCCATTCATATGTTGAAGCCCTGACCCACTAGGTGTCTGTATTTGGAGACTGGTTTTAGGAGGTAACGGAGGTTAAATAAGTTCATAAGGGTGGGACATAGAAAACAAACTTATGGTTACCAAAGGGGAAAGGGATTGGGGGAATGAGAGGAAGATGTCTCTATCTGTGCTTACATATGGAGGGAAGACCATATGAGGACACAGTTGGATGACAGGAACCTGTAAGCCAGGAAGAAAGCTCTCACCAGAACCCAGATGGGCTTCTGCTCTTCTTCCATGTGCTGCAGGTATGGCTATTAAAAGAAAAAAAAAAGGAATGCTAAACTTTGCTTTATTCCTTGAAAAAATGTTTTGCTTATTTTGAGCCTGGCCTTGTCATAGTAATTTTACACACACACACACACACACACACACACGAGTTGAATGATGGCCTCTCTAAAGGTATATCATCTGGAATCTGTGAACGTAACTTTACTTAGGACCATGATATTTACAGATGTAATTAAGTAAGGATCTTGAACTCATCCTGAATTTTCTAGAGGGGAAGACGCTGAAGAGCAGAAGCGCAGGTGAAGACAGAGGCAGAGATGGGACTAATGCAGCCACCCGTCAAAGAGAGCCTGGAGCCACCAGAAGCCTGAGGAGGCAAAGAAGGACGTTCCCGTGATGCCTTCAGAGGGAGCTGGACCCTGTTCACACTTTGATCTCAGGCTTCTGGCTTTCAGAACTGTGAGAGAATGGATTTCTTTTGCTTTAAGCCACCTGGCTCGTGGTAACCTGTGGTAGCCCTAGGGAACTAAAACATGTTCTCTTCCCCCATACTTTCATTATATACCTACTTCTCAGTTGATATCCACAAAAATAGATAGAAATGATTTTGCATCATCAACTATGGATGATTCTGGCATTGAAGGGTGACTATTTATCAGCAGGCCAGTATGCTTTGGGTTGAGTGTTGAGAAGAATCTTCCTGGTGATTAGGGTGGGCTCAGTTTTGAAGGATGGAAGAACAGCGGTAATGTGGAAAAATCGAGGCTCTTGGTGTAAACAGGATTTTGCAACCTCAGCGATGGTAATGTTTGGGGCCTGATAATTCTTTATTGTCAGGGGCTGTCCTGTGCATGGTAGGATGTTTAGCAACATCTCTGGACTCCACCGACTAGATTAAAATGTCTCCCCACACTAGCAAATATCCCCTGGGGACAAAATCCACCCCCACTGAGAACTAGTGCTTTAAATGATGCCAAAAATATAGGTTCTATGATAAGAACAAGAAAAGTACCTAGGAAAAATACTCAACAGTACTTCAGAAACAACAGAGAATTTTCTAAGCAGGACTAATTTTTAAAATTTTTATTTTTTTAGAAAAATTTTATTATAGGCGATCCACATTTTTCTGTTAATTTCTGCTGTACAGCAAAGTGACCCAGTCATACAATTGCATACACTTTTTTTCTCATATTGTCGACTAGAAAAATACAGCCTGAAAGTTGACAGTTAAGTTTTATTTGGGGTGAAATTAGGACTGAAGCCCAGGAGACAGCATCTCAGGAAGCCCCTGAGAAACAGCTCCAAGGAGGCCAGGGGAGAAGCTAGGATATGTGAGTTTTTGCTGCAAAAGGAAGGTAGTAAGAACAGAGATTTACAGATATCCAGATTTACGGAAGAAGAGTTACAGAAAACCCATTTATACGGGAAGACGGAAAGGTCTGGGCTTCCTGGCATCACCCTTTGATCTGCACCTCTGCTGTGGGCAGTCTTCTTTCTATCCCGAGTTCCCTCGGGGCTCACTGGCCCACCCTTGGGAGTGGCTGTTCTCGCAGATGACCATGACATGTTTTGTTCTGCCCACGAACTACAGCCCAGGAGGCAGTGTTTCAGAGCTACCAGGATATCAGAGCCCCAGAGAAGAAAGGGGGACCATCAGGAGCTAAGTCCCAAAGGTGAAGGGGGAGAGGCCTGCAGCCAGGCACACATTTTACAGAGGTTTGCTACTGGTCTTGTGAAGGTGACTACAGACATTGGTCATCATGGACGGATTTTAGTGTTTTTCTAGATGTGAGGAGGTGCAGGAACTGGGCTCATAAAATCTTCTAAAAATATCTAACTATCTGAAGACCTGTTCTTCCAGTTTTCCCAGAGCACAGAGTCCCTCCCTCCCGGTCTCCACCCCGAGCAGGGGGCGCTGCGGGTGGGCAGCTGCGGTGGCTCATGTTTTACTCCATGTAGAGGCTGATGGCAAATGCCAAACTTTGGTTCACATGTTACCTTCCGTCATGTTCTATCACAAGAGATTAGATATAGTTTCCTGCGCTACACAGCAGGACCTCATTGCTTATCCACTCTAAATGTAATGGTTTGCTTTAGCTATTAACCCCAAACTGTCAGTCCATGCCACTCCCTGCCCCTTCCTCACTGGCAACCACAAGTCTGTTCTCTAGGTCTGTGAGTCTGTTTCTGTGTCGTAGATAGGTTCGTCTATGCCACATTTTAGATTCTACATATAAGTGATACCATATGGTGTTTGTAAATGACTCTCCTTTACCTTAAAAGTGGTTGTATGTGAGAAAAGGTCTGTCGCAGATATGATTATCATGCAATTTTTAGTGTCAAAGAGGATCATCCAGAAAAGAGCTTTTCTCAGAGTGGAAAAAAAAATATGTATATATATAAAAAACATGTATTCATCTATACATATACTTGTGTATACATGTAGGCACACGAGTGTATATATGTGGCTGTATGTTTTTGCATGTATGAATATGTGCAAATACTTTATTAACAAAGAGGGCTGCAAAGGTTTCATATACTTCATTGTCCCGATTAGGAATTCTGAAGTTTCCAAGCATCACTTCTCACGAGGATGAAGTTAAATGAAAAGGCTTTGAGAAAGCTCTTCTTTCAGAACAGATGCGACGCCCATAAGCGTAAGTGCATTTAACTGGAACGGTAGAGTTGTTCAAAAGCCTGCATTCTCTCTCACAGAGCTAAGACTCACCCAACTGATGTGAAGACAGAACTGCGTTCTTTTATTTTGTTCTCTACCAAGTGCTTATTACCTATTTGGAAGTTTGTCATCTTCCCCATGCAATTCTGTGAGTCACCCAGCTGAGCATCCTCTATTTACTCATACACACAGTTGCCTCATGGGCTTTATAAGCCAAGTGCAATTACAGTGGATGCGTCTTTCTAAAGATACACTTGTGCTAAGCTTGGGTTCTTCTACTTCTAGAAAAATGTTCACATGCGGAGGGTGGAAAATTTTCTTTTGACATCTGAAGTCTTTTTAAGTAGAGAAAAATTTATCTTTACCTTTAAAACAAACATTTCAAAGGATGCAGACCGAGGCTGAAAGTTGCTAAAGGCTATTTTCCGCCTCAGGAATTGGGTCGAACTGGCTGACCTCACAGTTCACTGAGGTGTTCTCCGAATGACACCACTTCTCAGAGACGTCCCGTAACTCCTAGGAATCATGAGATAAGTTCTGGAAACAAATCAAGGATTTTTGTGGGGAAAAAACTCCTGCGGTCCCAGGGAGAAAGGAAAACTGTATGGAGTATCTTTGTAAAATTGATTTTGGAAATTGAGGTTCATGAATCACAAGCGTTTCACAGATTGTCTGCAGATGTTACAAGGACTCCAGATGTTAATTGACATAAAGGTAAATTAGTGCAGAGATCTAGAAGGATGACATCAGGCCAGCCGACAGCTACAGGGTTTCTTGGACAAGGTTATTTCCCTTTGGAGAGAAAAAAATGAGATTCGGTTAGCGAATGCTTTATCTGCTAACAGCTTGCTCTCATTTGGGGAATTTTTAGCAGCCTGCTGGCGGTGGGGACCATGCAGTCACCTGAAACTGGAGGCCAGTTTGGAGCCATGTCCCACTACGTGTCCTTTGTTGTCGAAAATAATTAGTAAGACACCCGGTTCTGCTCACAGGACATGCTACAGGCTTTTGAGGAAATGCCACCTGCTCTTGGCCCAAGGTCCGAGGCCACACGGTGTGGTTCCTTCAGTGTCGACCGCTGTGTGGGTGTAGCTGAGGCGGGCCGGGTTTTTCCACAGTTAACTGGATGAGAATGTGTTCCTTACACACACTTTTGCTTGTACAAGTGCTGGGTTTCGCCCACACGAGCAATTCCAAACCCCAAAGTGTACGTCTCCTTTGTGGTTACCAAGATGGAACCTCATGGAACATCTGACCCTACGCCCAAAAAAGGCATGTGAAAACAAAGTCCTCTGTTAGAGAAATCAGGAAATGATTAAAAAAATATATCGTGTCACCAACACTGGCTTCCTTGACTTCACAGCGGCCCGCTGTGGTGCGTGGAGAGGGGCGGGGGTGACAACACCAGCCAACCCCACTTTTTAATCGGAATCCCCACAGCGGAATCTCTGGTCTCTCAAGACTACCCTTTCCTGCCAGGGTCTGAAGGTGTCTGTCTGTGTCTCTCTGTGACCACCTCGCACTTTCTGAGGCAGGGAGAGGCCTGCTTCAGCCTCAGCAGCTTGTCTTGGTTCTTGCCTCAGCTCAGATCCAGAGGCCACTTTTGCTCGTGTTGTAACAGGGCCCTCACGCCACAGCATTATACATTAAAAACGTTTTTTATTGAAGTATAGTTGATTTGGGAGTTCCCGTTGTGGCTCAGCGGGGTACGAATCTGAATAGTATCCATGAGGATGCGGATTCGATTCCTGGCCTCGCTCAGTGGGTTAAGGATCCGGCGTGACTGTGAGCTGTGGTGTAGGTCACAGATACGGCTTGAATCTAGTGTTGTTGTGGCTGCGGCGGTGGCATAGGCCTGCAGCTGCAGCTCCGATTCTACCCCCTAGCCCAGGAACCTCCATATGCCCTAAAAAAAAAAAAGGTATAGTTGATTTACAGTGCTGTATTAATTTCTGCTATACAGCAAAGTGACATATATATTTACATATATATATATATATATATATATATATATATATATACACACACACACATATGCATACAAACACACACACATATATATATTCTTTTTCGTGTTATTTTCTATTATGGTTTAATCAGAGGAGAGTGAACATAGTTCCCTGTGCTACACAGCAGGACCTTGTTTGGTTCATTCATCCTATAATAGTTTGCTTCTACTAATTGCAAACCCCCAGTGCTTCCCTCCCCCACCTTGTTATAAGTTTTTATGTCTCTAAAGCAGGAATGACTTGCGCCTCCTGGGTTATGCACTGTTAGTCCCTTCCAAGCTCTGCTGCTGCCTCCAAATTATACAATAATAACAGTAGCAGTAACAGATGTATTTAATATAGACAGTTACTGTTTCTCTTATAGATAAGATATACAATAATAATATGATACTTATAATAAGATACCGTATCTTAATATTATAAGAACTGTGTCTGGACCCATCTTTAGAAAACTTCGGGAGTTCCACTGTGGCTCAGAGGTTAATGAACCTGACTAGTGTCCACGAGGATGTGGGTTCGATCCCTGGCCCTCCTGCTCAGTGGGTTAAGGATCTGGCGTTGCCGAGAGCTGTGGTGTAGGTCACAGGCTGCAGCTCTGATTTGACCCCTAGCCTGGGAACTTCTATATGCCATGGACATGGCCCTAAAAAAAGAAAAAAAAAGAAAACTTCGCTGTTTTTCTCTTCCAAGTCTCCATGGAAATTCCTAAAGCTTTAAAGTATTCCTGAAATCCAACAGGAATCATGTCCATTTGTCTTTTCTCCCGTCTCTCTCCAGGGCACAACATGGCTCTGTGGGGTTGGGAGTTCTCGCCATAAACTCTTCAGTTATGTGTCTCCACAGGTATTTTTGAATATAATTTTACTTTTTTTCTCTGGGTCTGATTATAATCAAGGTAGAAATATTCAAAAGACAGATCCTTCATTTGTAGATTTTCCTAAAACATCAACTGAAGTTTTGAGCATCAGTTAGGACAATTAGTAGAAATTTCTGAGTTGTGGTCAGCCCTATGCATGCCCTCACCTGGTTTCACTGGGCAGTGACCCTCATAGCACTCTTAAAATTAACATTCTCATTCCTTCGTTGAATAAATGGTTTGCTTTGGGAGAAAAGGGATCTGCTAGCATTTACTCCTAGAAACTTTATGTATCCTGTCCAGGGAACTTCCATTTTAAATATTTGAACTTGGTAAACCAAAGAGATGGGTCTCTAGCAGGAGAATGGGACAGGACAGGTCAAACAGTCACCCTGTATTCTGTGAAAGTGAGAAGTTACCTTGCTGCAATAGGAACCCCCCGCCCCACTTTTTCTCCCTCCAAAAACCCAGTAGCTAAAATAAATCAGGGGTTGTTTCTATCTCTTGTAAAGGCAGAATGGAGACGGGTGGTTTAGGACTGGCAGAGCGACTTCATGATCAGGCAAGGATCTGGGCTTTGACTTTGCCATCCCCGGGATGTGTTCCCACCTTCCCAAGATGGCTTCTGAGCCGAAGCCAATCTGTGTATTTATCAAGCGGGAGACAGCAAAAGGAAAATGGTGAAAGGAATTTGCTCCACCTGCATCAGTAGCCTTTAAAGAGATTTTTTCCTCCTTTTTATGGCATATAGAGGTTCCCAGGCTAGGGGTCGAATTGGAGCTGCAGCTCCTAGCCTACACCACAGCCACAGCAATGTGGGATCCGAGCTGCGTCTGCAACCTACGCCACAGGTCACCGAAATGCCAGATCCTGAACCCACTGAGCAAGGCCAGGGATCGAACACGCCTCCTCACAGAGACAATGTTGGGTCCTTAACCTGCTGAGCCTCAATGGGAACCTCTGAAGGGTTTTTGAAGCCCTGTTCCAGTTCCTTCTCTTTTTATACGCCTGCCTAAACTATAGCTTGTGACCACCCCTACCTGCAAAGGAGGCTGGAAAAGGCAGTCGTTTCTTTAATTCTTTGTAGCTGAGCACATTCCAACCCTGAAAACATGGGGCTCTGCTGGAAAAGAAGGAAAGAATGAGTTGACTGCTGGAGAGGTCTTGCAGCTCTGCATGCTTCTTATCATAGACTATCTGAAGATCCCAATTACAGAAACACATCATCGACTAGAATCCACTCCCCAGTCTCAATACAGATGTTTCTGTTTGTCTTCTGTTTCCCACTGTAGAAGATGCCTCTGTAGGTTGGGAGCTCTCATGGAAAAATCTTCAGTTTTGTGCATCCCCAGCTAGTTCTGAAGCTTTCTTTTCTTTTCTTTTCTTTTCTTTTTTTTTTTTTTGGTCTTTTCAGGGCCACACGTGCAGCACATGGAAGTTCCCAGGCTAGGTGTGGAATCAGATCTACAGCTGCCAGCTTACACCACAGCCACAGCAACGCAAGACCCTTAACTCACTGAGTGAGGGCAGGGGTGGATCCCGCATCCTCACGGATACCAGTTGGGTTCCTTACAACTGAGCCACAACAGGAACTCCCCAAAGCATTTTCCATTACTACAGCTATTGATATTTAAACCCATTTCTGCTGGTAAAACAGCCCATCTAACAACCTAGGGCATTAAACACCTCCTTAAAACTACCCTGTAGCTTAGGCTGTGGTTTACACCATCCTCCCAAAGAGGCAGTCAAATTGATCAGAGCCACCTGTCCCCCCCCATCTTCAGCCCCAACCCACTCCCACCCCACCCCCACCCTGACCTTTTGGGAGAAACACAAAGTATCTGGCCTCTCAAAGAGTGCGGCACGCACTTGAAGTCACCACTTGCTAAGCTGTCCTGGGAGAAGGAGCAACGGCCAAGTTGGCCCTTTTGACTGGAATATTTGCCTGTGAATTTTTAGGTTCGTATGTTTTGACATTGACCTGCTTTGTTGGCTTTGATTTTCTTCATTTCTAATTTGCGCTCTTACCTCCTTAGAAATTCTCTGAACTAGTTTTGCATGTAAATGGTACCACCTTGTTACCCTGAACCCAGGACTGTTGTCTTTACTCTCCCATGGCCTGGGTGGGGTGGGGGGGACGAAGCAACTTAAAGTGATTTTCCTGCCACATCAGCTATAAGGTAAATCGTTCCTTTACTACCATGGCTAAATTATCTGCTTCTGGCAAGAGATCACAGAGAAACTACAAAGGGGTTGTGTGTGGTGTAACCGCCCTGCCTACAGCCCCAAGGTCTGGCCCAAAACCCTTTCTCTTCCATACCTTTCCCTTTCCTGTCACTCTCTTTAGCAAGTCCCCTCTCCTGTCATTGGCACACCGAGTTTTCTCCCCTCCCTCTAGATCACAAACTCTGCCTCCCCTTCTCCCATATCACGTTTTTGAAATGATCTTCAATAATGAAGTGAAAGATAAATGATGAGCAAAGTGTGACTGTGGTTTTCCCAAGAAACCCTTTGCTATTATTTCTAATGTGCTTTAGCCATGTCAGCTTGAGAGTTCCATGAATTTGTTGCCATTCCCATAATTATCTCTCTTCTACCAAGTTGATTTAAAGTTCATTACATTGCCTCCGCTTTGATGGAGGATGGAGCTCCAACACGGGATTGTTTGAAGTGGGGCGTAGATTAGCAAGAGATTTCCTTTTCTCCACGCATGGAAAAGATTATGCTACATTGAGCAAGTACCTACTGGAATTCTTAACTGCAGTTAAATCATGTTAGCATTTTCCTTCGGGTCGAGGCAGAGTGGTTGAGTCTGGCAAATGACTCTGTGTAGGTGAAAACTTGGCAAGGAGCCTTGTAACCTCAGGCTGTGAGTCTGAGTTGAGCTATAATTTCCACACATCCCTCTGCCTCCCTCAGAATACCTACGAGGGGCTATGTTTTCAAGAGGGAGTGGAATTATTTCTGTTTACCCAAGGACTGAACAGAGTTATTAGAAAGAAATCTTCAGGTCTTTTGCCGGATGAAAATAATTCTTCCATGGCTACAGGACAGTGGTGGAAGTTTTGTGAGCCAAGAGGAAAGCAGCTGAAAAGGGCTCGAAAAATCATCATGAGTGTTTTTCCACTCCTTTAAGTCATTAAAATCGACTTAAAATGTGGAGAGTGATTTTTCATTGAAATGGCTCCTCCCACTGTAACCTGTCAACATAACAGATCCTTTTCTCTCTTGATTTTCAAGTGTGACACTGAAGCAGGGTAAGTTTATTCAGAAACTCAACAGTGCTGATGTTTCTAGAAGCATGCATGCTCTCCGGTGTTCCTTTCCTTGGTGGTATAGTTTAAAAGAGAACTGGGTTTGAAGGAAGAGTCTTAAGAGTTTAATTCTGCAATTCGTCGGATATGACCCAGACCCTACTTTCTTTGAGTCTCAGTTTTCTTGTCTCAAAAAGTGGAGATAATCTTATCCAAGATGTTGGCTTGTTGAAGAGGTTATGCAAAAGCCCCTAGCACTATGCTTGGCACACAGTAGGGATTAAGTAAGTGTTCAATGCCTTCTTTGATGATTATTAGTAAGAGTATTAGTGAGAATAATACGCTAGATTCATAAAGAACTAAAAGAAGGCAAGTTAGATGAATGCAACAAAGCATTTCTTGGCAGAGGTTAATTTGGTGGTACACATAATATTGGCATAGGTTGGCGGGCATTGTATGTCTGCAGGGTTGATTCTTAGTAGTGAAAATACTGAGTCAAAAGGAAATTAAATGTTTTTATTTGATAGTTATTAGCAAATTTCTCTCCAAAAAGACTGCCCCAATTTTTTTCTTATTAACAATGAATTTTATTTCCGTTATAGGTGTACAAAGATCGTAAGTCAATTCGATAGATTTTGTGTCCCAAACCCACAGTGCATCCTTCCAACCCCCCTATTGTCTTAATTAAAAAACCAAGGTTTTCCAAAATTTGTGAGTCATTGTCTGTTCTTCAAAGAAGTTCACTGTGTCTCTTTAGTTTCCACATGTAAGCAGTAGCATTGGGTGTTGCTGTCTAACTGTCTGACTGGTTTCACTTCATATGATAATTTCTACGTTCATCCATGTTGCTATAAATGTTGTTATTCCGTTCATTTTAATGGCTGAGTAATATTCCATTGTGTGTATGGACCATATCTTCCCTATCCACTCCTCTGTCGATGGGCATTTAGGTTGTTTCCATGACCTGGCTTCTTCCCTCTCTAGCTGCGTTAGATGTAAAGATCAGTTGTTTATTTGAGCTTTTTTACCTCAGCTGTTCTGAGGTAGGCTTGTATTGCTATATACTTTCCTCTTAGAACTGCTTTTGCTGTATCCCAGAGGTTTTAGAGTGTCGTGTCTGTTGTCATTTGCTTCTAGGTATTTTTTAATTTCCTCTTTCATTTCTTCAGTGATCCATTGGTTGTTTTCTTGTTTTTGTATCCATTTGGCTAGTCTATGTCTTTTGGTTGGGGCATTCAGTCCGTTAGCATTTAAGGTAATTACTGACATATATGTTCTTATTGCCATTGTAATAACTGTTTGGGGTTTTCGTTGCTCTTTTTTTTTTTT
>PVHT021183584.1:13505165-13529845 GCA_004024745.2 Catagonus wagneri
GTTGGTTTCTTAATTGCATATGCGTCTCCAGTGACCTGCATTTGTGCTCTCCTCACGATTTCTGATTTTGGTAGCATAGTTGTGCATGGATGATTTAGTATCTTTGCTGTATATATGCCTTTACTGGTGAGTCTTGTCATTTGTGGTGTTTTTGTTTCTGGTTGTGGCCTTTTCTTTTCTGACTAGAGAAGTTCCTTTAGGATTTGTTGTAAAGCTGGTTTAGTGTTGCAGAAATCTCTTAGCTTTTGCTTATCTGTAAAGATTTTGATCTCTCCTTCAAATCTGAATGTGAGCCTTGCAGGGTAAAGCAATCTTGGTTGGAAGTTTTTCCCTTTCATCACATTAAGTATATCATGCCATTCCCTTCTGGCCTGCAGAGTTTCAGATGAAAAATCCACTGATAACCTTATTTGGGTTCCCTTGTATGTCATTTGTTTTGTTTCCCTAGCTGCTTTCAAAATTTTCTCTTTGTCTTTAATTTTGGTCATTTTGATTGATATGTGTCTCGGGGTGTTCCTCCTTGGGTTTATTTTATATGGTACTCCTTGCATTTCCTGGATTTGAGTGAGTGGTTCCTTTCACATATTAGGGGAGTTTTTGGCTATTATCTCTTCAAATAGTTTTTCTGTCCCCTTCTCTCTCTCTCTTCTCCCTCTGGCACCCCTATAATACGGATATTGGTGCATTTAACAGTATCCCAGAGTTCTCTGAGACTCAGCTCATTTCCTTTCAATCTTTCATCTCTTTTCTCTTCCGCATTAGTGATTTCCACTAATGTGTCCTCCACCTCGCTGATTCATTCTTCTGCCTCCTGTATTCTACCGTTGGCTGCTTCTAATGAATTTTTTATTTCAGTTATTGTATTTTGCATCTCTTCTTGTTTAATTTTTACAGCTTGTATTTCTCTGCTCAGTGTTTCCTGTAAATGATCGATCTTTGCCTCCAGTTTATTTCCAATGCTTTGCATCATCTTCAGCATCAACAGCCTAAAGTCTCTTTCTGAGAGGCTGATAATCTCCTCATCACTGAGCTGCTTTTCTGGGCTTTTCTCTTTCTCCCTTATCTGTGTTATAGTTTTCTGTCTTTTCATTTTTATAGGTTTTTGGTGTGGTGACCTTTTTGCCAACAATAGAGTTGTAGCCTCTCTTAGTTCTGGTGTTTCCCTCCCCTGTGACTAAGGCTGGTATGGGCAGGGCTTGCTGTAGGCTTCCTGATGGGAGGGACTGATGCCTGCCCACTGGTAGGTGGGGTTGATTCCTCTCCCTCTGATGGGTGGGGTTTTGTCTCTGGATGAGATTAGAGGCTGGCTGTGTGCCTGAGGGGTCTTTAGGCAGCCTGTTTAGTGATGGGTCGGGCTGTGATTCCACCTGGATTATTGTTTGGCCTGGGGCTTCTCAGTGCTGATGGGAGGGACCAGATTTTCCCAGAAATGGCCCCCTCCAGAGAAATGCAGGCTGATGAATGTTCCCGAGAGCTTCAGCTCCAATGCCCTTCCCTCACAACAAGCCACAGTCACCCCTATTTTCCCAGGAGATCCTCAAAGAATTGCAGTAAGGTTCCACCCAGATTCCTATGGAGACTGCTTTGCCCTGGGATCCAGTGCACGTGAAAGTCTGTGTGTGTCTTTCAATGATGGGGTCTCTGTTTCCCTGAGTCCTGTGGAGCTCCTGCACACAAGCCCCGCTGGCCTTCAATGCCAGATGCTCCAGGGGCTGTTTCTCCCTGTGCCCGATCCCCAGGTGTGGGGTTTTGACGTGGGGCTCAGAACTCTCAGTCCTGTAGCTGAGTCTCTGTGATGCAGTTACTTTCCAGTCTGTGGGGCTTCCCACCCAGGAGGTATGGGTTGCTTCTATAGTGTAATCGCCCCTCCTACCTCTTGGTGTGGTCTCCTCTTTGTCTTCTGGAGTAGAATATCTTTTTTGGAAGTTTACAGTCCATTTGGTTGAAGGCTGCTTGGCATTTGGTTGTAGTTTTGCTGTTTTTCGGGAGAGAAGTTGAGCTCCAGTCCTTCTATTCCACCATCTTAATCCAATCTCTGGCTGCCCCAATTTTGATCCCCTCTAAAGGTGTATGGGAGTGCTTTATTCTCCAAGCCCTGATCAGAGCTGGATATTTTAACAGCTTTAATTCAGGGACCACTATGAGAAGTAAGGTCATCTATTATGCCAGCAAATCATTACCACAGGATTTAAACCGAAAAGCTGGGAACTTTCTAGAAGCCGCATTCCTAAAGACCAACCTATATTTTAATAACACGACCTACCTTCTTCCTTCTATTGGCCTGTCCTACTTTTCACGGCTTAATTACTGGGTGAAAACACCTTCTTCTTCTTTCCCTCCACCTCCACGCCCTAATTCTTATTTCCTCCCAGGCTTTTTCAGAGTCATGTTTCTTAGTCCAGAGTGACACAAACCAGGGGATGGGCTTATCCCCGCCCCTTATTGCTAGAGAAACTTCTCTAGCTTAATCCTGTACAAAATCGGTAGAGACCCTGATCCTCAAAGTAGAGTGTGTGTATAAATCAGGGCTTTGGGAAAAATAAAGATTCGTGGGTCTCCTCAATAGAGTCTCATTCTGTGGATGGAGGCTTAACATTTGTTTGCAATAAGACCACAGGTGATGCAGGCAGCCCCCAGACCAGACTGTTAATGGAGATCGCCATCTCTTCCCCAACCAGATTCAGTCCCTGTGAAGATGAGTGACAAGTTGCCCCCAGCCAGCTGGACTTCCCCAGTTACTGTGCACTCTCCGCCTTTAGGCTGTGATGAGCGTTTGGGAAGTTCAGCTAAAAAGCCAACACCTGCTGGCCCGTTAAAATATTTTATTGAGCCCATGATCACTCAGTAGCCTGACAGCAACTCTACTGAAACTCCTTGGTGTGGCCATCTCACACGCCTTCCCAACTGCTCCCTGCACTTCCTTCCACCAGGGCCCCTGTATCCTCAGCAGAACTGGCAACACTCTGTCAGGGGCGGCACCATAATTGTGGTATGAAATTGTGGCTTGGGAATGGGAGGAGGGAAAAGGGGCATCCAGAATCAGGTCATTCGTCCTAGAGTTTTTCGGCTCTTGAGTCAAGTCTGTAGATATTGCTGTTAACTGATTTCAGCCAGATTGGTTCTGCTGGTTTCTGATTCCTTTCGCCAGCTTGATCTGGTACCGCATGGTTCCAAGGGCATGGCATGTTGTCTGCACATGTTTATTGAACATTCATGCATGCATGCACACCTCAACAAACTTCTGTTGAGTGTCTGACTCTATTGACTGTCTAATCTGGTTGGCTCCTAGGGTTATGATGGCAAACAAGATGGACTCAATACGTTTACATTTCTGATTGTCAAGTTCACTGCAACTATGGTTCCATCAAGTATTACAAAGAGGATTGTACACGATTTAGTGAGAGTGAGCTGGGGGATCAGACTTGGAAAGTCGTTCCTCCAGAGCATTCGAAACTGAAAAGGAACAAAGACAGTGGACAACATGATCACCTATTTCAGGGTACTTCAAGTCGTTTTGAAGAAGAGCTCTCCAGGATTGATGGCTTGTCTTCTAGAGAAGTTATATAATCTATAAGTCTTCTTACCACAGCTGCTTGATTCATTCTCAAAGGCAGGTCCATGTCTTTGCCTCTTTTTGCCCAATATCTGAGTGTGTACTGATTCCCTGTGATCTTACCTATATCAGAGCTAATTTCAGGCCCCAGACATGGCTTCCAGCCAGAGCGTTCACTGGACCGCTTCCTGACTGCTCTGGGAAGCAGGGTAACTACTATCTGGAATGATGATCTGATTTCTCTGAGCAGCATGATGTGTAGATAGATGGCTCCATGGATGGATGGCTTGTGAACAGCTTGATCATTATTACGTCCTTGGTTTTTTGTTTTGCTATCTCTTCCTTACCATATTTAGGGACATCTACAGTTGGGCTTCCTATGAAAGACATTAATTTGTGATTTGATCAATTGGCACATATAACCTGGATACTCTTTTTTTTCCTTACTCCTTGTATGTAAGTTAATACCCATTAAAGCACTCCAGAAATAGCATGAACTGTTGACCCAGTGACATAAGTAAGAAGGCTTTCTTATCCTCAGAGAAGAAGTTTTTAATGTTCTTATTACGGGTACCCATCGTTGTATGAGCCTGAGCCCCGAAGTGGTTTTAAGTGTTGCTAAGTGAAACTTCTCTGAACTAATTCCATAGAGAATCTGAAAATCCCACAGTACTCAAATTTGAGATTTCATGAAAATTAGAGTGTTTGTAAGGAATTGATGCCTTCTGGCATCATAAAGTCAAGTGTTAAGAAGCGATGGTTTATGGTCAGCGAAATCTGGCGGTACCTGTTTGATATTCTGGAGAGTGGCCTCATGCTGCCTTTGAATTCCTGAAGTGACTCAGTGATTGTCCAGGTTAACTCAACACGTACTTATTAAAAACATGATCTGTTCCAGGGACACTGTGCTGGATGTTGAAAGGTGATAAAGAATGAATAAGTCTAGGAGTTCCCGTTGTGGCTCAGTAGGTTAAGAACCTGACATAGTATCCTTAAGGATGGAGGTTCAATACCATTAAGGATCTAGTGTTGCTGCAATTTGCAGCGTAGGTCACAGAGGTGGCTCAGAGGGAAGGAGGAAGGGTCTGAGCTCCTTCCCCTGAGGACCTGGGTGGAGTTAGGATGTTGGGCTGGAGAAAGATGGGAGGTTCTAGGTGTACTTAGAGACTTAATAAATGGTACTCTGATTTGAGCCGAATCTGACTGGGAATTCAAGTTCTATTTCCTACATCACACAGCTCACTAGCACTTGGGAGCTTCTCTATAAATAGAGGTAATGTCGATGCTTACCTTTCCCAGACTTTGTTTTAATGAATGAGCATCACATTTTCTCAAGATGCTGCTTCTTATTTTCGAATTTGGATATCATAAAGGGAATGTGATGAAATGCAAAGGGCCTGGGCTTGGGAGTCAAGTGGACTCCAAAGCAGGCTTTGTCTTTCAAACCCTGGCTGGGGCATTTGGTAGCGGTATGACTTCGGGGCAAGTTACTGAAACTCTCTGAGCCTTAGTTTCCTCGCCTGTCGGGCTGTGAGGAAGATGCGCGCCTTGTAGGGATAGAGTGAGGATTAGCAGTAATGTATATAAAGCACCTAACAGAATATCTGGCCAAGAGCAGGCCCTGGATACATCATTATATCATTATTCATTTCCCTGAATCTGCCAGCAGGGCTTCGCTATAATCCTCTGTAATCATGGTCAGAGCTCAGCTGTCTAAACTGAATGACAGACGTGGCAAAGAACAACTTTCCTTTATTTCCATGGTCCCCTGGGTAAGCCTGGGCAGAATGTATTTCAGAAGCTGCTCTTTTTCCTTTCTGTGACATGTGCCTTTAAAAAAAAAAAGTTATTGTAAACACCTGCTTTTTGAAACAATAAACTCAACATACAACAACATCCCATGGCATCTTAAGAGTCTCCTAACAGGGTGGCTGTCGGTTGCCTTAGCCATAGAGAACCCCTCCAGGGCCATGGTTCTACTTGTAAAATGTAAGTCTCCGAGCCATGGTTGAGGTTGGTGAAGACTTCTTTTAATAACGGTGTGAGCTGGTCAGATGTCTTAATGCCAGATGAAGCGGGGTTTTATAGGACCTCATTCTGTACACTTTCAGGCTGTAGAGACTGGTCCGCTAAACATTTTTGTTCAGGATCTTCTATTTTGTGTTTGGAACAACAGGCAGAAAAATTCTTGAGGTCTGATTGGCGGCAAGCGTATCATTATTAGCACACTGCTTGTATACCCCTGGGGTGTCATTCCACATACAGGATGGCCCTGGTTCTGGAGTAAAGGGCACACATCCCGTTGTCTCCAAATTCTATTTAATGGTGAGCTCACACTGGCTGCTGAGACCTTGGTTTCTTCCTTAATTTTACCACTATTGATAAAATTTGATCAGAATTTGATCAGCATTGATTCACTCCAAAAGGGCCAGGTGCTTCAGAGGATGCAGAGGTGACCAAGAGCTCCCCATTTCTGTATCCAGCTTTTGTGGGACAGCACTAAGGGGCGTAGCCCAAGTGTAAAAATAACTCCTATACAAAGTACTGGATGAGAGGTGTCTTAAGAGATCTAACAGCCAAGTGCCAATGGAGAGTCCCAGGAAGGCAATGTCAAACCCAGGGGTAGGGAGTTAGGAAATTTTCAGAGAGAAAAACTTCTTTATGTTTAGAAGATCACGTGCTGGGTAGCTAAAACTGACAAGGAACAAGTAAGTCTTAAATACAGCCATACTCTATTATTGCAAAAATAACTTTGGACTAATACAACCCTCAGTCACTTTGACATATAAGAATAGAAAAGGAAACAGTGAACTAGGGCTCCTCAAGACGCAGACCACAGACACTTCCAGGAGGCAAGAAGGGGTTTTTTAAAGCAAGGGGTTACAGCTTATTCAATGGACCCTAAATACTCAAATCTAAATATACCCATGTGCAGAGATTTCTGAAGACCAGTGGATCACTCTAGAGGGCAAGCGGATGTTTTCTAGAGATGTTACTGTTGTCAGTGATCCATAAATCCACCAGCCTGTGTTTAGCTCATAATGCCTTCAACCCTAAAATAAAGCAAAGCTGGTTTTATGACATATTGATAGGATCTTTTTTAAAAGTAAAAAAAAAATTATTAAGGTATAGTTGACTTACAATATTAATTTCTGATGTATAGCAAAGTGATTCAGTTATACATATATACATTCTTTATCATATTCCTTTCCATTATGGTTTATCATAGGATATGGAGTATAGTTCCCTGTGCTGTCCAATAGGACATTGCTGTTTATCTATCCTATGTATAGAATAGTTGGCATCTGCTTATCCCAAACTCCCACTCCATCTCTCCCTCATCCCTCTTCTCCACCTTGGCAACCTAAAGTCTGTTCTCCATGTCTTTGAGTCTATTTCCATTCCATAGGTAGGTTCATTTGTGTCATATTTTAGATTCCACATATAAGTGATATCATATGGTATTTATCTTTCCCTTTCTGACTTGTTTCGCTTAGTATGATAATCTCTAGTTGTATCCATGTTGCTGCAAATGATATTATTTCATTCTGGGTAATATTCCATTATACAGAGTTCCTGTTGTGGCACAGTGGAAACTAATCTGACAAGGAACCATGAGGTTGTGGGTTTGATCCCTGGCCGCATTCAGTGGGTTGAGGATCCAGCATTGCTGTGAGCTGTGGTGTAGGTCACAGACGTGGCTCGGATCTGGCATTGCTGTGGCTCTGCCTTAGGCTGGTAGCAACAGCTCCAATTAGACCCCTAGCCTGGGAACCTCCATATGCCGTGGGTGCAGCCCTAAAAAGACTAATAATAATAATAATAATAATAATAATAATATTCCATTATATGTATATACCACATCTTCTTTATCCATTCTTCTGCTGGACACTGGGTTGTTTCCATGCCTTGGCTATTGTGCATAGTGGTACTAAGAACATAGGAGAGCATTTTTTATTTGAATTATAGTTTTGTCTGGGCATGTGCCCAGGAGTGGGATTGCTGGATTATATGGTAACTCTATTTTTAGCTTTTTGAGGAACCTCTGTACTGTTTTCCATAATGGTTGCACAAATTTACATTCCCACCAATGGTATAAGAGGGTTCCCTTTTCTCCACACCCTTTCCAACATTTATTATTTGTAGACTTTTTAATGATGGCCATTCTGGCTGGTGTGCAGTGATACCTTGTTATAGTTTTGCTTTGAATTTCTCTAATAATTAGCAATGATGAGCATCTTTTCAGGTTCCTATTAGCCATCTGCCTGTCTTCTTTGGAGATGATAGGATCTTGACTGGCTTTTTAAAAAAACTTTCATTTTTCTTTTTATAAAAAGACCTACTTTTTCTTTCTCAAATCATTGGATGCAGAAACATAGACAGACGTACAAGTTAAAATGGGAGCCACGTCCCCATTTTATCCAAGTTTTATTGTGGGCCTGGACAGGCCTTTACATTTCTCCTCAGGGCCTTGAGTTCTTCTGGCTGGGCTGGAATTTTAGAATTGAAAAATTTCCATCTGACTTTGGCCCTTTAAGTAAATCCCATATCAGTGTTTCATTTTAAATCAGGCTGAATCTGAAGGGAGTCAAAGCAGATGTGCAGCTCCTGTCTCTGCCAGGAGCCTCACCCCACAAGCAATCTCAGCTACTCCTGTTCTTGATCTGTGGGGATGGATACAGACAAAAAGTGATTTTGTGACTGTGCCATTCAGCCTTTACATGTTGTCCCAATTACTCACTGTCCACCAGGAATATCCCCCAAAGGATCAGTGCCTTTTTAAAAATACGTTTTGAAACTTTATATTGGGGGTTCACGTCATGGCGCATCAGAAACGAATCTGACTAGGAACCATGAGGTTGCGGGTTTGATCCCTGGCCTCACTCAGTGGGTTAAGGATCCGGCATTGCCGTGAGCTGTGGCGTAGGTTGCAGATGTGGCTCAGATCCCGCATTGCTGTGGCTGTGGTGTAGGCCAGCGGCTACAGCTCTGATTAGACCCCTAGCCTGGGAACCTCCATATGCCGCGAGTGCAGCCATAAAAGGACAAAAAGACAGAAAAAAAAACTTTATATTGGAGTATAGTTGACTTACAACATTGTGTTCATTTCATGATTCAGTTATCCACATATCTATTCTTTTTCAGAGTCTTTTTCCATAGAGGTTATTACAAAATATTGAGTAGAATTCCCAGTGCTATATGGTAGGGCCTTGTTGTTTATATATTTTATATACAGTGGTGTGAATCTGTTACTCTCATTCACCTAATTTATCCCTCCTCCCCTCTTTCCCCTCTGATAACTGTAAGTTTGTTTCACATGTCTGTTTCAATTTTATAAATAATTTCGTTTGTACCATTTAAAATTTTTTTAATGTATTTTATTATTTTAATTTTATTTCCGTTTGCTTTTCCGGGCTGCACCTGTAGCACACGGAGTTTCCCAGGCTAAGGGTCAAATTGGAGCTGCACCTGAAGGCCTACACTGCAGCCATGGCAATGCAAGATCCAAGCCTACACCATAGCTTACGGCAACACTGGATCCTTAACCCACTGAGCGAGGCCAGGGGTCAAACCTGCATCCTTATGGATACTAATTGGGTTCATTACTGCTAAGACACAATGGGAACTCCTTATTTTTATTTTTTGATTTTATTGGAATATAGTTGACTCACAATGTTATATTAGGTTTAGGTGTACAGCAAAGGGAATCAGTTATGCATTTACATTTACATACAGCCATTCTGTTTTCCCATATAGGTTATTACAGACCACTGAGTAGATTTCCCTGTGCTATACAATAGGCCCCTGTTAATTATATATTTCATATACAGTAGAGTGTATATGTTATTTCCATCCTCTTAATTTTTCCTTCTCCCCATGCTTTCCCCTACGGTAACCATAAATTTGATTTTGAAATCTGTGAATTTGTTTCTGTTTTACAAATAAGTTCTTTTGTATCATTTTAAAATTAGATTCCACATATACATGACATTATATGATATTTGTCTTTGATTTACTTCACTTAGTATGATAATCTCTAGGTCCATCCATGTTGCTGCAAATGGCATTATTTCGTTCTTTTTTATGGCTGAGTAGTATTCCATTGTGTAAATATACCACATCTTTACCCATTCATCTGCAGATGGGCATTTGGGTTGCTTTCATGTCTTAGCTATCATGAATAGTGCTGCAATGAACACTGGGGTGCATGTACCTTTTCGAATTTTGAATTTCTCCAGATGTATGCCCAGGAGTGGGATTGCTGGATCATATGATAGTTCTATATTTAGTTTTTTAAGGAACCTCCATACTGTTCTCCACAGTGGCTATACCAGTTTATATTCCCACCGACAAAGTGGGAGGGGTCAAATAGTGCACTTTTCGGCGTAAACACTGAATGGCCCCAGCTCCAGTCTGCCCTGCTTTCTCTCATCTCTTGTGCTGTCTGTGTGCTCTCTTTCTTCCCCTCTCCTCCCTCCATCCTCTCTGAGACCTGACTTGTTGCTCATCACTCACTTGCTGCCCACGGTACCCTTTATTCCACTCTCCGTGGTGACTTTTGCAAACGTCTGCCATTCCCCAGCCCCGGGAACCATCACCTTTCTCTTTTGTGTCCACAGTTTTTCCCTTCCCACTGGCTTATTCGTTCCTTCTGTTCATAAACATCCTCTGTTTTTTTCATGTCTTAATAAAAATGAAGATTAAAACACAGGTGTTTCCATGGTGGCTCAGCAGAAAAAAACCCAGCTAGTATCCATGAGGACATAGGTTCGATCCCTGGCCTTGTCAAGGATCTGGCATTGCCATGAGCTATGGTGTAGTTCACAGATATGGCTCGGATCTGGCATTGTTGTGGCTGTGGCTGTGGCCAGCTGCTATTTGACCTGTAGCCTGGGAACCTCCATATGCCATGGGTGACGCCCTAAAAAGACAAAAAAGAAAAAGAAAAGAAAAAAAAAGAAAGAAAAAAGAGATTAAAAAGCAAAGAAACAGCAACAATGAAGAACTTTCCTAGACACTTGAGGGTCCTTTCTGATGTCTTTAATGTCTAGATCAAGGTTTGTTTCTAAATTGTTATCTCTTCCACTAATTTTGCTTTTTCCTCTCCAAGCACTTTAGACAAGCTGCTGTTTGGAAGGTAACCAGAGGCTTCCTGTGACCAGATGTAGTGCAGTGTCTCTGTGGTTCTCATGCCAATGAACTGTGACACTGTCTATGACCCCTTCTAACCCCCTTGTCCTCTGTCCTTTAAAGATTCTCCTGGCGTCTCCTCTCCCATCTTTCCCTCACAGGCAAGTGTTTCTAAAGGTTCTGCACTTCCTGTTTCGTTTGTTTTTGTTTTTTTTTTTAGGGTTGCATCTGTGGGCATATGGAAATTCCCAGGCTAGGGGTCAAATGGGAGTTGCAGCTGCTGGCCTGCACCACAGCCATAGCAACCCCAGATCTGAGCCATGTCTGCAACCTACCCCACAGCTCATGGCAATGCTGGATCCTTAACCCACTGAGCAAGGCCAGGGATTGAACCTGCATCCTCATGGATACTAGTAGGTGTCCTTACTGCTGAGCCATGCCGGGAACTCCCTTTGTGCCCTTCCTTTTCACCACTGCTGTTCCTGCCATGGCAGACCCTGTTTGTTTTTCAAATTTCAGTAAATTTTTGATTAATACTGATTTACACACAGTTTTAAGAAATAAGACAGAGCTATCCCGTGGATCTCTTATCCAGATTCCTCTGCTGTAAACCATGTATAAGATGGCAACCCAGGCCATTGGCATTGACATTGAAACACTGCTGCTCTTATTCAGATTTCTCATTTCACTTGTATTTGTGTCCGTGTGTTGTGGTACATGTATGTATTTAGTTCTACACAAATAGTCCCTCCTGTTGCTCCTTTACAGCTACACCCACTTCCCTTGGTGGGGATGGAGGGGACCCCTTCAGCCATACATTCATCGCCTGTTTCTAAAATCTTGTCATTTCAACATGTTATGTGAATGAAATAATTCAGTATTTCACCTTTGGGGACTGGCTTTTTTTTTTTTTTCCACTCAGCATAATTTGGAGGAGATTCATTCAGGTTGAACCTAATTTTGACCAGGTAGGGGAGGTGGGAGTCAGCTGGCTGAAAAGAGACAAGCCGTCACCCCAAGTGGGGGGCAGTTTGTGGAGGCCAGTCTAGTAGTCACTCATCCACCTGCTTGTGCTTGACTTAGGATGACTTGTTCTTCTGTTAGAAATCTGTTGAGGAGTTCCCGTTGTGGCTCAGCGGAACGAATCTGACTAGGAACCATGAGGTTGTGGGTTTGATCCCTGGCCTTGCTCAGTGGGTTAAGGATCTGGCGTTGCCGTGAGCTGTGGTGTAGGTTGCAGATGTGACTTGGATCTCGCATTGCTGTGGCTGTGGCTGTGGCCAGCAGCTACAGCTCTGATTAGACCTCTAGCCTGGGAACCTCCACATGCCGCAGGTGTGGCCCTAAAATGACAAAAGACCAAAAAAAAAAAAAAGAGAGAGAGAAATCTGTTGAGACTTGGGGTTGCCAAGGGGGAGGGGGAGGGAGTGGGATGAGGACCGGTGATTTGGGGTTAGTAGATGTAAGTTACTACATTTAGAATGGATAAACAACGAGGTCCTACGGTATAGCCTAGGGAACTGTATCCAGTCTCTTGTGATAGAAAATGATGGAATATAATATGAGAAAAAGAATGTTGGTCACGTTGCTATACTGTAGAAATTGACATAACATTGTAAATCAACTACACTTTAATAATTTTTTTTTTTTTTTTTAGGGCTGCACATGTGGCATATGGAAGTTCCCAGGCTAGGGGTCAAATCAGAACTGTAGCCACCAGCCTATGCCTCAGCCACAGCAATGCAGGATCCCAGCCAGGTCTGCGACCTACATCACAGCTCGTGGCAGCCCTGGATCCTTAGCCCACTGGGTGTGGCTGGCGATTGAATCTGTATCCTCATGGATACTAGTCAGATTTGTTTCTGCTGCACCACCATGGGAACTCCAAAAAATTTTTTTTAAAGAGATCTGTTTAGTCCTGAGAAGCAACTTTGGATTTTCATTTGTTAGTTATTTTCTTGAATTAAGATTCTCAAGTACAAGCTATTTGCAAGCTGTGAGCAGCGTTCTTTCAGTGAATGGAAGTGATACTCCATAATGCATTTTCTTAAGCATTGAACAGGACTTGTAATAACAGCAAAAAGTTCTCAAGTGCTAGAGAAGCTGTACTTTTCCTGCCTTGGGGTATATTGAAAAACATCCAAATATCCACAGGCTAGTGGTCTTTAAGGTATGTTAGAAGGATACCAGAAAGATTGTAGTGATTTTGAGTTCATTTTGGGACTCTTTAGCAGTTGATTTAAAAAATAGACTAAAGAAACCAAAGAAAATGCTTGAACGTTCACTTTATCCTTACTAAATTCTTTAAACATCCTTGGTACTAGTTTTCATGAAATTAAATTAAATGTCTGGTAAGATACAAAATTTACAAAGATACAAATTTGAATTAGATTTATGATTTAGAAATTTTAACTTAAAAAAAACTCAAAAACCTACTTGTTTCTATGATTTACCGAATTCACGTCAGTGTATATAGCTATTTCTTTTCAATTTTGTCTGTAGAAAAGCAATGGTTTTTCAAATGAAAGGAGTTAAATGTAGGATGATGGAAGATCGTAGGATGAACTAAGAATGGGTTAAACTTCTAACTAGGTTCTACGACTGATTGAATTAGATCAATGACTCCATCCTAAATATGGATCATGATTATTTATCCAGATATAAATTTGGATAGGAATTTAAAAATAATTATAACATGGGAGTGCCTGTTGTGGCTCGGCGGGTTAAGAAACTGATCTGTATCCATAAGGATGTGGATTTGATCCCTGTCCTAGCTCAGCGGCTTAAGGATCCAGTGTTGCCGTGAGCTGTAGTGCAGGCTGCAGATGCAGCTCAGATCCCGTGTTGCTATGGCTGAGGTATAGGCTGGCAGTGGCAGCTCCGATTTGACCCCTAGCCTGGGAACTTCCATATGCCACAGGTACACCCTAAAAAAAAAAAGAAAAAGAAAAAGAATAATGACATTGCCTTATACAAAATTTAAATGGCTAATTCTTCACAAAAATATATTCAAGATTTTGTGTCCATGATGCTTTATGGCTGAAATCTTGGGCTCTGAAGTAATACTGCTGGAATTCATATCCTGTTTCTGCTTCGTCTTAACTGTATGGCCTTTTTAAACTTTTGAACTTCTCAGCCTCGGTTTACTCATCTTTCAAATGGGGATAATCATAACAGCTATAATTTTTTGAGCATTTAATATATACCAGCACTTTTTCAAACATTTTACATATATTATAGCAGTTAATTTTTATTGATATCCCTATTTTGTTGGTGAAAAACACAGATAGGTTAAGTAACCTGCTAAGGCCATGCAGTTAGTTAGGCAGGTAGCCAGTACCAGCCCTGTCTTACTCCAATGTCCATGCTCTTAACTGTTTAACCACTAGGCTAAACTCTCAGAACATATATCCTAGATTATATAGGATATATGTTTGGTTTGAGTTTGGGTTTGTTATGATGATTAAATAAAGAAATCCATATAAATGAAATTATTTCACTAAATTAAATGATCTTTTTTAAAGCCGTGGTGCTTGGCACTTTCATGTTCAATAAAAGCTAGCAGGTGAATTGTTACTGTTGTTATTATTATTATCTCCATTTTCATTATTTGGTTTTTCACTTGGCTGTCAAGATGTATTTATAATAAAAGGATTCCCACTCGTCTTTAACAATTATCGTAAGATCCGTTGAAAAGTACGTAGTTACTTCTAATTCAAAAATTTCCTCCTGGCATTTCCAACCTCAGTGCTTTGCAGTAATAGGTACTTGGATATGTTTAGTTTCTAAACTGTGTCAGCAAAAAACCATTCTGGTCAATGTTAAAAAACTAAATGTCTAGCACCATTTATTTTTCCATCTTGCAAAGTCCTAAAGTATATTAGGGATAACCAATTCTCAGGAACCAATGAACTGAGTTTTAAAAATTAATGGAAAGTAATGTTGAAAATAGGAATGTGCAGAAATGTGACAGTACAGAGACTTGTGTCCACCAGAAAGAGTGACACCTTTAAATTTTTATATCAGTGCCGAATGCTTCTTCAACAACAGCAATGTGTCATTTAATACAGCAGCAACCTGAAACTCTGCAGGAGGGGTGAGTGTTCTGATACTTTATGTTGCCTCCTCCCCATGTCTTTTTCATGTTGGCCCCACGCTGAGTAGCGGCCTCTTATTCAACCTGTCTTAAGGGCCTCCATTTTTGATATCAAGATCTCCATTGTCATAAACTTGATTTTGTCTTATAACGTGCCTTACCAAGACCTTTGCTTGTGCGAGGTTTGGTAGACTGAGCGTCCCTGTAATACGAAAAACATCCTTCACCTTTGGCTCTTTTCCTATTTCCAAATCCGCAGCTCCATTCGGAAATCTGAGTTTCTTCCCTAGAAAAGCTTTTATTTTTCTTCTTTATAGCTGGCTTTCTCTTTTCTAACATCCCCACACCTGTGTCATATTATCCTGTAAATGCATATTGAGTGCAAATGTATTTTTCTCTTTGAGGGATATAAAGTAACATGTATTCAGAAATATGAATCCTTTTCTGCAGAGGATATGCAATCAATCATTTCATGAATGAATGAAACTTTTGGTCCCGTTCTGCTACTTTCAAACAGCTTCTTCATAATAATTCTAGATATTGATAAATTAGTATGCCATCAACTTGTACGTCTATGGCTCCCTTATGTAACAGGGATGTGTTTTATAACAGTTTTACCCGAAAAGATTTTAAATGCAATTAGAGAATGAAATAGGTGTGGGTAAATAAATAGCTTCATAGATGGCTACTATGAATAAAAGTCAGAAGTGAATTCTGCAGCTGACAAATACAGTTGCTAAAAGCTGTTGGTCCAAGGGATTTGAGGCTTTGCCTTCTCAAGATGAACCAGCTGTTTCTCACCTCTGCAAGCAACTGGGAGCATGAGGTGAAACTCAATAATTTTAGTACAGAGCACCTTTCACTCAGGCATCTCCAAAGACCTAATAGATATTAAGCTCCTGCTAGACACCAACTCAATGGCACTTTTCAGAAAACAAGCCATGCGCTCAAGCATCTCAATCTGAAGTAAGAACTCGGTGGTGATAGGTCTGCCAAGTAGTCTTGATGATTCTGCTTTTCATTTGCTATTTTCTTGGGCTGGCAGGGAGGGGAATGAGCTAAATGCTGCATGAACAGGGATCTTGAAGATTCCTACAAAACCCCACGTTGGGGCCATGTGTATAGCATACTCACTTCACTATTGGAAAACCTGAGGCCTCTGCTACATCTAGGCCTTAAAAAAGAAGAATCTTAACCCTGAGTTCCAGATTCTACCTCACCTTCACAGTTAAACATAAGTAGAGCTTTTCCCGTGTTTTTTTTTTTTTCTCAACAGTGCTGCTCCTTCCATTGAAATCCTCTTTCTCTCCACTCCTGTTTCCAAACCATTGTTTAACCACACTTGCTCATCGTCATCCTGGGAAGTCTGCACTGTGCAATTATCCTACACTTTTTCCATCCTCCTCTGCTACCTAAGACTCGATAATGCTCATTTCTCAAGGACTTCAGCACCATCCTTCATTTAATAAATATTTATTGTATGTCTACCATGATAGGGTGTAATTATGCTCCTTGCTCTACTGGAGTATGGATTGGCAGGCGAGATGGTCCACTCTCTGTGTTTCTCTTGGATTCAGCTGAGCATAATTTTCACATGCTCACTCAGCCTATGCATGTGCAAGTGTTCCATAATCATAAAAAATGTATTTAATTTATAAACATTGACAGGTCTTGACTCAATAAGAAATGCGTGGATTTTTGAGTCTGAAACAGGGGCACACATTTGACAATCTGCTTCTGCCTTCTGAACGCTGTATTAGGTCATAGATAATATGTTGCTCTATCAATCTGGATTCTTGAAGGATAGCATTTCAGAATGAGATTGTTAATTATGTTTTGAATAACATATAGAAATAAACTAGATGTGTCAATGTGTTAGTACTTTACTAACTACTAAGATCTGTAAGAGTTTGTGTGTGTGTGTGTGTGTTTGTGTGTGTGACTGAAAGCAGGTAGTCTCTACCTGCAGACATTAAGGGCTCTGAAGGAAGACCTCAAGGCTGGAGAAGAGCATGTGCAGGGCACTTGACCTGGTCTGTTTCCTTCAGGAAGGAGATGGCAATGGAGATTGGGTGGATCAAGTAAGCAGCTTTATTTATTTATTTATTTATTTTGTTTTTTGTCTTTTTGCCTTTATTTAGAGCCACACCCGCGGCATATGGAGGTTCCCAGCCTGGGGGTCTAACAGGAGCTGTAGCCGCTGGCCTACACCACAGCCACAGCAACTCGGGATCCGAGCCGCGTCTGCAACCCGCACCACAGCTCACAGCAATGCCAGATCCTTAACCCACTGAGCGAGGCCAGGGATCGAACCCACAACCTCATGGTTCCTAGTCGGATTAGTTAACCACTGAGCCACGATGAGAACTCCAAGGTATCTTTCTTGACCTACTCCCCAGGACTCAAAACCAAAACATTATTTTCTACACCTCCTCTATCATTCCCATATCCAATCCATTGCCAAGTTCAGATAATTATATTTCTGTGACTTGCAAAACTTTGTTTCCCTTCGTCTCTATATATGCTGCTCTTGCCTTAGTTTGCACTTTCATTATGTTTCTTTCTTCCTTCCTCCCTCCCTCTCTCCCTCTTTCTCTTCCTTTCTGTTTCTTTCTTTCTTTCTCTCTCTCTGCCTTCCTTCCTTTCCCTTTCTTTCTTCCTTCCTTTCTTCCTCCCTTTCTTTCTTTCTTCCTTCCTTCCTTCCTTCCTTCCTTCCTTCCTTTCTTTATGTCTCTCTCTCTCTTTCTTCTGTTTAGGCCAACACCAGTGGCATATGGAAGTTCCCAGGCTAAGAGTCAAATCAGAGGTTCAGATGCCAGCCTACACCACAGCCACAGCAATGCCAGATCTGAGCCGCCTCTGTGACCTACACCACAGCAACACCGGATCCTTAACCCACTGAGCAAGGCCGGGGATCGAACCCACATCCTCATGGATTCTAGTTGGTTTGTTACCACTGAGCAATGACGGGAACTCACTTCATTATGTTTCAGCTGTTGTCTCTACCACACGTGGATGGCCAAACCACCTTCCCAGAGCTCAGATCATGTAATCTTGTTTCTTCTAGGTAAGCAAGAACCACAAAAACCAGCCTACCAACCAAAAAGAAAAAAAAAATCAACAAAACCACACAGGCACACCAGGCAATTTTGATAATTCTCCTTTGCCTAATAAAATCTCCAATTTATTTTCCAATAAGATGTATTCTCTTAATACTTCATTTCCAGCCTACTTTCCCTTGTTTTCCTTTAGCATGCAGTTTTCTGCACCCAGTGCTCCATTTGAAGTAACCTGCTTGCTGTTTTTCTCCCTTATTAAATTGTAGACCCTTATAACCTATGCCGTACCTGGAACATTGCTTAGAGCATGGTAGATACTTAACAAGTGCATTTGTGTTTGGAATGGAGGTAAAAACAGCTGTGTCAGAGTGGATGGATAATTTCAGTTTTTTAGGGGGTGGAGCACTACAGCAGAGAAAAGATGTAAGATTTATTTCCCTTTAAAGATTCATTAACATTTAAAAATAGGTTTGAAAGATACTATTAGGACATATGTCCCTCATCAGAGTGAAGGGTAGCTTTTACCTTGAAGCTTGGATTGAAATAAAGTAGAGCCTTCGGGTTCTAAACTTCTGCTTGGTATACAAATATTTTATAGATTTGTACACATTTATTTGTAGGGCAACGTGAGCAGCTGCAGGAATGCATCACTCTGGAACCTAATGTTGCTCAGAGCATTCTTTCTTTTGTTTTGTTTCCTTTTCTGTCTTCCTCCCTTTTCTCCTCCCGCCCCCCCCCCAAGAAAAGGCATATGGAGTTCCCATGCCTGGGATCAGATTCGAATTTCGATCTGCGCTGCAGCTGCCAGGCTGGGGAATTGAACCTCTTCTTTTCTAAGGAAGTTAAAATTATGAATTAGATTATCCCCAGTATGTGCTTTGATCACTTCAGAAATGCAGTATGTACAATTGAAATTTGAAATGTCCTCAGATATACAAGGTAAAAATACAAGTAAGTGGAATGCTAAATCCTTAAACCTCATTTTAGGACATTTAACTTCAACTTTTCTCCATACCGAGCATTTTAGGAGTTCTGTTATAGATAGAGGCATGATATGTTTCATATTTTAACCCCTTTTCCCTGGTGTCAGGAAAATATACAGTCATAGAGGAAAACTACAAACAATACCAGCAACAAAACCCATCTGTATTTTAAAACCTGAATATTCAGAAACTGATCGAGTTGATTATAAGTACTAGATTATGTAAAAAAACTGTTTTGACTAATTTTCCTAATTTCCATTGAGTGAGATTTGTTTAGAATTCAGAATACTAGGGATCTTCATTGCATGGCTGCATAAAGAGTGACCCAGAAAGTAGGCTGATTTGTCTAATATAGTTACCTGGTGGCATTTGAGGTGTCATCTGGATGAGCAGTAATTTCTAGCTGGGGTGGCTGTTGCTATGACATTTCCCTGAACAGTCTAGTTCTGGGTCCAGAACATGGAGGAAGCTCATCAGAAATCATGATATGGATAATAATTCCATTTTAGTTTTCCTTTATATTTTTATTTTAAAATTTTTGAAAAGCTAATACAGACAAGATTCAAATTTAATAGGAATAAAAAAGATTTAAAGTGGAGTTCCTGCTGCGGTGCAGTGGGATTGGAGGTTGTCTGTGCTGTGCCAGGACACAGGTTCGATCCCTGGCCAGGCAGGCACAGTCGCTTAGTGGATTGGACATTGTCACAGCCACGGCATAGATGGCAACTTGAATCTGATTCCAGGCCCGGGAACTCCATATGCCTTGGGGTGGCCAAATAAAAAAATATATATATAGAGTAGCCAACTCCCTTTTCAAGTTTCTTGCCAGCTGCCCAATTCCTCTCCCCCAAGGCAATTAGGGTTCTAGTTCTCCTACCTGCTCCCATGGTCAAAACTTGAGCCATGCTGTTACCCTGTGCTGCTCCATGTCTGAGATACTAAGTTCAAACTTGCTGCTCCAACCCCACCACAGTCCCCTCGACTCCACACAGCACCTGACCTTCAATCTCACCGCAACTCCTCTCATCCTTTCCCATCCAGCAGAGATTCTCAGCCCCTCTGGAAGCTTAGCTTCATTGTCCCAAAGCCTCCAGCCACTCCTGCCTGGAAATCCTTACTTCTTGTTTCCTTATAGTGCTGCCCATTTTAGCTTGCACTGACTGCCACAATTTTACTGTCTTCTGGGATCAGTAAGGTGGTAATGAAGCCAAGGACGGGAGCGACTGCCCTCAGAACTTGTTCTCTCCCTGAAGTTTCAGGGATCCAGCTTTATACATTATATATTTCAGATTCTATTTGAAAACCGAAGTGCGGCTGAATAAGGAAGTAGAAGTCTAGGGAGCCTTTGCCTTTTTCTGTCTCCTAAGTGTGGTCAGTTCTTCTCAGCGATCTTGTGAACAATAAATATTTTGATTTTTAAAAAAAATTTCAAGGATCAGTTTAAGGAGTAGATGAACTTCTCATGTGGCTAAAGCCTGTGTATCATTGTAACAAGAGATTCTTATTAAAAAAACTTGCTAGAAGCAAGTTCTTAATGCATACTTGCTCAGGAAGATGAATTTATCTTCCATGCAGGCTATTTAATATTGTAATTAGGTGTATAGATAGATGCATCATCGATGTGACACTAACTCTTATTGGTAATGAATACATCATTAATGATCATTGATACTGTGAGGATCTTGCTTCGTTCTTATTAATGCTTTATTGTGGAAAGGTGGAAAGTTCATTAGACCATATATATATAAATGCATGTGCATATATAATATCTATTTTTTAGGCTAAGCTAAATGTTTCTACATCTTCTTTCTTAGCTGTTTTCTTAACATACAACGATGCTCTTTTACAGCTTTGGAAAGAATAAAGGATGCTGCTGGACGAAGCAGTGCATTGGAAGGAGGGAGACCAGGGTCATGGGAGGGAAAGGGGCCTGAGGACAGGGAGGAGGAGAGGTCAGTGGATATGTGTATGAGAGAACTCAGTGTGACCGGAGGGGCCTGTGAGCTCATTACCTCACCTGTTACCCCTCGTCGAGTCTTCAGTATCATGACACAAAATTCAAAATTAAGTAGCAACCAAGGTCAGACAGGACTTGAACAGGTTGCTGGTTTCCTTCCGTGACCGTCAGATCCTGTTTCCTTCATTCAGCCCTTTATTGCTTTTTCTCGCTCTTGCCCTTTGCAGCTCTGTTTCATCTTTCCACAGCTTGAAGCTGCTGTTTGTATTGTCTGTCAACTAGAAACAATAACTCTGATTTTAGCACTAGAGTCCTGGTCATATACAAATGAGCACAGACTTGGCTCTATCTATGGTTTCAAGGGCAATTAATCTGATAGGCTAACAGCCATGGAATAATCTTTCCAAAAGAAAGAGAGAGAGAGAGAGAGAGAGAGAGAGAGAGAGACAGACAGACAGACAGAAAGAAAGAAAAGAAAGAAAGAAAGAAGGAAGGAAAGAGAGAAAGAAAGAAAGAAGAAAGAAAGAAAAAAGAAAAAACACAAGACAGGATAAATGCATTCAACATATTCTCTAACTTTAGGCGTGTTTTATTAAATAGATAAAACCCATTAAAATTAGACTTTTAAAAAAATATTCCATTCTGATTAATTGGAAGAAAAAAACACTAGTTTCTACAGAACTTCTTTCTCTAATAGATTATTTGTATGCAACCTTCAGAACAACATTAAATCGTTCAGAACCATGAGTGTTTGGGAGGGAGATGGGCAGTGTAGCTTCTGTTTTGCTCTGCTGTTTAGTTTTAATGCCAGATGGTTTTATGAAAATCACCTAGTCCTGAATCACTCATGCATAATCTATTTGGTTGTAGGTCATGTTGGTTTACATTAACATTATTTTAATTTTTGAATAAATCATGTTATTTTCAGAAGTTTAATACTCTGTCTTAAGGAAGGTTTGTTCCAAAAAGACTGCAAAGGCTCAGAGGACTATTTTTTTTTCATGTGTGGTATGTTTATTTGTGTCAGTTTGCATGAATAGAGCAGTGATTTGCGTGGGGAAATGAGGAGATTTGTTAAAACATCCATCTCGGTTAAGCATGGTGATAAATGATTTTTTAGTTATCTTTCCCCCTTAGTAAACACAGAGTCTTAGGAAGAAACTCAGTGGATGGTTTTGGTCGTTACCATAAATTCTGGCTATGCTCGTTTCTTGCCATTTTTCTCCAAAACATGCTCTGACTATTAAATCCTCTTCTTCCCAAATTATTTTTAAAGAGAGAACCCTCTTGCATATATAAAAGCAAATATAAGATGTCTTTTCTTTAAAGCAGAAGAGCAAAGCAGCCCAAATAAGAGATCTGTAAAGATAGAAGATGAATCTTTAGAATTAATTTAGGAACAGGAGATAGATCAAATGTTTCCAATTTCTCTTGGAATTTGACATATGGCCTATTTACAATAAAAGATAATTGGGGTCAAACCCAATGGCCCTGTGGATTCTCTCGGCCACCCACCTTGCTTAGCTCAGACTTAGTGTCAGGTAACAGGTGCAATGGATGAGCAACAAACACTGAACTCATGGGATTTAATCATTTTCTATAAGGCACATCCATGTTTTTTGTTGTTGTTGTTGTTATTTGTTTTTAACTTGCTACATTTCTTAGCCTAAACACTGGGAGTTTTACACAGTTGTGAGTAGAATAATTACTCTCTAAGCTCCTCAACATATGATTTGAGTTTAAATGTATCTCTCTAGGAAACTCCTTCGTCATTTGTATGTTAGGGTTTTGTGTGGTCTTGATGTAGAATTAAGATCCTTTAAAAATTTCCTTCTTTTGAACAATGATATTAGATGAAGCAATACTTTTGTCAACCTACTTTTTGTGAAAAATTGCCCCAAATACCAAATCCTGCATGCCCCTCTTCCATGGGATCAAATACAAACAACATCCAGTTCCCCCTTTTTAAAAATCATTAAATGGGATATTCAGAGAGCTATTGATAGTGGGTAACTTGGCTTTCCCTGAAACTTCTTCCAGTCATAGAGATAGGCCTGTTCTTATAGATATAGCTTAGAGGTGTATGGTCTGGGCAGATGTATGTATGCTGTATGTGTGTGTGTGTGGGGGGGGGTAGATTTAACTATATCTATTCTCCTCTCACTAGAACCACCATCAGCCACTAAAGCAAGAAGGTTATTTGGTTATTTGGAGCTACTATTTCACGTGTTTTGCTCTTGTACCAGCTTCAGTGTGTACACTTCTGTACATATACATTTAGGTCTGAGAACCTGGGCCTTGCTATTTTCTAGATCGAGGTGGGAAGATTTCAAGTTAGTTTTGAATAAAGGATCTGAAAGAAAAGATCTGATCTGATCACAAAATATCCCCTGGTTTTGTAAGCTAGTTGCTTTTCCTTTGAATTTCAATATCTATTAATTCTGTGCTTAATAAAGAACTTATATGCAGTATACCTTTTATTTAATGTGGATGAAAATTAAACTCAATTGGAAAATTTAAGTGGCATTATCTTTTTCTCTCTGTGTACATTTTAAAATTCATTTAACAAGGATGAAATGATTATCAGCTAAAGAGATGGAAAAATAGGTGGCATACACACTGCTACTGCTTCCTCTTGAGCTCAGAGCAGACATCACTAATCAATCATCTGCAATCTTGCTTGCTGGTGTCTAGTCATGAATTCCCAATCTTTCTCAGTATATTTCCCCAGGCAGACACTGCCATTCAAGTGAACATAGGAAATAGGACATTTGTTGTTCCTAATCTGTTATTTACTCAGCTCTGTGCTAAGCATCATAGGCTAATATGAGTATGAGACATAATTCTTTGAAGAATATAATATATTTAAGGAAAAACAAAACTAAATGAAACAGAGAGGATCATAGGGCTTCAAAATTAAATTTAAAATGAATTGTAATTAGAGGAGAGGAATATATTAATCATCTGTCCTATATTTAACTAAATAGCAGCAAATTTTTTTTGTTTCTTATGATCTAGTAGTTCTAAATTTAATCTGTTCTTTTCTTCAATTTATCAATAATTCATGGCATTGGGACGACTCTTGGAAAATATCTCTTTGTCCTTAGACACAGTTTCTTAGATATTTTGAAGCTGATTTTGTTTTCTTTGTTTCTCTGGGTTAGCTTCATTTTAGGATTAACTTGGCTGAAGATGAGAAGATAGACAGCCTAATCAAAAGTTACAAGGTGCTAAGAAATTTCAAAGGCTTTGGATGTTTATGTTCAGAGATGTCTGTGAAGAGCTAGTGAAAAGCTGAACTTAAAATCTCCTTAAATCGGATTTATTTGGAATTTATGATAATTTGGGCAGGGTCTGGGTAGATGGTTACCAGTCTGTTAAGTGTTTGAAAGGACTTAGAAAAAGTTAATGCTGAAAAAGAAGTTATAAGATAAATTCCTTAATTATGTAGAAGAGCAAACTGTTTTCAAGAATTTTAGAAGCATCTGCTTTACTTTTTACTGTGTAATTGCACGCAATCAGAGACTTGACTTTGGAGTACACTTTTTTTTTTATGTTTACAGTTACTTTATTTATTTATTTTATTTTATTTTTTTATATTTTAATGGATTTTATTTCAATTATGGTGTGCATAAATCATCACAAGTCAGTTTTACAGATTTTGTATCCCAAAGCCCCAGTGCATCCCCCCACCCCCCCAGGTTGTCTTATTTGAAAAACCAAGGTTTTCCAAAGTCTGTGAGTCATTGTCTGTTCTGTAAGAAGGTTCATTGTGTCTTTTAGTTTCCACATGTAAGCAGTATCATTGGGTGTTGCTGTCTAATTGTCTGACTGGTTTCACTTTGCATGATAATTTCTAAGTCCATCCATGTTGCTATAAATGTTGGTAATTCGTTCCTTT
>PVHT021183584.1:13530845-13617563 GCA_004024745.2 Catagonus wagneri
GGTTGCTTCTATCGCGTAATCGCCCCTCCTACCTCTTGATGTGGTCTCCGCTGTGTCTTCTGGAGCAGAGTATCTTTTTTGGAAGTTTACAGTCCATTTGGTTGAAGGTTGCTCGGCATTTGGCTGTATTTTTGCTGTTATTTGGGAGAGAAGTTGAGCTCCAGTCCTTCTATTCCGCCATCTTAATCCAATCTCCTCTTGAGTACACTTTTGATACAGTCATTATAACTCCTTCTCCTCATTAATAAGACCTTTTCTAGGCATTGTTTCTTGACCTTTTTTTGAATTCTATTATACACTTAGAAATAATCATCATACTTCATTAAAAAATTTATAATTCAGGAGTTCCTGTTGTGGCCCAGTGGGTTAAAGATCTGGTGTTGTCTCTGTAGCAGCTTAGGTCACCGCTGAGGTACGGGTTTGATCCCTGGCCTGGCATGGTGGATTAAAGATCTGGTGTTGCCACGGGTATGGCATAGGTCACGTCTGCGGCTCAGATTCAGTCCCTGCTCTGGGAACTTCCATAGGCTGCAGATATGGCCAAAAAAGGGAAAACATTTATAACTGATAGAGCATGCAAATTTTATACTTCTTAGACAATGGGAGATACTGTTTTGGTATTGTTGATCTTTACCACATTTCCTTTGAAAAAAATTATTTCCTCATCATACTCCAAGAAGAGGCATTGGATCTTTAAGTTCCAAGAAACCAGGTGGCTTAAAATTAGGTATCTGGATGGCAAGATGATCCTAGCTCTTTTCCTTCAGGAGAGAGGTGGGAGAAAAACATAGGAACTTCTGAAGTCAGTCAGACCTGAGGCCAAATCTCAGGTTGGCCTTACTCTCTAGGTGCAGAAATGTAGAAACTGCATTTATTTCTTCATGTATGAAATAAGAATGATTCCTGGCATCACAGGGATTTATTGTCATGATTTAGTATAATCACTTCTCTAAAGAATTTAGCATAGGACCTGGTTATTAGTTAATACTCCTTTGATTTTAAGAAAAAAGAAAACAATCCTAGTGCTGACTAGCTTTATATAAAATCAGTTTATTGCAGTTTCTGTCTGTCTCTGTCTGTCTCTCAGATTTGAAGGTGTTCCTACACCTTGAAGGGCAGGGCAGGGTTGGGGTCCTCAACAGTAGGATTCCATGAATGTTTTCTACAAGAGGCTACATTAATAAGACAACTTCAGCCATTCTCCGTGTTCTGTGTTTAAATTTCTGAATGAATCAGAAACTGTGTGATGAGGCTCAGCAACCTGTGTCTTAAAAAACCCTACAGACGATTCTGATAGTTGCCTTCGTTGGAGAACTGCTGATCTAATGCAACCCCTCTCCTCCATCCCAGCCCTATCTCTGCTACCTCAGTTTAGAGGAGACTAGAACCAGAGAAAATGCCATTCCTTGAAGGCCCTTGTGATTCTGCATGTATAAGACAGTTGTCTTCTGAAACGTTACCGCTGGCCTCCTAGTGCCTGGAGGTGCTCTATGGAGGTTTAGGTTTTCACTATATTCCTTCTACATCCCATGGGGAAGCAGCAACCTTATTTTCCCCATGCTTTGAGAAATAGACCTGCAAAAATGTAATCTCTGCTCCCAACCCCCAATTCCTGAGAGTGCACATGGAAGATTTGCCTTGTAATGCAATGGAATCTTTATTTGCCTCTAGGAAGAAGCACTAAAGTCTTCAATCAATAGGGTTTAAAATCTTGGCCAAGAAGCAGTTACTCTGCAAACGAATCATTAGGTACATTCGCAAGAAGCACCAGCTCTGTCTACCCAGATGGCTTCCTGGATTTCTTATATTCTAGCCATTAAAGACATGGCAATATGTTTAGGCTGTATGCCTAGAGTATAAGCTGCCTCCCTTGAGATAGTGTCTTAGTATTACCAGGTATTTTTACTGTAACTATGTCATAAGGTCAGTGTCCTCTTTCTAAAATATTGTCTACTTCTGGATGACACTGACAATGACAAGACTATGAAAGTCATAGGGATGAGCCCACCACCACATTATGTAAGAAATCAATGCAGTGTATATTCAGTAAACACATGTACAAAAATGATGACAACAGGAAGTGAAATGAAATCCCAAATAATTGATCTTGATAATTAGAAGAAATTTCTATTCAAACAATGGGGGATACTCCATGGAATCGACTGATCACACACTCTTCGCTTATTTTTTGTTTGCAAAATGAGGATAATACCTGCTTTACAGCCTTCTTGTCTTACAAACCAGATATAGCATAAAGTTGATACATGAAATATGAATTTCTTCTCTCTTAATTTCCCTACCACCGTGTTATCAAACTAGGTCGAGGAAAAGGCCATGTAGCAGCAGGGGGAACAATTGTGAAATGTTAGCGTTCTGTCACTTGCTAGTGTTTGGACTTGGAAATAGTTTTCTTTCCTGGTCTCATGTATTAAGTCAGAGAATTGAAACAGATGACCAATTACAAAATTATATTCTAAGGCCGATGTTCACATCAATAGCAGTCAGGAGCCTAGAATCTAGTATGGTGGAAAGTTAGGATCAGACAGCTCTGTGTTTAAATCTTCAGGATGAATGACTCTAAATTCTGATTCCAACCTCTGGCTCTTTCACTTGATTGCTGGGTGAGCCTTCTGGGGCTCTCTGAATCTCTGAGTGTGTAGATATCAGGATAATGTCCTACCTTATAAAGTGCTATTAGGAGTAAGTGAAGAAATTATGTGGTGTATCTAGAGCACCGTTCTTCAGTGTAGCTCTCTCTTCGGTGATGTAAACATTCTGTCTACTCTGTCCCGTTTGGCAGACACTAGCCACATGTAGTTATGAAGCCCTTGAAATGTTGCTAGTGAAACCGAGAAACTAAATTTTAAATTTAATTTTAATAATTTAAAGTATTAGTTGTTCAAAAAAAGTGCCTGAGTCCTTTTCATGATCTTTTTACATATTATTTTCACTTATGATTATGCAGTTCTAAGAGTCTTGAAGTTGAATGTAAATGCTATAGGCAGAATGCTTTTAACCCCCCAAATTCATATGTTGAAACTGAACCCCCATTGAGTTCCCTGGTGGCTCAGCAGGTTAAGAATCTTGTGTTGTCACTGCTGTGACTCAGGGTCAGTCCCTGGCTGGGGAACTTCTGCTTGCTGTGGACACAGCCAAAAAAGAAGAAGAAGAAGGAGAAGAAGAAGAAGATGAAGAAGAAGAAGAAGAAGGAGAAGGAGAAGAAGAAAAGAAACCTAACTTTCAACTTGGTGGTGTTAGGAGGTGGGGCCTTGGGAGGTGATTAGGTCCTAAGAATGGAGCCGTCATGGGTGGGATTAGAGCCCCTTATAAAAGAGACTCCACAGAGTTCCTGTGCCCCTTTCATGATGTGAAGACACAGCAAAAAGACCACTGTCTATGAGCCAGGAAGCAGGCTCTCACCAAACACGGAATCTGCTTGTGCCTTCCATCCTCCAGAGTTATGAGGGATAAATTTCCACTGTTTATAAACCATGCAGTCTATGGGATTCCATTAGAGCATCCTGAACAGACTAAGGCAGTAAATAATAAATAAAATACAACCCATAGATTATTTTCCCATCTGATCATCCTCCCTCATGCAACAGAAGCCTAGAGGAGAGATGGGACTGAAAAGGCTGTTAATGGAGGTAGCATCCAGGTGAGACGTGAACTTATGACTGGGCAGCTCACACAAGCCTATTAATCCAAAGGGACAAGTGAGAGTCAGAGAGTCCAGTAGTGAAGCTAGGGTACAAGCCAGGGACCCCTAAGGTGAGTGGAGGAATTCCCCAACCACAGGGCTTTCTATATATAAACAGGGACTTAGGAAGGTCAGCTATTCTTAGATGGAGCATTCACTGGTTTGGGGTCCTGGTACCAGACCAACAACCTAGAACTGAACTTTGAATAGCAAGAGCCTAGAAAATTGAAATTATTTGTCAAATATCACACAAGTGGTTACTGGTAGGTTGAGAGTATTCCCCCCAAACTAGTCAGTCATTAGAATAGGCAGAACTGAAAGAGAGCTGTTATGATGATGATGATGATGATGATGCATTTTTTTTAGGGCTGCACCGGCAGCATAAGGAAGTTCCCAGGCTAGGGGTTGAACTGGAGCTACAGCTGCTGACCTACACCACAGCCACAGCAATGTGGGATCGAAGCCCTGTCTGCAGCTTATACTACAGCTCACCACAACGCCAGATCCTTAACCCGCTGATTGAGGCCATGGATCAAAACTGCATCCTCACGGATACTAGTTGGGTTCATTACTACTGAGCCACAATGGGAACTTCCTTTTATTATTATTTTTAAAACTCTTTTTATGACCACACCTGCAGCATATGGAAGTTCCCAGGCTAGGGATTGAATCAGAGCTGTAGCTGTCAGCCTATACCACAGCCACAACAATGCCAGTTCCGAGCCACATCTGCTGCCTACGCCACAGCTCACGGCAACACCAGATCCTTAACTCACTGAGCGAGGCCAGGGATCGAACCTACATCCTCATGGATAGTGGTTGGGTTCTTAACCCACTGAGCAACAGTGGGAACTCCCAAAATATAGCTATTATTTTGTAATAGCTTAAAAAAGAGTATAGTTTACTTTAAAACAATTGAATCACTATGCTGTATACATGAAACAAACATAATATTGTAAATCAACTACATTTCAATTTTAAAAATAGGCATTTGGTTTTTTCTAACAATCTACTTCTTCTCCAAAGTTCATTCCATGGAGCAATATAAATGCAGTGACATCAGCATATATCAAAATGAAATTCTTTCTGGGATAATTAATTACAGAAATTTTGTAGCCATACAATGGCTCAAACTTCAGTAATCCCAAAATCTAATTCTCATAATCCCTTCAGCAGGATCACTTTACATTTCCAGTGAACAATTTAATAGTAAGAAATGATAGTTGGACATAAAACTGCAAGACTTCATTGCCTTTACAACAATCATTAGAAAGCATTTACTGGCATGTTACAAAATATCATAAATAATTAAAATACATCCACTTATTAACATATCAGGATAGTAATGCCATAGCCTAGTTGTTGTTTATTTCCTCATGGTCGTTTGTAAAATTCAATAGCTTTCAGAAGTTAATTGTCAGTAGTGCAAAGTGAAAAACACATATGTGATTAATAAGTTGAAGAAAAAGAACTGACTATATATTTTACTGAAAGATGGCATTAAAGTCTTCATTTGGGAAAAACAGTTTTGAATGAATCAACATTTTGCTAACACTCAGAGTGTTACTTTGGAGACAATTATTTAAGTTCTACTTATTAATAAATTACAGTTGTATTCAACATTGAAATTTTGGTTGACTCTAAGTCTCTATTGTTGAAAATATAATTATGAAATTCAAACATCAAAATGCAAAAAATTTTTCCATTTGTTTTCATTATTATAGCTTCATTCAAACAGAGAACATATAATCCAACCTTGACAAGCTCTGTTCTGAGAAACTGTGATGAATTTGCAAATTATTTTTCCCCAACTATCGATAATATCCAGCATTTGAATTTTTTAAGATTACTTGATTTTGGAATTGAATTTGGAGTCAGCTCTCCTGGGTTCCTCAGAGTGCTGAGAGAATTAATGGGGCACCATACTGTTTTTCATTTTTTCCTGATGGGAGTGTCTTCCAGCAACTTAATTGCTCCTATTTTGCTTTCCCCCAGCCACCTAATTTTTACCCATGTCCTTAATTGCTCCTGCCATTGGCACCATATGTGTCAGCCCACAAGGAACAATGTCAGTATCATTTGCTGCAAGATGATCCTCACTCCAGGTGGTTTCATGGCAAGAGGAACAAAGGCGAATGAGAAAGTAATTTATTTTTTAAAAACCAGAATGCCAATTTACTAATGGACAATTAGAACTATAACTATCACGTAGCCTAAAATATGTGTCAGTAAGAGGTGAGCTGATATGGACGTTCTGGTCTGTGTGACAGTTATGATTGTTATTGTTACTTAGGAGTTTGATAGAGTGTAGGCTGGTGTATGAGGAGAGCCAAATTTTATCCAAAGAGTGCTTGGTGAGTAAAGGAAAAGTTTTAATTTGAATATGAGGAGTATCAGGCTAATAGAACCTGGGGCCATAACCATTTCCAAATGGGGTGAGCCTATTATGATCTTAGAAGAGTGTAATATTGTGTACTTGAAAGATAAGAGATTGTCATTTAATCACATTAGGTCAAAAGATAACCCAAACTTTATATATAGAGGATTATCGCAATAATATTTTAGCCTATATAGTTATTTGTTCAAGGATGTACTTCTTGAAACACGGGGACATTAGAGACTAAAATTAATACCCTGAATCTTACTTGGAATAGACTAATCAGCCAACATGGTGTGTAAAGCATTGAATTGTCTATACTCATGTTATGTTTGGTGATATATCTTCAGAACGAAGAATTTATATTTCACTATATGTGCTGCAAGCAGATATTAACACTTTGGCAAGACTATTTTAGTGCATGCATTTCTGTTTTGTTATTTAAATTAGCTCAATAAATTCTTATTGATTTTATAACATAATCTACAATCTAAACAAATAGTATTTATTAAAATTAACCTGGTATTTACACTAACATTTTATTGTGTACCTGAAAGACCACATGCAAACATATATTAGTAGTTTGAATCCATTTGTGAAAATGATTTATATATTTGACTATACCTAGGTAGCCGGCATTTTATCTATGTTACCGCTAATGTCTCATTTTCCTAGGCTTTGTGTGACATTCATAAGTGCTGAGAATTTCGCGGTTGTATTATCGAACATAGATATGATTTTGGGAGCAAGGGATAGAGAGTATTATGTCTCTCCTGTAAAACACGCATACACATAATTTTTCTGACCATTTCAAAGACAGAGAGAAAGAGTTGATGGGAGGTAAGCAAGATGATTAAAATGATTTTGAGTGATACCGTGTCCTTGAAAAAAAAATCACTGAATTCGTGTCAACAGGCAAGAAGTTAATAAGTTGACCTTTGAACCACATGGCAGGTTAGGGGGGCCAACCCTATGCACAGTGGAAAATCCACATATAACTTTTATTAGCCCCCCCTTATCTGTGGTTCCACATCCAAAGATTCAACTAGCCTTGGATCACATGGTATTTACTACGGTATTTACTGTTGGAAAATAATCCATGTATAAGTGGATCTGCAAAGTTCAAACCTATATTGTTCAAGAGTCAACTATATATTAAAAAAATCAGTAAGGAGTTCCCTGGTGGCTGAGTGGGTTAAGGATCTCATGTTGTCACTGCTGTGGCATGGGTTTGCTCCCTGGCCCTCAAATTTCCACAGGCCATGATCATGGTAAAAAAAAAGAAAAAAAACCTAGTAAATAATAAACAAATAAATAAAACATGTGGTTAAAAAAAAAAAAGCAGGACAACTGGGACAACTGAGTTCAGATCATCTACCAGTAATCCATTCTGTTGTTCCTGCCTCCACTCACGTACAAACATAGGTATCAGGCTCAGCGCAGAGGTAAGTGAAACTTGGTCCTTGATATTGACAAGTACAAAGCCAAGACAGAGATTATTTAATCCTTTCAGCAATGACTATTACTTTATAACACTGGTCTTAGCTTATTCACGTGTTATGATGTAGTTTAGTCCCTCCTCTATTCAACTTAGCTTTCTGTTAGTCACAGCTCTAACTTTTTGTTTTAATGCTTTGCATTCCTTCACTGCAATTCATCACTTCTCACTGAATTTCTCCGGATACATTTCTTGGTAGATAATCAATCCTCTTCTCAATTTTACTCTTTTATTTTATTTCTGTTTTTGTTTTCTTTTTGTGCACCTGTGGCATGTGGAAGTTTCCGGGCTAGGGGTCAAATTGGAGCTGCAGCTGCAGTGGAGGATCCAAGCCACTTCTGAGATCTACAACCTACTCCACAGCTTGTGGCAACCCTGGATCCTTAACCCACCGATCTAGGTCAGGGATTGATCTGGCTTCCTCGTGGATACCATGAGGGGTTTTTAACCTGCTGAGTCGCAATGGACACTCCTGATGTTTCTCTCTCTCTCTCTCTTTTTTTAATCTTTTCAGGGCTCCACCCACAGTATATGGAATTTCCCAGGCTAGGGGTCGAATTGGAGCTGCAGCTGCTGGCCTACATCACAGCCACAGCAATGCGAGGTCCGAGCCACATTTGTGACCTGTACCACGGCGCACGGCAATGCCGGATCCTTAACCCGCTGAGTGAGGCCAGGGATCGAAACTGTGACCTCTGGACACAAGTCAGATTTGTTTCTGCCAAGCCACAATGGGAACTCCATCCTAATGTTTCTTAAGTGTTCTCTTCTGGACCTCACAGTTGCCCATTGCTTAGTTACCAGCCCTCTCCTAAACTTCCTGCCTCTGATGTGTCCAGCCTGTGTTTTACCATATCCTGGAGCGCAGAGTGTCTGCAGGTGACCAAAACGGACCTGGGTCCGGGTAATGATGGTAACCACGGTTGCCATAGCTATCACAACAGCCAATGTTTCCCACAGGGGAGAACTCTCAGAAGTCATGGTTTAAAAAGATCAGTGGGTTAGTCCCCACCCCAAACTGTCAACATGCAGAAAGAGAGGGAGAGGAGGTGAGGGGAGACTAAGATTATTTTGATGGTGGTTTCAGATGGTAACCTTAAGATAAAAACAAAGAAGATTTTTAAAATCAGGTTTTGCTGTATACAATCAGGTATAACCTCCTTATCCTGGATAAAACTTAATGGAGGAGCTCTGTTAGTCTTTGAGGCTTTGGAATTGGATTTAGTTGGGTGGAGTGATGTCCTGAAAGGGAGAAGCGTCTGGTTCTATTGAGGACGCCTGCCTATGGTGTCATCCGGGTAAACTTTGATTTACTCCCTGATGCTGCTCTTGACCTGGTAAAGTTGCTATTAATAGTTCAAGGAATGATACATTTAACCTTGAACGTTGGAATCCTTTGGGTAAATGTTGCTGATTTTTTTTTTTTCTTTTTCAGCCGTAACTGCAGCATATGGAAGTTCCCAGGTCAGAGATCAAATCCGAGCAGCATCTGGGACCTACGCCACAGCTGTGACAACCCCAATCCTTAATTCACTGCACCACAGTGGGAACTCCAAAATGTGGCTGAACTTCTGATCCCATTGTTTAGCAGGGTTTGCAAACTTTGGTGCACATCACAATCATTGGTGTACCGCTAAAAAACAGCTCTAGAGAGGGTCTCCAGTCAGACTTACAGCAGAATCTGCGTGTGTGCATTTTCAATAAGTTTCATAAGTATTTCCGATGTTCAGGAAGGGTTAGAACCTTGCGTTTTCTGTCTTATTAGTTTCAGGAAAGTAGATTCATCAGAGCTGGTGCTGCAGGAGGGTGAACACCCAGCAAAGGCAGCTGAACTTGGTGATCCAGGGGTCAGAGGTGGTCAGGGACATTTAAGAGAGACGTTTGTGCTGGGCGGTGGAAGTCGGATTGCCAAGGTCAAAGGCCTCTCTTTCAACTCTCCTTACAGAGATTTGAAAGCAAAAGTGGCTCAGCAGTAACGAACCCAATCCGTGGCCTCACTCAGTGGATTAAGGGACCTGGAATTACCGTGAGCTGTGGTGTAGTTCAGACATAGCTTGGATCCTGCATTGCTGTGGCTGTGGTGTAGGCTGGCAGCTGTGGCTCTGATTCGACCCCTAGCCTTGGAACTTCCATATGCTGTGGGTGCGACCTTAAAAAGAAAAACAAAACATAAAATAACAAAAGGAATTTCCGAGTTCTCACCCAGATGTTTTAAACTGGGCTTTTCAGAAGAGAGGGCTGAACATCCGTCATCTGAATTTTCAGAAAGCTACGTAGGGCGTTTGGTAGCGGGGCCAGAGTCCAGGGGCCGGGGAGGAAGTGGAACATAAGGAGTAGGGACAGGAATACCCACCCCTCTCCAAAAACGGTGGCAGGGAGGGAAGAAAGCAGATGGCAGAGAATGAGAGGCGGGGAGAGTGGGTGGAAGGAAACTTTTTTATACCTTTGTATTTTCTCTGGGAGGAACTGAGTATGTTGGAAGGGAAAGAATGGTTAAACCAAAAGGTTACAGCAGCAACTAAGAAAGGGTAATTGAAGTTCTTGAGAGAATAGCATCAAACCCTAGGTGGGAAGAGGTGAAGGTCAGGTCAACAATCAATTCTTATTTCATCGTGAAAATAAGTTGAGGGTCACACTCAGGAGCCAGGAAAGAAATTGATTCTTATCTGTGACTATTCAGGGCTCATTTGTTTGACTGTTACATTTCCAGTATAAACTTTGCAACCTACATTCCAGGATTGACAGTGGTGGTCAGGCTCCAACAAGCTAAAATGGACCAGAAGGGGTGATCCTAAAGAAGTTCAGGAAAACCTAAGAAAGGTAATTGCATGCTAGTCATTTCCATAGGTTTATGGAAACAGTGACCAGGGGAGAATCTAAGCTTCTCTAGGCTTTCAGGTCTATTACCAAGTTACAAAGCTTCTCTAATTCTCCACAAAGATGGCCATTGATTCTGAACAATGATTTTTCATCACATTTGAGTGCTGAGCAGCACTTATTTAGGCTCTCAAAGAACATTCCCTTTTGCCTCTAAAATGATTGATTTTTCATTTCAGTGGAGTTGCCCTCTCCTGCATTCAACTCCAGGAAATGTGGGGGTGGTGTACCTTCAGCACGTATTGCAAGTAAATCATGAAAATTCTTGCAAACACACCTTAGAGCTGTCAGCTGGCTTATTCTCAATGAATGGTTCTCTGGCAGTATGTGTTTAAGCTGGTGACAATGAATACAAAAAATGGGGTCGAATTTTAACACACAGCATGCACAAGCAATAGTTCATATCACCTGGCTACTATTCATTGTACCTTTCTAGGCACAGCAAACGTACACATTCAAAGAAAATAATCTAACTTTAACAAATGATTTCTAATAAAACTTTGGGCAATAGTGCTGTTTCCTTTCACTGTGTTTATCTGCTTTTTTCTGTTTTTGGTGGGGGGGGGTTGGCAATTGTGCCTCCCTCCTCGTTTTTACAACAAGCCTCTCTTTTAAAGGACTAAAAAGCAGGTGAGCTCATTTAAACTAATGAGTTCAGAGTTAGGCCTAAATTGTTCATTTTGTTAGAGTCTCTTTCCTTCAACAGTTAAAGTTTTTTCTTTCCTAAGATAAAGTTAAAATCCACTGGGCCCTTAAAAAATATGTAAAACAGACACATCATTTACTTGTTGACTTTATGGTCTTTTTGAAGCAAAGGTCCAGAGAGAGCACACAAACTTTCTTCCTGCTGCTTATAGTCCCTCGTGAGAATGAGGAAAGGCTTATTACCAGGGCCTCCTGGAGCAAGGTTCTCTGTTTAAACTTCAGCAGATGCATCCACTCTGCAATAATGCCAAGTGGTTCATTTGTGGTTATTTCAGATGTTGCTTTTGCGAGTAAGAGGTTGCTTGTTCCCCCCAATTTTGAAGACTTTAGGGCTAAATTCTCAATAATTTTGGCAAGTTCACTTATTTATTTCATTTATTTATTCTGCCCACAAATCGAGTACCCTCTGCTCTATGCCAGGCACCAAAAGTGAAATAGAGCCTGACTGCAAGGAAATCCCAGTCTCGTAGAGCAGGCTGACTTGTCGATGATTCCAGATGAATCATTAGTAGGGAAACTTTAGTATTACGTACACTTGAATGGTACTTTCCACGCCGGTGTGGCCATTGAAGACTGAGGGGCTGATCTCTGAGAATCAGCGCGAAGCCTGAAATCCTCTTTGCAAGCAAGTGCCTTCACCTGAGAAGCTCTTGCTAAGCCCCTCCTCCCCGCGCACGCCCAAACCAGAGCAGATCATCAGCGCACACAAGGTCCATCTTTCTTAAGGAGTTGCCTCGCCCAACCTGACCCTCACTTCCGGTCTTTCTCCGGGCGAGTCAGTTCCGTGGAAGCGAAGACGGTTTCTGCTGTCAACCGCTCAAGGTGGGATGAGTTCCTCGCAAGGGGTTAAAAACCCGCGCCCAGCAAATATCCAAGAGGAAGAAGAGCTGCGTCAGGAGGAGGCCTGTATGCAGAGACTGAGTGTAACAGCCAAGGTGGCTTTGGAAGATCAGAATGCCCTTTGCACTGCTGCCAAAAGCCAGCAAATGTGCCAAATCATAAACTGTCGGAGGAATAACTCCAGGAAAGCCTGCCAGGCTCGAGTCAGCTGCCTGGCCGCCCAGCTGCTATTGACCCGCCGCCGTTTGGAGCCGTAAATCTTCGCCTTGTCGCCACCGGGGTGACTTGGCCTGGAGGGCCGCGCATGCGCGGGTGAGTACTTGCGGTCTTGAGCGGTACCAGCTAGGGAGCCTCTGTGACCTGGTGGCTCCGTTCACACGCTTGAGTAAGAATCTAAATATGCCGAAAAGCAAACAGTGTTCTCACGTTTAATTTCATTTCCCGAGGGAGAAAAGGGGGCCCACCCAGCCTGTTGAGCATCCTTTCCAGAACCGGGAGTGGGTTTGGAGGCTTTTCTGGGTTTCAGAGAACGTACAAGAGGGTTCTGGCGGGTATCAAATCCAGGAGAACCGTTTGTAGCTTATTTTGCAAGTGGCTAAATATAGGCTTCGACGTAGCAAATGACATTATTAAAATATGTTTTCTGTGGGCGTTTGGATGGGGAGGAAAGGGGGAAAGAGAAAAAGTCAACCATTTTAGTTATCAGAATGTCCTCACAAGAAACCTGGGTCATTTGTTGGAATTTTTTTTAGAAATCTTAAGGAAAGTAGCGGATAATTGGCATGGAAGTAAATGAAACAAACTTAAAAATTGGGGGACGCAACTTCTTAAGGAAGATGGACATTCTGGTGCCCTGATGATCTCTGGTTTGGGCCTGGGCGGGGGCGAAGTAACTTCTATAAACAACCACAGAGAAATCTTTTGCCACCCAAAGAGTTGTGTGATGTATGGCTTGAGAGCCTCTGAAATGACATCACTGGAAATGCAGTCTCTGTTCTCACGTCGGGACCAGGTTTGTGTTGCTGCTGGACTGAGGGTAAGTGGTGTAGACTGTGGCGGAACGTGGGCTGGGTCTATCTTTCAGCTGTTAAGTGAACCTTATGGATTGGCCCATCAGCGAAATAGTGGGGGTCTCTGGTTCTCTTGGTTGGCCTCTGTTCACCAGTGCAGAATAGGAACATGGAGACAGAGTTTGGAGTGATGTGGAAAGGAATAGCTTTATTGCCTTGCCAGGCAACGGGGAGGGGGGCACAGCAGGTTAGGGCCCTCAAAACTGTGTCCCCCCCCCCACCCCAGGAGATAGAACTCTTACAGCGTCAAGGAGCAGGGCATGAACAGCTGGTGAACATTCTTCTGATTGGTGGGTGGTGAGGCATTTGAGAGTCGGCTTCATCAGCCTCCGGATCCAACCAGTCTGGGGTCTGTGTGCTTGTGGGCAGCATACAGGTAACCTCTTCCACCTGATGAGAGTTTTGGTCTCTGCAAAACAGCTCAAAAACATGGCTCAGAACGTTATCTCTAGTCCTTGAGGACGAACTAAAAGTCCTTGACTTGGTTCAATGGTCTTGACGTGGTCTTATTATTTTGTCTTGCTTGACTGTTTTCCTTTCCACATTTTCTCACTTCTCTGATGAAGTGTATTTTTTGAACTAATGTTTTTCTACAGGCAAAAGGCAAGCAGAGGACATGGGTGGGGGTTTATTCTGGGAAGGCCTCATAGGGGGCCTGTTCAATTACACCACGATAAAGAATTCATTTTAGGAGTTCCCGTTGTGGCTCAGATCCCATGGGCTGTGGTGTAGGTCACAGATGTGACTGTGGTGTAGGCCGGCAGCTGTAGCTCTGATTCGGCCCCTAGCCTGTGAATTTCCATATGCCACAGATGCAGCCCTAAAAGCAAAAAAAAAAAAAAAAAAAGTGTTTCAGTTGCTGCGTATTAGTTCATTCATGTATTTATTTATGCAATAATTTAGTTAACTGTTTCCTAAGTGCAAAGCCCGGGGCTAGGTGAATAAGTCACCGTGAAAAAATACCACAATCCACGACCTGAAGGTACCTAGCATCAAGGCAGTAGGAGAGGGACCTTCAAGTGCAGTTGATGAGGGAGCCAAGTGCTCTGGGACAAAATTGGAAGACCTTGTTTGTGCTTAACAACTTACATTTTATCACTGAAAGGAGCTTGCTGTAAATGAGGTGGTAATGGTTGGCTATTTGCAGAGCACTGCAAAGATTTGGAAAGGCTACAGTGAGAAGGGTGATAGGGTGATGGTCACCAAGGAATCCCAAAGAGAGCTGCCTAGTGGTGGAGAGGGCCTAGGTGCCATCAGTGGATGGCATTAATTTGTTCTGAGATCAGCGTGAACTATTCTCATAAACTTCCATGTGGCAAATGACCAGGAATACCTAAGAAAGTCCTGTGGCTGAAGGCCATTGAAGATGGATGTCCCCAAACAGGACACATCTGTCTTCTTAAGAGTAGATAACCCAAGAAACATGGATTGGGAAAGAACTTCCGGTCTGCCAAGGGCACAAAAGAGGTAAAAATGATGGAAGGAAAAGTCATTAGTAATGAGGCAACATCTCAGAGATGAGGATAGGAACAGAATCTTTCAGTGCACCACTGAGGCCGTGGAGTGTAGCAGAATTTCTGGGGCTCATTGTGACTCTGTGTTTAACCTTTAGAGGTTTGACCACAGAGTTTCAAAGTGGCTATAGCATTTTGTATTTCCGCCAACAGTGTACGAGGGCTCCAATCTTACCGTATTCTCATCAACACCCTTTAATTCTCACTATTCTAGTGCTGTTTTGTTTCTGTTGATTTTTTTTTTTTCAGGAGAAGGTGGGATTTATCATTTGCAGCAAATAAGTAGAACACAGGAGATGGTTCCCAAAGCAGTGTCTCCTATTTCATTGTGGTTTTGATTTGTATTTCCCTTATGGTTACTGATGTTGAGGGTCTTTTCACATTGTCATTAGCCATTTGTGTATTTTCTTTGAAGAAATGTCTATTTTGATGCTTATAATTGTTAGGTGGGTTTTCTTTTATTATTCAGCTGTAAATGTTCTTTGAGTAGTTTAAATTCAGTTCCTTATTGGATAAATGCCTTGCAAATATTTTCTCCCATTCTGTGGGTTGTTTTTTCCAGTTTTCTTGATTTCCTCTAAAGCACAGAAGTTGTACTTTTTTTTTTTTTTTTTTTTTAGGGCTATACCTGAGGCACATGGAAGTTCCCAGGCTAGGGGTCCAATCGCAGCTGTAACTGCTGGCCTATACCATAGCCACAGAACGCAGGATCTGAGCTGTGTCTGCCACCTACACCACAGCTCGTGGCAATGCCAGATCCTTAACCCACTGAGCGGGCCAGGGGTTGAACCCACATCCTCATGGATACTAATCGGATTCATTTCTGATTGGCCACAATGGGAGCTCCGGGAAGTTTTACATTTTGATTAGATCCAATTTACCTATTTTTTCTTATTGCTTGCTTTTGCAATTGTATCTAAGAAAGCATCACCTAACCCAAGGTCATGTAAATACTTTTGTTCTTTTCCAAAGATTTTAATAGCTGTAGTTCTTATTTTTTTGTTATTGTTTGCATGTTTTTGTTTAGGGCTGCACCTGTGGCATATGTAGGTTCCCAGGCTAGGGGCTGAGTCAGAGCTTTAGCTGCCGGCCTACGCCACAGCCACAGCAGTGTGGGATCCGAGCTGTGTCTTCGAACTACACCGCAGATCACAGCAACACCAGATCCTTAACCCACTGATGGAGGCCAGGGATCGAGCCCACATCCTCATGGTTACTAGTTGGATTCATTACCACTGATCCACAATGGGAACTTCCAATGCTCTTACGTTTTTGAGTTAAATTTTTGTGTATGGTGTGATGTAGGGGTCCAGCTTCATACTTTCGCATGTGGATATCCAGCTGTCCCAGAGCAGCATGTTGGAAAGGACGTTCTTTCACTCACTAAGTTGTCCTGGCAATTTTGTCAAAAATCACTGACCGTAAGTTTTAAGGGTATATTTCTGAACTTTCAACTGATCTATATGTCTGTCCTTATCCTAGCAGCAGCACACTATCCTGACTACTGTAGCTTCAGAGTAAGTTTTGAATTAGGAAATTTTGGAATTCAGATTTTCTAACTTTTGCCTATTCTGGGTGCCTTGCATTTCCAAATGAACGTTAGAGTCTGCTTGCCAATTTCTGCAGAAAAGTTAGCTGGGATTTTGCTAGGGACTGTGTTGAATCTCTATATCAATTTTGGAAGTATTGATATCTTAACAATAATAAGTCTTCTAATCCATGAACATGTCTTTCCATTTATTTAAGTCTTTTTGAATCTTTCAACAATTTTTTGTAGTTTTCGGAGTGTAAGTTTTATACTTTGTTAAATTTATACTTCTGGATTTTATCCTTTTCGTACTATTATAAATAGAATTATTTTTGGATTGTCCATGCTAATGTATAGAAATAAATTGATTTTTGCATGTCAATCTTGTACCCTTTGGTAATCTTGCTGAACTCATTTATTCCTTTTAATAGGTTTCAGTGGCTTCTTTGGAATTTTTCCTGTGTATAACATGGTCATCTGCAAAGAGAGAGGCTTTTATTTCCTTGCCAATCTGGATGCCTTTTATTTCATTTTCTTACCTAATTGCCTTGGTTAGAACCTCCAGTGAGATGTTGAGGTGGCAAAAATGACATCTTGTCATGTTCCTTTGCTTGTTCCCAATCTGAGGGATAAATCGTTCAGTCTTTCATCACTAAGTATTATATTAGCTGTGGGGTTTTTGCAGATGCTCTTTATCAGGTTGAGGAAATTCCCTTTGATTCCTAGTTTGGTGAATGTTTTAATCACAAGGGATGTTGGATTTTGTCAAATGCTTTCCTGCAGGAATATACAATTTGTCTTTTACTGATACGCTATATTATATAAAATTCAGATATTAAACCAACTTTGCATTCATGGAATAAATCCCCACTTGGTTGTAATGTATAGTCCTTTATTTCTGGATATGGTTTGCTAGAATTTTGTTGAAGATGTTGGCTTCTGTATTCACAAGAGATAGTGGATTGTATTTTCTTATGATGGCTGATTCAGTATCTAGACTACATAAAGATCTCTTACAACTCAGTGATAAAAGATAACCCAGGGCAAAGGGTCCAAAGAGACATTTCTCCAAAGAAAATATATAAATGGCCGATAAGAACATGAAGATGCCCAGTATGAAGATCCTCAACATCAACCAATCAGGGAAATACAAATCGAAACCACAATAAGGTAACACTTCACACCCACAAGGATGACTGGAATTAAAATGTGTCAATGATAATGTGGTGACTGTTCAGAGCAGCTTAATAATTGCCAAAAAGTGCAAACAGCTCAAATTTCTGTCAGCTGCCAAATGGATAGATGAAATGTATATCCAAACAAATATTAACCCTCCATGTCAAGGAATAAAGTGCTAATATATGGTACAAACTGGTCGAACTTGGAAAACATTATTTTGAGAACAATGGAACGGTCACAAAAGGCCCCATGTTATACAATTGCATTTATTTGGAAGGTCCAAAAGAGGCAAATCTATAGAGACAGAAAGTAGGTTAGTGGTTGCCTAGGGCTGCAAGGTGGGTGATGGAGGGTTGTGGGGAAGTGGAGAGTACTCGCTAATAGAGACATCTTTTTTGGTGAAAATATTCCACAATTGACCGATGGCAGTTGCATAACTGAAAATATGCTAAAAGACGTTGAGTTTTATACCTTAAAGGGATAAAATGAAATGGTTAGTGCATATAAAAAATGGTTCTGTGAACTAGACATCCTGCCGGGTCTTGTACATTCATACATTCTTGATATTGTTTAATAGGGACAGAAACCCTTTCGGGGGGATTGTTATTACCATTTCACAAATGAAAAAACTAAGGCTTACAGAGGTTAAGTAACTTGCCCCAGGTCATAGACCTTGTAAATAATGGATTAAAGCAGACAGTGTGCTTGTGAAGCCTGTGGTTAACTCCAGACCTCTTCTAGCTGAGGAGACATCTTAATTCAGCTGACTTCCAACTACCCACTTCCCTCATCCTTGGTTGTGGTTTTTGTATCCATACAGGGCAGGGAAAAGGAAGGCTGAATCTATTTCAACAATGTAAGTAGTCTTATAAATTTTTACTTAAGAAGAAACAGAATGATCAGTGACAGCTGTTTAAGATGACAGCTCAGCTCTCCATGTGTTTTTTCTGTGTAGACACATTCTTCAGTAGGATTCGTGTCCATGAGTATTTTTTTAAAAACACGATTGGAAAGAAGGGCCAGTTTAAAATGCTGATTTGTGCTGCAATGAATTAGGGCAGGGGCATAAGACTCTATTTTCCTTTCTTAAACTCTTTCGCCATCTGGTTCTCAGTGTCCCTTTAACATAGTTTTCAGACTATGAAATTCTGTACATCTTTATGAAGCTCAAGAATTGACCTTTGCGAGGGAAAAATCTTATTTTATTATGCTGATGTCGCACATCATAACTCTTATTTTGCTTGGAGATCTCATTCAATGTCATCACCAACATGTGCAACAGGAGATACGTCATGTTTATGGCTTGACTATTCCTTTTATTTCCAGCTATAGTTTTCCCATAAAATCTCTGCTGAAAATAATCCCCGTGCAGTCATTGAATGTTATTGCTTGGGAGAAAAAAGCTAAAACCATTTGCTTATTTAGGATCCTGAGTATTGCCCTACATTTTGAAGTGTCTCAATCCTCCACGAAGTATCTTTTCAGCCAGAGCAGTAGTAACGTAAACCTGTGGATTTTCTTGTCATGTGTTTTATGGGATTGTCTTACCTCCATAATATATTTTGTATTCTCCCCATGTGTATTGGAGTACAATGGGTAAATAATTGCATTTTGACTCTTCTTTCCTGGATATTTTATAGCTGTGATCAACATTCTCTCAAGAATTGTTCATGAAAAAAATAAAATTTCCCAGTGGGATCCAGGAATGGTAAAAAGCAGGGCCTGCGCATTATACTAAGATCTAAAAAGTACTTGTACGAATCTTCAAAATTAGATTTTTGTCTTCTACCCATCATCTTTTTCTGTATGTCCAAGTTCCATCTTGAGCTGGGTAAGCAGGCTGGGAGGGAGACCTTGTCGCAGAAGGCCAAGGGCAGGGACAGAGTGTCCCTGGAGAATCTTGAAGGTCAAGCAGTGGCAACAGGAGGGGTTCAAAGGGTTGGTAAGGGATGGGAGGAGGGAATTTTGCAGGGGAAGAAGCCAAAAACAAAGTCCAGTAGGGATGAGGCCAGCAGAAATGGCAGGATCAGGGCAGAGCGAAGAGTGATTTGAGTGACTGCGTAAATGCAGGTGGATGTCTAAAACCTGGTACTTGTGATCTGATGCAGTGAGATTAACATGGCTTTGGAGTTGAGTCTGGGTTCAAATTCTGCTTAGTAAATGAGCTCGGATAAGTGATTTTACCCTTCTGCATCTGAGCTGCTTATTTATTAAATGTCTTCATGGTCACATTAGCACCATTACAGTAACTCATTTCCCCAGTACCTGGAATGTGCTAGTTATTGTACAGAGATTTTGTGTTGAATCATCTATGCAATCCAATGCAGATGGGGGAACCAAAGCTCAGAGAAATTTTAATTTGCTCAAGGTCCTCTCCTATAGCTGGAAAGCAACAAAATCAGGATTTTAATCCAAGTCTGTTGGACTCCGTAGTCCATTAAACCACTGGATGGGAATTACTTGGAGCAAGTGTTATTGGAGGAATCCTAGACTCGGCAATAGATCTGCATTAGCCTCTCTGGCGGGGGTGCAGAAGCACGCATTTGAATTCACCTCTTGGGTGACTCATGCTCTACGGGGAAGTATTTGCTTCTCAAGGTGTGCTGTGTTCCAGGACCAACAGCAGCATCACCTGGGAGCTTGTTAGAAATGTAAATTCTCAGCCGCAATGCAGCCCTGCTGCATTAGAATCTGCACGAGCTCTAATAAGAGCGCCGGTGATTCACATGTGCCTACGGTTTAGGGAGGCCCGTTCTTTGGGGTCGTTGTGAGGATTAGGGGTACTAAATATAACGTGTCTACCCTTGTTACTGTTCCCTGTTTGATCAAGTAGAAGGTGACGTTCTGGGAGGACCTATGAGTACAGGATTAAACATCTGTTATCCCTTCCCTTTCTTTGGGGTCTGTGCCTGGTGCTGATACGTTGTATCCCCAAATCTCCCACACCCCGTATTGTGAGAGCATGTCATGCTGTCCTTCCTCCACCATCACTTTTGGTGTGGGGTCAGAAGATACGGGTTCGACTCTTGGCTGGGTTACTGTGGTCCGTGACCTTGGGAAAATTTTAACCTCTTTGACCTTCAGTTCGATGAATTATAAAAAGAAAATAAAAGGAAAATAATACACTTTATTACATTAAAACCCGAGTTAATCCTATCTGCCCATTATTGCATCAAACGGAGAAAGGAGAAACCTAGGAAGAGAAGAAAAAAGTATTAGAATCTGTATTTTCTTCTTCTAAATATTAAATACTTCAGTCTTTTACATTTCTTGAAATCTCTTCTGTTCTAATGATAAAAATCTGCTTTTAGAAATAGTTTACGTGATTTGTCATAAATAGGTTTAGATCTAAATTCACAAAACTTAAGTTTGCCAGGATCTTTAGGAAAACATGCAGTCCAAATTCTTCACTTTTATGATAGTAGAAACAATAATTGACTGGTTAAAAATAATGCCGGTCTAGTTACTGGAGGTGTTTGATTTTAGTTGGTATAACTGTTTTGCAAAATGTTCGGTATTCTATATTTCTAAGTAAAAGCATCTCTCAACAATATTGAATAACTCCATATGGTACAATCTATATGTAAATTTATTAGTTCCAACATTTAACCAGGTCACAGCTAACAGTTCTAAAGGAAAATCTTGTTGAATCAGTAGCTAGAGGTGCATTTGGGGATTGTTTTATCTTCTAAGGACAGTAGGAAGTTCGATTACTCAAGAGTGTGCTTGGCTGACTTTTTTTTTTTTTTAATGGTCTTTTCTCTGCCTTTTATTAGATACTTTTGGTCCTGGATGGACTTGTGTGTTGGAGTTGCTTCAAGTGGTGTTTCGAGGAAGAGTTTGGCTCCCTCTGCATACATAGCCCAGTTCCCTCCTCTGTGGAGTCGCCTTTTGAAGACCTCTGTCTCCTGTAGCTTTTAAAGGTTCACCTCCTCAAGGAGCCCTTCGTGGGTCTCGGGACCGGGGTGGTTCCTCTTCTTTACATCTTCTCAGCACCCCTCCTTCCTCTCTCTGAACTGATTCATTGTCGTTTCAGAGGGTCAGTTCTCTCTCGCTCCCAGAAGTTCTGCAGGGGATACTGGGCAACATCTGGAGACAGTTTTGCTTGTCACAACTGGTGGTGTTGCTACTGATACAGAGTAGATAGAAGCCAGGGCTGCCACCCATCCCTGGCACTGCACAGGACAGCCCACCGCTCTGAACAGAGAGCTGAGTTACCCAGCCCCCAAAGTCCTAGTGCTGACGTTGCTTTAGGTTGTATTGCCGTTTCCACGAGGACCCCATGGTGGCCAAGCTCGCTTCAGACACCTCTGTTAGCCTAGCATGCAGACTGACCTTTGGAAAGTAAGAAGGATTCAGTAAGTGCTGGTTGAATTACTTTTAGTTGAATGAATGAAAAAAGGTAGTAACTTTTCATTTAGGACACTAAACGTTAAAACACACAGATCTGCTTTTAACCCTAAATATTGGTATGAGGAAAGAGCGTATCAATTTCACTCAACTTTTCAGAGTTTGGCTGACAGGGATAGGGAGTTTGTGCATTCCTGCAGATGAAGAGACGTAGCCCAAGATGAAGCAAGGTCATTGTGAACCTGGGTCACTGTGTTAGCTTTTCCATCCTCTGAGTTGTTTACATAAGCCATGAACTGGGGTGACTCTTAGCCTGCATTGTGGGCCATGGTGAGAAATGGCTTTGTAAGGCAGGCGTGTGCTGTGAGCAGGGGGGTGTTGAGAATTTTGCTTCTTAGAGCACATGGTTCTTCTTTTTCGGGGTTCATTGGTGAAATTGTCCTCTTGTTTCTGCTGTGCTTCCAACTTGTTTTTATCTTAGAAATATTATGAATTACAGAATCAATTGTGTTTCATCTGTGGCATTGGCTTCTAACACACAAATATAAATTTATGGCTGTTTTTCTTCAAGGGTATGGGGTATCATGGCATGCTTGTCTCTTTTCATTTTCCCTTTCTTTTCTTTAAGGTTCTTATTCCTTCCACCATCCATTTTCTCTTCCTTCCTTCTTTCTGTCATGCTAAATGAGTTTTGTAAAAAATGGCCTTTTTCTCCGAAAAGGCCATCTTGAGAAGTACTGTATTTAATCCGTACGTATCTGAGCACTTATTTTACTACAATGAGTGCTTTTGGACAAAGGCATTTACGGTTTGCTTTGGACACATGAAACTATCAAAACAGTCATCGCGAATAAAGGCCAGTGTTTTATCATGTTAGGAGCACAGTGTGCTCAGGACACTCTCTACTTGCTGTTTCTGGACCTGTGTCCTGGAAAGCAACCCGGGGGATGCTCAGAGATGCATGAGAAGAAGCCAAAGGAGGACAGTGCTGGGTCCGCGGAAATCGAACTGTCTCACAAATACTGCAGCCAGTTCCCTCCTGACTGAGCAGGTAGCACGGCTCGGCGCACATGATACACTGATTTCTAACCTTTCATGTTTTGTTCAGTTCAGCTGGTTTGGCTGTCCCGTACTTACAGTCCATGTGAGTGGGAGCCTTGCTGGTATTTCAGGGCTTTCTTGGTCTTGGTTAACAAGGTGATTACTGTTGAAAAATAACTGACCATCTTTTACTCAGTATATTCCCTACATTATTTGGGGATTGGGGTGAGATCGGGGACTGGCAAGCAAAGACAAACATAAATCACTCTTGATCTAATCATGGAGAGGCAGTGACTAGTCCTATTCTGAGAAAATCTTTTAGTTTTTTTATCCTATGCATGTGTGAGGATACACTTTTTTTTTTTTTTTGTCTTTTCCAGGGCCACACCAGTGGCATATGGAGGTTCCCAAGGTAGGGGTCCAAACAGAACTGTAGCTGCCGGCCTACGCCACAGCCACAGCAATGCCGGATCCTTAACCCACTGAGTGAGGCCAGGGATCGAACCCACAACCTCATGGTTCCTAGCCGGAACCACTGAGCCACAACAGGAACTCCAGGATATGTCTAGTTTTTAATGGGATAGTGTACATACTCCTTTGCAGTCGTTGCTGTTCTCTTGTTTGTGATGGTGTTATCTCTCTGTGTCATTGAACATTGTTCTGCAGTGTTAGCCTTGGCGGCTGGATGGTACTCTGTTTGGTGGATGCATTATAGTTATTAAGCGATCCAAAATAGACATTTGTTTCCATTGCAAATGCTATTAAGGTAATGCGTGTGTTTTGTGTGTGTATGTGTCAATGTACACAAGCTTTTTAAACAGCTTGATTCAGTGATCCAAAGTCAAAACATTTCGTAACTTCAATTTAAAATTGAGACGTAAATACAGAATTGGTCCTAATGCAGATGTATATAGCCGGGTGATTTTATAATATGCATTTACATTAATATCAGTTGTATATGTTATCTTTATATTTAGTCAGAGAAGTAATTATGAGTTGTTTAAGAAAATTAAACAATGTAGATGACCCAATTCATTTGTGTAAATAGCATGTATCCGACTAGGCCAGGAATATCAAGTGAGTGCTGTTCTAATTTAAATCAACATCAGTGCTGTATTTTATAGGCCAAGAATTTCAGGTGGACATTTTTCCTTTTCAAGCAAAGGGTAGGGCAAATATCCTCGAGATTGAATTTCCGTGAGCAAATTGTGGATCGGAATTAACATGCCACTTGCAGGGCAGAACAACCCAATCTTCTTTCGCATAAAAGAATTACGAGGACTGTTTTATCTTCAGAAGTAGTTGAAAAAGAGGTAGAGATAAAAGAGATGGGGGTGGGGGGGAAAGACAGACAAATCCGCATAGACATCCCCGAGTTACAGGTGGGATTCAAAAGTCCTGCTGTGTGAAAAAGGGACCTTTATGAAGAAACTCTCCTCAAATTACTCGGTCAGAAACAATCCAAAAGGACTCTGAGCACACCCTTTCAGTATTGTTGCACTGCCACAGCAAATTAAGTTCATTCAGGCTGACTTGGTGCTATGCATCACTTAAAAAATATTTTCTTGCCCATGTCTGCACTGCCTCCCCCCCCACCCCCGCCACTGCAACTCCTGGCCCCTCAACCAAATGAACTGATTACCCTGGAAACAAGGGAAGAAGAAAATAACTCAGGCATAGTGTTGGTAAACAGCTTAGCTAAAATAAAAGAGAGGAACATTCCAGGTGGCTCTGCTGCCCTTTTGGCTTTGGGTTCTGCTTGGTAACATTTAGTAAATATCTGAACGTCTTAACGTTCAGGCATGGTGTTAATAAGAATGTGGGAATCAAGAAGCATTGTTTTGATGCTACAGAAAGATTGGGTTTTGACTGACACATGGATTAGTTTGAATGGGTTTTAGGACCAGGTGTTAAAAAAATTTCCCTCAAACATCCAGGAGCTCAGGAAGGACTGTTTCTACCCCACGCTGAGATTTGTAAGCGAAGACTCTGGGAGGTTCCTCTTGTTGAGGTCTTTACTACTGGTAATTTGCAACGGGAGAGTGAGCTCAACATATGGGCCTCGTTCTGGAAGCTCTGAGTCATTCCATCTGCCCTCGGCTGTACCTTTTCAACTTTAGTAGCATTTTTCCCGCGGGGTGATGTCTAGAATTGCATGCCTTCACTTAAGAGTGGGCTCAGTGGTGGCTGCCATTCCCTCTGTCCTAACCTCTCTGTCCTGGTCCATAGTCCTAAAAAAAACAGAAAAAATCTGGAAATGGGGTGGTCTTTTATAGCATATGTTAATACGAGCATCAAGCAGATGTTTAATTCTTTATAATCACACTAAGATGTAGTGTGTCCAGTGGGCATGACATGAAGGGACTTTGCTGTCAGACTCATTAAAAAAATTTTTTTTTATTGATGTACAGTTCGTTTAAATGGCTGTGTCCATTTCAGGTGTATAGCAAAGTGTTTCATGTATAATATGTTTTTCAAATTCTTTTCCGTTCTAAGTTATTACAAGATACTGAATATAGTTCCCTGTGCTACACAATAGGTCCTTGTTGTTTATCTGTTTTATATACAGTAGTGTGTATCCATTAGTCCCAAACTCCTGATTTATGCCCCCCTCCCTCTCCCCCTTTGGTGACCTTAAGGTTATTTTCTATGTCTGTGAGTCTGTTTCCATTTTGTAAATGAGTTCATTTGCATCATTTTTCAAGACTCCACAAATAAGTGATCTCGTAACATTTGTCTTTCTCCGATATGTTTCACTTAGTATGATAATCTCTCGGTCCATTGTTGGACTCATTCCTGAATTGCCTTTCAGTACACTCTTGTCTCTTAGGAGTGTGGCTTTTGGCGTGGCTTTTGGCAAGGCTCTCAAGCCGTTCTGACTTTTGCAGCAGGCAGATCTATGTTCAGCACAAAACCAAAAGAAAGTCTGTCCCATCTTTCTGACCAATAGTTGACTCAGGCTTTCTTCTTCAGTGAGTCTAAAATAGGAGGGAAATAGCCTGGAGGAGAATGTTTGATGACTGTGTTGTGTGTGTCTTTGCCCATGGACTGTGTGTATATGTTATCTGTCCCAGGCCCAAGGGCAGGACTGGCCTCCCTGTACCAGGATCTGGGGCTTCTGTTGGAAAGCAAGTACACAAAGCCTTCTTTAACTTGCCGGCTGTGAGTGGTGAGATGAAAAACACCCGCTGATGGTTAACAGATCTGTCCCCTAAGATGCCACTCCTCAGAACATGGCATTTGTTGACTCTGGGTGAAGTTTTTTAGTATTTTCAGCCTGTATGAAGATTTGGGCAGTAGCCCTCTGTTGATGGTTGTATTCCTGAGCCAGAAATGTCAGTTACCAGTTTTCTTTCTTCATCTGTTCATTAAGCCTTTTGTATATTTTCTCTCTGATGCCCAGGAATTAGTGATGACATGTGTCATTTTCATAGCATTAAACTTCTAAAAGGGGTGAGGTTACAATCTTTTGCAGTTCTCTGCTTTGTAGGGTTTCAAATATTTGAAGATCTCATTATTTCTTTTTTGTTGTGAACAAGGGAAATAGGTAAATGAGTGGTATTGTTTAGCTCACTTAACACCTATTAATTATAGAAACGAGAACCAGGGTGGTTTTTTATAAGTGAAATAAGCCCACAAGCTTTATTTCCAGAAAGCTCATTGAAGGCTATCATTTTATCCTTAACAACTTATTAGAACAAAGGAAACTGGCTACCTGGTTTCCTATCTTTGAACCCACTTGAGAATGGCAGCTCTGTGGGGCACTGTCTTCCATCTGTTAGGGTAATGAGAAAAAAAAAAGTCAATAGGAAGCAGAAGGCACTGAGCAGAGTGAGCCATCACTCTGTGACTAGTTAGGAGTAAGTTGCAGTGTGGCAGATGCACGGAGCCTTGCTCCTCTCTTAGGTGCCGTATCTCTGATTGTTTTCCCAGATGCCCCCACCAGCTCCGACGCTCAGCCTTCCATCCCAGAAGGATCTTTGCATACCTGGTCCATTTTGCGGCCACTTGAGTTGCCTGTTCTGTGGCTCTCCAGAGGCTTAGATCCCACATCGAGTGTAGCCTTCACAGATGGCTCTCGGCCAGCTCTGTCCCCACTTGAGGACTGTGGACCTGGGTCTCACCAGAATCTTCCTGTGGGGTTTGAAGCCTGCGAAGCCTGAAGTGGGCTTGTTTGGGAACCTGACGTAATACGTTTCAGAGAAGTTTTGGAATTGTTCTCTGCTCGGGACCCAAAGAGCGCTGCAGGTCCCCAGAAGGAATAGGGGTCTGATTAGCGTAGATGTTCAAATCCGCTGCTGTTCACTGAGTTCTCTGTCTGTGTCAGGCTCTTTTTGTTTGTTTTGGTCGCCCCATGGCATACGGAGTTCCTGGGCCAGGGATCAGGTCTGAGCTACAGTTGTGACCCACACTACACCAGTGGCAATGCCAGATACGTTAACCCGCTGCTCCAGGCCGGGGATCAAACCCACGTCCAGGTGCTGCAGAGACACTGCCGATCTCGCTGTGTCACAGTGGGAACCTCCAGGGTCTTTAATACATAGCATAGGTGCATTTTCTTGTTTGGCCTTAGAAGCTCTTGAAGGTAGGGACTTTTTTCATTTTTTGGATGAGGGAATTGAGGCTTAGAAAGGTTCAATTCAACACAACATTGTAAAGCAATTATATTTCAGGAATTTCTCACCCTTCCTCACTCTTTCTTTTCTTTCCTTTTCTTTTTTTCTTTTCTTTTCTTTCGCTGTACCTGTGGCATATGGAAGCTCCCAGGCTAGAAGCTGAATTGGAGCTGTAGCTGCTGGCCTACACAACAGCCACGGCATTGCTGGATCTGAGCCACATCTGCGACCTACACCACAGCTCACAGCAACCCCAGATCCTTATCCCACTGGGCGAGGCCAGGGATCGAATCTGCATCCTTGTGGATACTAGCTGGGTTCATTACTGCTGAGCCACAATGGGAACTCCCAAGAAAATTTTTTTAAATGGAAAAAAGAAAGGTTCAGTTACTTGCCCGAGGCTCCAGAGCTGAGCTAGGAAGTCATTCGTGCCTACCTGTGCCGCCCTGGACCCTCTTTCTCCTGATTATGCTCCCTCTGTTCCCTGGTAGACCATCCCATGTGCTTTCTCACCTCTGATTTCCTGCAATCCCAAACTCCCACAGTGCTCATCTCGCAAGACCTCGACCCTAGAGATGCCATCCTGCTTCCAAACGGGGTGGGGTGGGGGGCAACTGATAATCTGAGGGAGGAAAAACGAACTATAAAACTTTGCAGATTAGTACCACCAGGACCTCTTGTCCTCACCTCAGCTGGGCTCTCTCCATTACCCGTCACCCTTTTCAGATCCTTGGTCAGTTTCCACTCCCACTCCCCACCGGGAAATCCAAACCGTCACCAGTCTCATCGAGCCTCTGAACTCAACAAAGCCTCCCACTTCTGGGAGGAACTGAGTCCATCAGAAAATTTCACCCTCTTACTGACAAGTTGGCTTAGGGCTACATCAGATTCTTCATATTGCTGGTTTCATGTTATCAGCTTCAGGCAGGGGTCAAGCCTGTCTGTTTGGTAGCTGATGATATAACTTTTTTTTTCCCCATCAGATGGATCCTGTTGATCTAACCGAACTATTAGCTAGTTTTGTCTAATGCACTGGGGGAACAACAAAGCCTGTTAGCTGGGTCCACCCTGTTACCTGGATTCTGTGAAACCCTTCCCCTCTTGCTGTTTCCTCTGGGAACTTGTTCCATTAATCTAACTCCCTCAACTTGTCTACCTTTCTTTATTCTTTCGCTCTTTTCAGACATGTTCCCCTCAGCAAGCTCATGTCTTAGCTAATCTAAACCCCAAATCAAATTAAACAAACAAACAAACAAACAAACAAACAAACAAAACCCAGCGACGCAGCCATTAACTTCTGAGTGACACAGGAACCTCTCCTCACTGTGTTCTGTCTGTTCCTAAAGACTCTGTCTACATAGCTACCACCTAAATATTGATGTTCACTATCAAGATGTTAAGGCCCATGTGGATTCAAATCATTTTGAAAATATATCTCCAGCCCAGCGCTCTCTCCACGTCCATTAAGTTCAACAACAAAACCAAGCTCATCAACTTCTCCATTTCCTGTTTCATTCTCCTGTTTCCTGTCTCACCCAATAGATCGATTCATTGCCCATCCATTAAAACTTTGGTGTGGTCTAGATTGTACCCTGCTCATCTAACAAAACTTGCTTCTCACAGTTTGACGGATGCTGGCAGAAGCCACAGGTCTCCTGGGTCAGAGACAGAGGACTTTCTCACTACGGGGACAGTAAGCAGCATGAGCTTCAGGATCACGTAGGTGTCAGAGAAGACGGGTTCAGATGGATGCTGTGCACACGCTGGGTTTGCATCACTGCTGAGGACCATGGAGCTTAGGGACCCCCAGCCTTTTAGAATGAGCCACAAGCAAACCTGCACAGCCTGTGCTCCAGAGGGAGGCATTGTCTTTACTAGACTGGATCCTAACAGCATCTGTTCTTTGCTCTGGAGGGGGACTTGAAGATCTTCCTGACAAAGGAGAGTCTCCCTCTTCCGAAGAAATTGCTGCTTCCCTTTCTATGCCTGGCTTTCACTGGGACTTGTGTTTCCCCAAACTTTTGGTTTCCTGTCCATCTGAAGAGCTCTACTCATCCTTCGTGGCTCTGCTCCCTGACCTGCCACCCATCCACCTGTGTTTTGGCTTTTCCTTCCTCAGTGATCCTAAGAAACCGCATATGTTTCTTGATTTCAGAGCTTCTCCTGTGACAATTGCTTATTTACTAGTTTGCCTTCTCATCCAACTGTGAGTGCCTGGAGGGGCCACACACTGACAGCTTCATAATCATCAGGTGTAGTCAGGTGTCCTGTGGACCAAGTCCAAAGTCTAATGATTTTTTAGACAGTTTCTTGTGCTTTTTCCACATCAGTTCTTCTCTTTTGAACAATTTTTGTTCTTGTTCCTTCTAAAATGATCTGGGATACTGAGGTTACCATATCTGCATTTCTAGGATCGGTTGACATTGCAGAAGCACTAAATTGGGAGGGCAACTTTATTTAATGAGATAGTTAAGGGGAAAAAAGTAAAACTGCCATTACTTTTTTTTTTTTTTTGAGTAGCTGTATGTGCCCCTGTGCTAGCACTGGGGAGAACATCTACTGTACTTCCTTAAAGAGAGAAATGGGTCCCAACCTTTCACCTGGTTTTGGCTGTTGTACTTTCCTGTCAACAGTATGGAAAAATGTACGTATTCTTATTACGAAGATGGGAAAGAATGAGTTTGGTGAAACCTGTCTTTATCAAATTTGGATGACACTTCAGGAGATTTGCAGCTAACAATGAGAGAGCCTGGCGAACACATGATGCGTGCAGGTTTCAAAATGGTGTTCAGTTCCATTTTTCATTCCTTGAACAGAATTCAAAGTTGTTCAGGCATCTTTCCATTTCTGCAAATTCTGGAAATTCCAAAGTCATTTTGTTCTAACCTCGTTGGGAAAACCATGTAACTATTTTCATAATGAGTTGATAACCGGTCAAGTATTTTGTCGTGCATGTCACATAAAAAGATAAACCGCCACTCACTGGAGGATTAATGGAGGAAAAGCATTACACTACATCTGAGCAGTGGTGACTTTTATGAAATCACTTTAGGTTTTATAGGAATCTGATAGCAGTCTGTCATTCCTAAAGCGTATTACCTGGATTTATATTGATATAATCATTTGGATGATATATATATTAGGCAGAGCATTTGGATCAGGTTCCTGGAAAATCACTTGATTACTGTTAAAGTTGATGAAAACTAAGGTTTTGTTTTTAATCCAAGAAAACAAAGTAGGAAATGGATGTTTTTTAGGCTTCTTAGTCTGGAGACATGAGCCATTAAAATCATTCCTTTTAAAAAAGATAGTGAAGAATCCTCCATGTGGTGCAGTTGCCTATTAAGTGTATGGATATTGTTAACTTTTTCTTAATGAAAGGCCATGGAAAGCTTATGCCAAATTTTGCAGTCTCTCTCAAGCTAGGTTTGTCTGTCACAGATGCCCATTAATGAGTGAAACTTTGGGTCACCCAAGTGTTCAAATGCGACACAATTTAGATGAATCTTTTTTCCTGACAACTAGTGATTGTATTACATGGAGTTTGTTTTTCTGGCACACAGCTAAACAAACTGTATACCTTTTAGAACATTCTAGATCTATTAGCTATTTGCTGCAACCGGTGTTTCTCACCCTAAGTCATCCTATAAACAGTGACTTAGTTCTTTAAGGCAGCTCTGAGAATGACTGAAAGGAATGAATGAGAAGAGGGATAGGACAAAGAGGACAAGTGGCCAGTCAAGACCGTCTTGCTTTACTGAGTAGCATTCGGTAATACCCAATGTATATTGTTTCTAGACTTTTATTTGGGTATTAAAATTAATAGTTGTAAATTTTATCTTCATTTCAAAAAGCTGTATGTGCTTTTTGTAGAAACTTTGGTTTGTAGAAAACAAAACTAAAATCACTAATCTTTGTTTCCTTTAAAACAATCGTTCAAGGAAAAGTTTTTTTTTTTTTTAACCTCAATATATATGTTGAGGTCCTGGTTATTTCAGTTGACCCTGTCTTCAGAGACAGGTGTTCATAGCTTCAGTTTCCTTGGGGTGGTTTGTTTTCATGCTGTGCTGAGAAGGTGTTTTGAAAATGCATACTATTAATCACAAGAGAGACTGACTTAAAGAATCTGTAATGCGTAAAAACTAATCATTGTCATTTCCTAAAGAAACAATTCAAAGATCCCTTGAATAATGGTTAAATAGCTTAATCCCAACCCATGAAAAAATGAGAGTGTATTATCTTCTATGATTTACATAATGGGCTAAGGCTTTATTTCTTCTTTTATGTGTCTGTTTGCAAAGTTTGCTATCACATAACGCCAGCTCAATGGAAGACTCTTAAATCCCCCTAGACATTTTACCTGCATTTAAGGTAGTTAATTCTATACATAGTGCCATGGGTTAGGATACACAGGCAAAAGTGCTGGGGTTTCCCCAAGTGTGGCCAGATAAGGGACTTAATACAACTCTTGATATTAAATATTAAATCATTAATCATAATTAGAAACTCAGATACTATATAGATATAGACCGAGAATTAAAGAACAAATATCAAGGTACAAATCCGTCGATGTTTTCCTCCATAGCTGTGTAATTTAAGAGTTAAGCTTGGTTTCTAGTCAAGGTTTCTTGCCAAGTACTTGAAGTTCTCATGCTAACTACTACTTTGTAGTTCTTGCTGATGGTTGTGATTTTTTTTTTATTCTACTTGTTGATATCGGCTCACTAGTCTATTTATGGCTAAGAGATTTAACTGTCTGTAGTAAGTGGCTTCTCTGTCTTTTTTCCTTCCCTAAAGCTAAAAACAGATTCTATGATTATCCTTTCAGCCAGTGATTACCCATGCTTATTTAGTGTGTACTTCTAGAATACCCTTTTTTCTTCATCAATGTTCAATTAATGTTAACTGATTCACTCCTATGACTTTTGTTTTTTAATATCCTTTCTTTCTATGTATCTGTTGTATTTTTCAGAGGGGCTTCTGTCTATCCATCCACCCACCCACCCACCCGCCCACATACAACCTAGTTGTTGCAAAAAGAATTTAAGGTGGACTCTTAAAAGGAGTATGTATTTAACCTGAAAGTTATGAAATACAAGCTGAATTTAAGTCAAATATTAGCTTACTTATGACACATGAACTCTTTGTCTCAGTTTCAAGCAACAAGATATTTCATGATTTAAAATGTGAAAGTAATATTCTCATAAATGATTTTTTAATTAGTAACAAATATGACACTTTTTGATTTAGTGGGGAATCCAATAGGATCCAAAGGTAAAAACAGCATTTACGTTATAAGTGACAGATTCATTCATGGCCTTTGATTTGAAGGAAATACAAATTAGGAATTTTTAAAAAGGGTTTGAGATCAATAAGTCAGAATAAAGCAACTTAGGAGAGAAAATAACACCAAAATGGTGATGATTGTTGCAAAGAAAGTGACGTGTACAAAGGGAAAATTCCAGTTCTCAGAAGGAAAAGGAATTCAGCCCAGAGGCCCAGTAACATCATAAAATAAAATAAAATAAAATAAAATAAAAAAATGGGTGTGTCAAACAGTTGTACTTGGCATAGGGCAATATAGTAATGTTTAATCACTTGAGATAAAAGTAAGCAAATATATCTATCCTTGGAAAGAATGTCGATTGAGTGAAGGTACAGGGTACTATAATTTGAGCTGAATAGCTACTGTGCTGAGAATTACCAGAGTTATGCCTAATTGGTACATACCAGTACATACTCATTACAACAGCGTGTAAGTAATTGTTTAGCACGACCGTCATTGCCTCTAGAAGAATGCATAATTTTAATTGGTATAATGACTACAGTGCATATGTAATGTGCAAATGCATTCACATGCATGATATAAAAACATATATGGACTATGTTATAGAGGTTCTGTCCATAGGTTTACCTTCCAACAGGTAAAAACTCTTCAGGAAACTGCATTTCAGTAATTCATTTTGTTACTGAGGAGCAAGTTCAGGGGCCTGATGTGCAGTGAGGCCAAACAAACTGAAACTTCAGAGTCTGGAGCAGAGAAAGATTTATTGAAAGACCGTACAAGGAGAACGGGTGGCTCATGCCCCCCTCCCCCTGAACTCCCCGAAGGGTTTCAGCACAGCATTTTTAAAGGCAAGGTACGGTAGGGGTGTGGTTGGTTGCTGCAAACTTCTTGGTGTCCAAATTTATTCTTGTAACTGTCGAAATTGATCAGATCACAACGTTTCTGTAAACCTTCAACAAGACAAATGTTACTCACTGTTCCGCAAGTTTTTCTCTCTATATAAATGGAGAAAGTGTTATATACCTTTGAAGGTCAGAGCCTTGAGAATGGGCTTTCCTGTACGTTTCAGTCTGCAGAATGTTCTTATCTAAGCCAAAGCCATAGAATACAAAGTTCAACTAAAAGAAATAGCTCAATATGGAGTCAGATTTGCTCTTCTCCATTATGAGTTATGTTCAAAACAAAAGAACACTTGCTTTTAGGTATTACATTTTTATGTTTATCATCTGGGGCAAAGTTAGCATTTTTCCCCAATCTGACTTGGCTCCAGTAGAGTAATCTGATCTACATGTCACAGCATCTTTTCTTCCCTCATCCAGAGGTGTCCTGTAGCTCTGTGATCAGGGGAGGAGCCCAGAGGGGAAGCTGAGGTGGCTCTGGCCAATGGTTTTCCTGTTGCCAGCTAATCCCAGATTCTTTGTGGATCCAAAAGAGAGCAACTGAAGAAATGAAATCCTTGCAATTACTGAGGCTGGTGCCACTCATTATTTCCTAAAACCATTTAATACTTAGCACCCAGAAAATTGTCCATTAAATTATGACAGAAAAGTAATTCCATACCCTATCTTTCCAGCCACTTTAACCCCGGATTTAGTCATTGACACAGACATAAAACCAGAGAGTCTGGGGCACATGAAAAAAAAAAAAAAAAGCCAGCAACACTTCTATGAAGATGATGTTTCTCATCACTGTTCTAATTGGACATCTCTAAAGATAAGGAAATCTCCATGGCAGGCAACTCAAGGAAATTTAAAGTGACAACAATGCTATCAGTTAATGCGTTCTCCTCCACTTAGGAATGTTGGTCCAAAATTAAGTGAGGATTTAGCATCAAAATGCCCAGAGATACAAGCTCTTCTTTGAAAGCCAGTGACTCCTAACTCTCTCTTGGATTCAGTTTTCACTTCTGACCTCTGGAGAAAAGAGGGATTCTAAACCCTTTCCCGGTTTGAGGCTCACTTTACTTATGTGTCAATGACAAATCTTTTTACTCCTGGCTGTTATGCCCACCATTTTAATGTGCTTCCTTGTACTTCTGTACTGTGGATTGAAGGAAAATTTAAGATAGGTTTCTGAAAGTTATCTGGTCATAACATCTCTTCGGAAAAACACATCAGTGAAGGAAAGAACTTTTAGTCTTTGATTTTTCATGCTAAAGAAGAGCTAGTCAAATATCCTTTTACCCAGCACCTGGGTAGGAGGAAACCAGTTGAATGATTTAGTAGTTGCCTGTTGGTACGTGTATCACAAGTGGGTAAAACCTACAGAGATATCTAGAACAGCCTTAAACACAATAGGTTTCTGTTTCTCTACGAGTTTCTCCTATTATGTATATTACTAGGGAGTTTAGGGCATATTTGTGGGGTGGGGGATAAAGAAAATTATCCTAGATTACAAATTCAAGATTTTACAAAAAAAACACAAACCAGGATTTCCCGTCATGGTGCAAAGGAAACAAATCCAGCTAGTTTCCATGAGGATGCGGGTTCTATCCCTGGCCCCGCTCACTGGGTTGGCGATCTGGCATTGCCATGAGCTGTGGTGTAGGTCACAAATGCGGCTTGGATCTGGCATTGCCGTGACTGTGGTGTAGGCCGGCAGCTGTAGCTCTGATTAGACCCCTAGCCTGGGAACTTCCATATGCCGAGGTATGGCCCTAAAAAAAAAAAAGATTTTCAAAAAAACAATGGATAGGAGAAAAAAAGGGAATTGGAATTCACGTGGATTTTGCAATGTTCATCCTCAGAGTTTTGCTGGAAATTCTGCCGTCCTGACTGAATCATTTGTTTCAAGTACAAATAGCTGGTTTAGCTCAGATGGCTGCTTGTACAGTAGAACCAGGGGTGTAGCCCAAGATGCTATGCCAGTTCATGGACGTTAATAAGTTTGCATATAAAATAAGAAACCATAACTAATTAACACCAGGCAGGTGGTCTTCATGGAAATTTAAAATCCAACCCTGGTCAGCAGGGAATACAGACTTGGCAGATGAAACCGTGACTGAAATGATCCCCCACCCCAAGACCAGCCAAGTGAGTCTGGAGCCAACAGCCCTTTGAAAAAGCTTCCTGTGCCAGTCATTTCCGGGAATATGGAGCCAAGGACAAATGACTATGGGTCTTACAGTGACCGTGATCACATTAAGATCTCAGTGCTTCCACCCCCCACATGCAGCCTCTCTACGCTCACACGGAGTTTTCTTAAACACAACCACCATTTGTAGGAACAGAAGTGGAACCAGCATATAGGCTGCTCCCCATGCATTTTTGTATTAATAGCAGAAAGGACAGCGCGGGGGCAGCTTTCAACAAAGGAGCAGGTGTGAGGTCTTGCTGGAATGAGCTGGGAGTGAAGAGGAGGAAGTATTTAGACCCCCATTGGGTGTCAGAGCAAAATCAGATACCACTGAGGACTGACCTATCCGAGTAACAGCCAGAAGAGCCCAAGTGTTGGGAGTGAACGATAAGTTTTACTGCCGCGTGATTGGCAAGAGCAGGAAGGCTGAGAAGGTGAGATGAAATAGAGAAATGGAGAGAAGCGGGCTGTCCGAGGTGTGATTTCTATCACAGTACCACGATGCTAGGACTCAGCAGTGTATTCCTGCTCTGCTTTCCTTTCCTCCCCAAGGGGCACGTAAACATGGTGGGATGTCAGTCCTGGATGGGCCCTTAGAGCTGATCCCGTTCAGGGCCCTCAGTTTATAGCTGAAGAAGCTGTGGGCTGGAGGGGAAGTGTCTCACCCAAGGCCGCCACGGTGAATTCTTTAGCAGAGCTCCCTGGAAACCTGAGTCTGGAGTCTTTCCTTTTGTTGCCCTTTCTGCTCGAGGCCAGCAAATCCCTTTGTTACTGCTTGTTCATTTGCCTTATCTGCGATTAATTTCAAAGGCAAATCGAGGTTCTAAAAACTGGGGCTTGGGGAGCAATCAAAACAATGGATGGATAATTCCACCCGAACTGATATTAATTTGAAGTTGGTAGGTTTTCGAGGGTCCCCAGCACTGTTCCGAACTGAATATGGGCTGGTTAGAAAATGTCTCTCTTTCAGGAAGATTTTACCTTTTCTGATAATGAAAAAATATTGGTATACTTATTTTAGGCATATTTAGGTTTGAAAACATAAGACTGCTTAAGATAAGTGTCACTGATAATCGTACTACTGAGAAGTAACCACTGCTAATATTTTGATATTTCTTTCCAGGTTTTTCTAAAATATTACTTTTTAATTTTAATTTTTTATTGAAGTATAGTTTATTACCAATGTTTCAAGTGTACAGAAAAGTGATTTACACATATATACATGTGTATGTGAATATATATATATATATTTACAGATTATTTCCCATTCTAGGTTATTATAGATATTGAATATAATTCCTTGTTATATAGTAGGTCATTGTTTACTATTTTGTATATAGTAGTATGTATTTGTTAGTCTCAAAATCCCAATTTTCCCTCCCCCTTCCCTCTCTCTCCCTCTCCCTTTGATAACCATAAGACTGCTTTGTCTGTGTGTCTATTTCTATTTTGTTAGTTCATTTGTATAATTTGATTCCATACGTAAGTGATAGTTCATGATATTTGTCTGTCTGACTTCGCTTAGTGTGATCTCTAGGTCCATCCACATTGCTGAAAATGGCATTATTTCATTCTTTTATAATGGCTGAGTAGTATTCCACTGTGTGTGTGTGTGTGTGTGTGTGTGTGTGTGTGTGTGTGTGTGTGTGTCTTCTTTATCCATTCATCTGGCGATGAATGGATAAAGGTTGCTTTGATGTCTTGGCTATTGTAAATAATGCTGCTGCAAACACTGAGGTGCATGTATCTTTTCAAATTTAGAATTTTCGTCTTTTCCAGATATATGCCTCTTAACATATTATGTTTTATAAAAATTAAAATCATCATAGAATTTTTTTAAAAATCGACTTTGGGTTATAATTTATGTATAATAAAATAAACCTGTCCTCCTATTTGATAAGGATCTGATAAATGCAGCTAAAGCCTGCTCAGCCTGTCTTCTTGTGCACAGCTCTGCCAGTTCCTGGGGCCTTCATTTCTTCTTTGATCTCTGTCTCTCTCTATCTCCGCCTCTGTCTGTCTCTCTCTGGCTGTCTATGTATGTCTCTTTGTTTCCAGTCCCCCAGATCCTCAAAGTCTTTATGGAGGGAAATTGTGGACCCTCCCTCCCTAAACTTTATTTTAATCTGGAGCTTTCTCTCTGTGGGCTAGTGGAGGGAGAGAAGAAAGCATGACTGGAGAGAAAGAAGAAAGAGGCTTCATTATTTCTAACTAAAGATGTTATTTAGATATTTTGCTTATCAAAGGACAGTTTTGGTCCCTCAGAGGAAATCTGTTTTTCTGTGGCACACAATATGGAAATAATTTAGATATGTTCAAGATAGTCTTTCTATCCAAGAAGTCAGTATGTTTCACCATGGTTTTGTTTCTGATGTTGCATTTTGTTTTTTTTTTCCAAACAGCCATTTATTTTTTAGAAAAAAAATTATTGACATACAGTTGATTTACAGTGTTAATTTCTTCTATATAGCAAAGTGATTTAGTTATACATTGTACATTCTTTTTCATATTCTTTTCATTATGTTTTTTTACAGGGAATTGAATATAGTTCTCTGTGCTATACAGTAGGACCTTATTGTTTATTCATCTTATATCTAATAGTTTTCATCTGCTAATCCCAGACTCCCAATCCATCTCTTCCTCCCCCCTACCCCTTGGCAACCACAGGTCTTTTCCTCTATGTCTGTGGGTCTGTTTCTGTTTCATGGTTCTATTCACAGTTTGTGTCATATTTTAGATTCCACATATAAGTGATACCATATGATATTTTTCTTTGTCTGATTTACTTCACTTAATATGATCTCTAGGTCCATTCATGTTGTTGCAGATGGCGTTAGTTCCTTCTTTTTAATGACTGTGTAATATTCAGTTGTATACATGTACCACATCTTCTTTATCCATTCATCTGTTGATGGACATTTAGGTTCCAGAAACAGCTACTTCTTTTTCTTTCTTTCTTCTTTCTTCTTTTTTTTTTTCTTTTCAAGGCTGCATCTGCAGCATATGAACGTTCCCAGGCTAGAGGTCAAATTGGAGCTACAACTGCCAGCCTATGCCACAGCCACAGCAATGCAGGATCTGAGCTGCAACTGTGACCTATACCACAGCTCATGGCAACACTAGATCCTTAACCTACTGAGCGAGGCCAGGGATCAAACCCACATCCTCATGGATACTAGTTAGGTTTGTTACTGCTGAGCCACTGTGGGAATTCCCAGAAATTAATTTCCTTTTTAATCCTACATCAGACTTACTGTTGCCTTCTTCTGAGTCACAGTCCTAACCTTAATACCATCATAGGTGCCTCCAGTAATAATACTAATACGGATGATGATGATGATATTTAGAATATAATGCTTGTAACATACCACATCACTTAATTCTTCTAGCAACTTTGTGAGATGGGCCTTGTCATTCTTGTTTTGGAGTTGAGAATATTATAGCTGGTAATAGTTATGAGTATTTCTTCATTTTGTTATTAATGTTTATATACATATTTTGTATATTTATATACAAAACAGATTTTTTCTCTTATTCCCTTATCTAACATAAAAGTTATTAATAATAATGAACTTTATATCACAGTATTTCAGTACAGGACATCAAAGGAGAAGCATGAACTTTTCCCAGGAACTTTGTATTCTCTTCTGGGGAAAGGGTTGGTGTGTTTTAAGTTGTATGAAGAATAGTTGTGATGTGATAGGCAGAAGTATGACTTTGTCAGTCTCTGTATTTGGAGATTATGATTTTAGGAGATGGATGTAGGTGCCAAGTTGACAAGGAGTGGACCATTATGGTCTTTTGATCAGTCAGCTTGGCCAGGCTATTGCCCCATTATTTAATCAAACACTGATCTGGGGGTTGCTGTGAAGCTGTTTTGTAGATGTGATTAAAGTCCATAATCAGTTGACTTTATTGAGATAGGTTGCCCTAGTCTGGATGGGCCTGATTCAACTAGTTGAAAGGCCTTAAGAGAAGAGCTGAGGCCTCTATGAAGAAGAAATTTTGCCCATGGGTAGTGGTATAGTCCATGCCTAACACTTCTAGGTTGCCTTCCTGATGACTTGCCTTGTGAGTTTCAGACATGCCTAGCCAGCTCCCATAATTGTGTGAGCCAATTGCTTGCAATCTCCCCCCCCCCTTTTTTTTTTCAATCTTCTATATGCTGTGCATGCAGCCCTAAGAAGTTCCCAGGCTAGGGGTCGAATCAGAGCTACAGCTGCTTGCCTATACCACAGCCATACAACACAGGATCCAAGCTGCATCTGTGACCTGTACCACAGCTCTCGGCAATGCCAGATCCTTAACCCACTGAGCAAAGCCAGGGATCCAACTCGTGTCCTCCTGGATACTAGTTGGATTTGTTACTACAGAGCCATGGCAGAAACTCCCACAACCTATCTCTTGATATACGTCTCCTCCTGATTCTGCTTTTCTGGTTGACACTGTGACTGGTACAGAGGAAAAGAAACTCAACCCTGTCAGACAAGCCAGTAAGTGGCATTGGTGGGACTAGCAGTCCACATCCGCCCTAGGTTCTCCGTGTTGGACTGCCTAGACGCCTTCCCCCTCAGTTGTTGTCCTCCACTCTCACCCAGCTGTCCTGGATCCTGCTTCATATCCTCCTTGACATGTACTCTGTTGCGCCATGACATAAAGGGGGAGTTTATTGTTTACCATGTGTTTGTATTACATGCAGATATCTTCCCAAGCAGCTCAGGAGTTAGCTTGTGCCCTTCATGTTAACCAATGACTAGCCAAGGATGACTATGTTAACTTTGGTGAATAATTTATTGTATCCAAGTATAGAAAGTGAGATTTTCAGAATCTTACTTAGCTTGACATTAAAGTCACTAGTGTGTGGAATTTAATTTTTTTCATTAATTTCACTGTGAATAATCTTACATGCTTTTCTACCCCCACGTGTTTAGTCTTTCATTGGATACAGTTACTTGAGGAGATAGTCCTCAAATTCATTTGACTAAGGGGGACTGTGAGGGATCTCCTGTCCTCAAAAGGCTTTCTAGAAAATTGTTGGGAAAGAGGCTTTTCACTGAAAGCTGAGAAGCTGAGTACTTCAATAGCTAAGGAATTGATTCTCAATTTATCAGATGCACTGCCCCCACTATATAAGAAAATCATAGGGAGTTTCCGTCGTGGCTCAGCAGTTAACGAACCTGACTAGCATCCATGAAGACCGGTTTGATCCCTGGCCTCGCTCAGTGGGTTAAAGATCAAGCATTGCGTGAGCTGTGGTGTTGGTCGCAGACATGGCTGGGATCCCGTGTTGCTGTGGTTCTTGTGTAGGCTGGTGGCTACAGCTCCGATTCGATCTCTAGCCTGGGAACCCCCATATGACATGGGTGTGGCCCTAAAAAGACAAAAAACCCAAAACCCTCAATTTTTTACACATCTGCCATCTGGAAATGAGATTCATTGATAATATAACCAAACACACACACACACACACACACACATTAAAAAAAACAGTACCTAGATATAGCTGACAGTAAAGGGAAGCAATTTATAGTAAGATAACACCTATTTCTGAATGTGTTTGGGCATGGCTATGTGAAAAAAAGGTAATGAAGGAGTCAAATGTTTGCCTAGTCAGAGTCCCTGTCAGTGGCACAGCTGCCGATGTGGACTAGAAAGACAGGTTATACTAGTGGCTTGGATGTCACGAGGAGTAACACAGCAATGTGGTTTCTGACACAGTGAACAGTTCTTAGTGGACCTCAGAACAAAATTGATTACACTTTTCCCTGGATTTGCATGGCGGTTGCATTTCGGGAAACATAACAGGATCTTAAGACAGTGCAAAAGTAATTTCTGTTCATATGTAAAACTGGGTTAGATTCTGGGGCTCAGAAAATGTTTTTTTTATAAATTTCAGAGAGCAGAGAATTTCATTCACCCAGAATCCCTGAAAGAGTGGCTAGCAAGTGGCAAATATTTAGCTAACGTGTTTAGTGTGAATGTCTGCAAGTTTTTCATCGCCATGTAATTGGGTGGGACATTTGAGAATCACAAATGATGAAGGACAATTATCTGCTTTGCAGGACTGCCCCACACACTGCAGGAGGGCTGGCACCCATTGCCCTTGCTCAGGAAAGCTGGTAGCGCTTCTAATTATTGTGAGAACCCGAGAAGCTGCTACCACAAATTTGCAAATTGCCCCTTTTGGTGGTACTGTTGAGAACCACAGAATTAAGTAATGATGCGGGCGCGGCGTCTGTCCATCAGATGCCAGGGAAGCCCCAGTCAAAGAAGTGATGCCTTAGCCAGTGGTGCTGGGACAGATGGGTTCCGGGAACTGTCTGCTTTGAAGTATGTGCACAACAGTGTGGAGGTGGCACTGAGGGAGATGGTGAGCCAGTCTGGGCATTGGAAAGGGGTGTGCGATGTGGGGCACAGACATTGCCAGCTCACACGGACCTTTGTGTGAACTCTAGACACAGTCCCTTTCTGGGTAGACCAGATGGAGAAAAGGCTTTGCTCACTGATGAGAGCATGTGGAAGTCATATGTCCTAGCAAGTGGAGTCTGGCTGGGATGCAGTTGCCTCTCCTGACCTCTTGGCCTAAGTGTCCTTCTTATAGGACTCAACTTGCACACAGCTTTGCTGGATCTCCACGTGAGACAGAAATCAAGTGTCAGCAGTCAAACAAACAAACAAACAAACAGGAATTCCCGTCGTGGCTCAGTTGTTAACAAATCCCACTAGGAACTATGAGGTGTGGGTTCGATCCCTGGCCTTGCTCAGTGGGTTAACGGTCTGGTGTTGCCGTGAGCTGTGGTGTAGGTTGCAGACACGGCTTGGATCATGCGTTGCTGTGGCTGTGGTGTAGGTTGGCAGCTACAGCTCTGATTCACTCCTAGCCTGGGAACCTCCATATGCTGTGAGTGTGGCCCTAGAAAAAGCCTGTCTTCTGCAGGCTTGAGATGCCAGCCAAGCACTCACGTGGTGGCCTTGCACTGGTGCACAGATCACCGTGTAATAGAATGTCCCTGTTTCACATATTTAGTGAAACAGAGCAGGGATTCATCATGGTCCAGGATATGGCAACCTCAGGATGGGTTTGCAAAATTCCTTGTTTCTGAAATTGATTAGTTTCATGCCCCAGAGTGTGGTAGCCTCTGGGCCTTCAGGAATGGGTGGTTTATGTGAGAGCAATGCTAATGAATGGTCACAGCCATTCTGGGATGCACTTATGTGGGCCTATTTTTTTTTTTTTTCTCATGGTTTCCATCAGGAAGAGCTCTCATTATGTTTCACTAGCTTAAGCCGCAATTTCAGTATTAACTCCTCAACATCAAATGGCCCCATGCCCCAACTGTGGGATCGTTAATGGCTAAAGCAATGTGGGATTCTAAAAAAATGGTCATCAAATTGCTTGTATTTGTTTTCCTGAAGGGACTCATCCAGAACCGAGGCTCCTTTCCTTTATTCTTTTGCCTCAGCTTGTACCTGCTCCTCATACACCATGACCTCTTCAGGAAGCTTGCTCTCCAGGGTCTTCACTAGGTCCTTGACCTGAGATCTCCAGCTTCATCCATGTGGGTCATTTCACCAGAATCACCTTAGTGTGTCTTTTGCAAATGCTAAAGTATGGACTTTGAAAGATAACTCTCACTCTTATGTCAATACTCTCCTTCCACTCCTCTGATGGAATCTGGGTCTCCTAAAGTTAGCGTGGTGACTCGTGGATCAGATCAGGGCCAGGAAGGTTTTCTGAGATCTGGCTGGACCAGTATCCTTAACCATCAATGGGGGACAACACAGCATTGAGACTGAGGCTGTAGGCTGCCACGTGTAGAATGCCTGGGCTCTTGTTCAAATCTCTGTTCTTCCTCTTCCTATGAGACCTTAGAAATTACTTATTTTTTCTCTGCCTCAGTTTCCTCATCTAAAAGTGGGGAAAGAGTAGAATCTACCTCACATTGGTTGTTGTAAGGATTCAATGACTTAACTCACATGAAGCATTTTTTTTTTTTTTGTCTTTCTGCCTTTATGTAGAGCCGCACCCGCGGCATATGGAGGTTCCCAGGCTAGGAGTCTAACAGGAGCTGTAGCTGCCGGCCTTCGCCACAGCCACAGCAATGCGGGATCCAAGCCGCGTCTGCAGCCTACACCACAGTTCACGGCAACGCTGGATCCTTAACCCACTGAGCAAGGCCAGGGATCGAACCCGCAACCTCATCGTTCTTAGTCGAATTCGTTAACCACTGAGCCACGAAGGGAACTCCTCACGTGAAGCATTTAAACTATTGTCTGGCACCTACTTAAGTGCTTGATAAATGTTGGCTGCTTTTCCCGCCACCTACTGTGATGATAACTTCTGCTACCCCTGCTGTTGTCCCCAAGCCTTCTGAGTGCTTCTTAACCCATGTTTGGGGGATGGGAGGTGTGTTTTGAGTATTTTTCTCTGCCCTGACTGTGGAAGTGGCATTGTGGACCCTGAACCCTACTCATCTAGGAGGACAAAACAATATCTCAGTAGTGTATTATATTTGCCACATTAAATTATCGCTGCAATTTTATTGTATAGCTTTGGTATCAGTGGTGACCTAATGGGTTTTGCAATGAGATTGGAAGCTCCATCAGGCCTGTCATTCATTCATCAAATGTTGCTGTATGCCACTAATCACAGTGGGAATAGAAGACCGAGTGAGGTAGTTCCTCCTCCCCAAGGAGCTTATTCAGAAGACAGAATAATGGTGGATACCAGGTCATTTTAATAACGACAGTGATAATAACAACAGTGAGACCTTTGCTCCCTGGACTGTGCTGAACACTTTCCCCTTTGTTTCATAGCTCAGTTCTGAAGGCAATCCTGTGGCATAGGGAGACAGAGATCCTAGCGTTTAAGTAAGTGGAAAAGTGAAGAATTAAACCTCAGTCCTCCTGACTTCCGAGCTTGCGATATGGCCATTCACGGCACAAGCCATGAGACAGTGTGACAGGGCTGCTTGGCGGCAGAGGGAGACCAAGTCACTTTTAGCTCGAGTGTTTGTGGTGCTGGTGTGCTTACAAGAAAGGCTTCATGGCAAAGGCTGCTTTTCAGTGTACTGACACCGGCGGGTGGAATTTACGTGGGAAAGAAGCATCCTGAGAAGTTGGACCAGAATGAAAGATCCAGACACAGGATGAAACTGGGCCCTCCAGAGCCCTGTGCATCATGTATTTTGACCAAAACAAAGAATATGGGCAGGGGAGGGCCAACTGGAGATATCTGTTAAGCCTAGACTCTGTAAGGCCCGAAGTGGACAGTCTGGGGGGAGTGGAGAGATCCCCAGCCTTCAAACTGGACAGACGTGCATGCGTATACTAAGGTGACTCCTTACTGGTCACCTTGGGAGGATGACTCAAACTCTCTGATCTTCGTTTTTTCCCACTGGTGGCTTCCATGAGCGTTCATCCATGCTTGTTTATGGAGCAGATGGAGTGCCTGCCTCCTACCTTACATTGTCATTGTGAGAAGGATGAGAACCAAGGGATGTATTATCTTTGCAAGAAAGACAAGAACCAAGGCAAAGCACAATCTGAGCAGTCATTGGCAGCTGCCACTGTGACTTTAGGTGGAGATGAGTCCTTGAGGGTGTTGGACGAGGGGGTGGCATGAGTAGAGTCTGGCTTTTAGAAGATTTCTCTAACATGTGTGACCATGAGGAAGAGGAAATACTCAGAGTAGGAAGCCACTGAGGAACGTAATGGAGAGAGAATGAGAATGTGAAGAGAGGTGCCTGGCATGGGGCCCTTGGCAGGGGGCAGGGTCGGCACTGTTGGCTGCCTGTTGGTGACCAAGAATCTTCTCAAGAAGCGTTTGGGTCATAGTGTATCAGCATACCCCTAATGTTTTCTCAGTCCCTTTTAACCCATTGAATGTTTACAGTAAAGTAGGGTAAAGTTTCAAGGCAGAATCTAGTTCTAGATGATTCTGACTTCCATGAGTTGAATGCATCCACCTTTGTATGCTGCCTGGCATTACGCTGATGAACCTTCAGCTATATGTGTTTCTCCCAGCTCTGCTGCCTGTAATGCAAAAGGCAGCCACATCACTTATCATGACTCAGTGTTCACAGCTGGGAAAAATCCTATGAATGTGTCAGGCCCACTGATGACCAGTAACTCTGACCAAGTAGATCCCTTCAAAAAATAGTTTGCCTTAGCACTTGGTTGATTTCTCTGCAACCAAGCAACTCCACAGCCTGTCCCTTCCCACTCTGTCATGAGTTCTACCCATCATGGCTGCCTGTTTTTGATGAGAATAAATTCCAAATAATTGTTTCAGTTTACATTGTGAATGCATCTTTACTATTCATATTGCGCCTTGGCCACTGCATTTCTTTTTAAGCCTGGAACTGGTCTCTTCGCCACTGCAATTTTTTTGTTCATGACTGGGTCACATGAACCCTCTTTTGGCAAAAGCAAGAAGGAGGTTTGTGGGATAGGCTCTGTGTGCCCACAGGACAAGGGAGGGACACCTTTGCCAGTGAGGGGTCAAGCCCTGTTTCATGATGAGGCATGAAATATCAACAGCTGGGATTTTTGTTCCTAAGCCAACTAGGAAGGAGGCGAGGCATGTTAAGACAGGATTTTTTTTTTTTTTTTAAAGAAGACTGGGAATGTAGAAAAGCAGCAGCGTGGACAAATAAGAGAGAAGAATAAACATATCCCAGTAAGTCAGGGTCCTGACTTGCCCGCAGGAGCCCTGTTCCTGCAACACTGGGATTCCTCTCACTGAAACCACTTGCATGTTTATCCCAGACTTTACAAGCTGCAAAGGGAGCTAAAGGACTCCCTGAGCCTATGGCTGTATGTTTAGAATGCCAAGCCTCAGATTAGGTCTCCTTCTGACCACGACGTTTATTTGTTGGTCTACTGTTGTATTAGACACAATAATCAATACCCAATGCATAGTAGGTGTTTAGTCAAAGTTTTAAAGTACAAAGTCCAAGTTCTTGGACTCCTGTCTTGTTTCTTACTACCAAGCCCTGACCTCATATTCTGGTGCAGCAATGAGTCTTCTGGCTTCTTAACATGGCTTTGTTTTGGACCATTCTTTGATTCCTTGCAGTCACCTCTTCCTCTGGTGTCCCAATACTTCCCTGGGGCTTGAAGTTCTTCTGCCTCTGGAACACCTCTCTGGTTGTTCAGACACCAACCCTCCTTCCCCTGTCTGTTCCCCACATCCCTCCACACATGTCCACGGGCCATATCAGGGCCCCTTCCTCTTCTCCACCACTGAGACCCTCTTCTTAGCTGTCCTAAGAAGCAGGGGGCTGTCTAGCCTCTGGCTCTGGCCTTACCCACCCAGCCCAACCCTCCACTGACCATGACCCGAACTGGCAGTTACCTTAAAGTCTGTGCAGGACTTCTGGATGGAGGAGGATGAGTGACCAACAAAAGTAAACCTCTTGATGAAAGAGATTTGTCTGTGATTTCCAAATTTGAGAGATTTTGAAATCCTTTCTACACCACCTTTTCAGAACATATGCTGTGGGTTCCTAGTGAGTATATCACTAGGAAATTAACTTCTCTAAAATCTCTTCAACTAGCTGAAAAGGAACCTGACAAGGATGAGTACTGAGGTGGAATTAAAGGAGATCCCCATCCTTCTTTCTCACCCTACCTACCTCTCTTCATGCATCAGGAAAATATCTGAGGATAACTTTCAATTTCTTAGTTGGGGAAATAAATGAAAGCCCTGGAAGGAAGCACCAAAATTTGACTTTTCCTCCCCCATACCATCTCAAAACTGACAAACTCACAGTTTCAAAACCAGTCTTGGGGTTACCATAGGTGAAACTGTTGGGAGGAGGGAAGAATTGGGAGGATGGGAATAAGATATCCTTCTACTGTATAAAACAGATGATTAATGAGAACCTCTAGCCCAGAAAAAAATCCATTCAGTGGTTGGTAATAACCTATATGGGACAAAAGAATGGATATATTTATGACTGATTGACTTTGCTGTACACCTGAAACTAATACAATGTTGTAAGTCCACTACACTCCAATAAAATTAAATTAAAAAAAATCAGAACAAACAAAAACTGGTCAAGCATCCAGTACTTCTCAGTGAGCCGGGGATGACAGAGGAAGCTGATTAACACAGCCCTTTGGGTTGGTAAGGAGGATCTGGAGAGCTAACCCCGCGTGGCAGGGGACAGACTGAGTTTCATGCTTTGACCTGGCAATTGCACCCCTAATTGGGCACACAGTTGCACTTTCATGGCATTTAAACACTTTAAAGAATCCGTACTCAAGACAGAAGGCTACTGTGTTTTCCTGAGGGGGTAGTCAGGGAATAAAGAATGCGGGGGCTCTTGAAGCATAATTAGGCATTTAATTGCACACCGAGACTTTACTGATGGTTTTGCACATGCATGTGATCATGATTCACTTGAAAGCACTCCACTGATGATAGTCTGTCTTCCATTTCTCTACAAAGAGAATTAGGGAGGAAAACATTTGAAACATTTAATTCTTAAGTCCTATTTCTTTAGTTTCTTTTTAGTTTTAACTCCCCTTCAAGTTTCTAGAGAGTTAAAACAACCACCACCACAGGGAATTCCACATCTGACTCTTATAAAGCACATAAAACAGAATGTACATAACTGTGGGTAGTTTGCAATTAGCATAAGTATAGTACAAATGTGGTGTCTCTCATCTACCAAGAGCCCCCTTCTTCCTCTCTACCCATATTTTCAGATTGAGAAGTCAAGGGATTGGAATCAAAGCTTTGACCTAAGTTACTGAGTAGCAGAGACAGGTCGGGAATATAAATTGCCCTTGGCATCATGTTCTTTTCTGTCATCAATCCAAGAGACCAGAGTAACATGTTTAACTCCATTCTTCTATTGCATATGTAGGACAGTAAGCCATGGATAACCTTTGAGGCTTGTCGTACAGAAATATGGACTTGGATATTTTGGTCCAATTTCTTTTTTCATAACCATCTCCATGGTTGCAGCACCAAAAAAAAAAAAAAAAAAAAACATTCTAATGAAGATTTTGGAAATGGACCCATCTGTTGTCTTCATCTTTTCTGCCTTCCTATTTTGAGTACTGTATAGAGATTACCGTTGGGGAACTTTTGCTCGTAGTCCTAGTATGTGTTCCATACTTTACATTGATATATTCCATTGACCAAAAGCCACTGGAGTTGTGTTTGCTACATGTACACCACTAGCTGCTGCCTCACACAGTTTTTCATTACTTGGCCACCCTCAGAGCATTCTGTAAGGAGTGAACTTTAACCTAGCTTTGGCTTAATCTGACTTTGGCTTTTTGTACTAGTCAAGAATGTGTCACCCAGAGTAGACATCAACCAAATATAAAATGTTGAGGGGTGGTTAGAGAATGCCTGAACCACTGCCATGAATCTGGTGCTACTTAGCTGTTACTGCCTGTTCATCAGAGGTGAATTTTAAAACTGCGTGGACAACAAATGCTTCATAGTAATATTAAATGTTGATTTCTAATCCCTTCTTACTAAGAAATATGTGAAAACTCAGCCAGATACAGCTGGGCTTGTCAAGAAGTTCTAACAGGAAGTGTGTATGAGAATCATTACCGTAGAGGTGGCCCTTTGAATAGCATAGAGATTCAGGCCCTTTGAATCAGAATTTCCATGATGGGGCTCAAGCCTATAGATTTTCAAAATGTTCCTTAGTGATTCTGGATGCTTTTGCTGTGGAGAACCCTCAGGTGGGGAGACCAGTCTGTGTTCTGGTCCTTCCTGAAATATGTTTCCTCCCACCATGGTGTTAGCTTGCGAATCATGCAATCCGAAGACTTAGATTCATCTGGGAATGGTACAGTTTGGGGCTCAAGTTCACTCAACTTCTAACAATGTCCTTACCCATCAAAGATAAAATGGTAATAAGATCTGTTGAGATTAAGAGAAGATATATGTGTAGCCCTGTGTCTGGTATGTACCAGCCAGGTGTAGGGCTCATCAAATGAACTGTTCCTGTCATTATTCTGAGAAATTCATGCCGCACACATCTTGTCTATTGTCTTGTATCGGAATAGTCAAAGTCTTGTATTGAGGCCCTTATTATATTTTGCAGAGAGGTGCCATACCTAATAAACAACATGAAAGAAACAAGCCTAACTTTCTCTCATGGAAGCTCTGTGCATTGTCTGCTGCCTGCTCTGTGCCCCAGCTATCTGCTTACTCTAATCCCGGTATTGTTTTGCCAGCTTAGTATGGGGAGTAACTTCCTAATGGGTCTGGGTAGAAAGTGAATTCTCCCCTGCGAGGAGCCTTGGCCATCCTGTAGGATGAAGAGTAGTGACAATGATCATGGCATGGATGAACACGCTGCTCCGTGTGGGTGTGTTTGAGTTTCAATGTTTTATTTTCCACCATGTTGCCAGTTCCCCTGGGACCACCTTCCCCTGTACAGGACTTTGTGAAGCTCTGGGAGCAGGAAATGTGTGTGCCAGCCAGCCCTCTGGCAGAGGCATGGCTTGTTTATCGTTCTGGTTTAAATTGCCTCTCTTATGTACCAGTATTTATATGTATAACAAATGGGGACTGGCTAATTATGTGGTTCTTAGTAGGAACTGAGTCTCTGCTGGAACTAGCCCAACCCCTGCCCACTATTTATAGCCTTCATATGTCCCAAATTTTCCAGTTCTGATTTCAAATATTCTATCCCTCTGTCTCCAGAAGTACACTTTATGCTTGTCAGACCACATGTCAATTTATGGTTTGAGAAATATAGTCACAGTATTATAACTGCCACCCCAAACACCACATTTTCTGACTGTGAGATTGGAACCCTGCCTTTTAAAAACAAATTGGACATACTTAGGAAGTGTTTTAAAAAAATCTTTTATTCTTCAAATGTTCTTGGTAAGCATTTGACTCGAGGCTTCACTTAAAAATTGTGCAGATCTGGGATTAAAGGACTAGGTAATAATTAAGAGCTTGATGGCAGTTGTCCTTGAGATAGTGCCTTTCATAAAGAATGTGACCAATAAATAGTAAACAAATAGGTAGAATGATTGTATAGAGATTTTCTTATCACTGTAAGCAGCAGAACTCCAATCTTGAATAGACTGGGTTTCTTCCAGATTGTATATGAGGGCAGAACTTTTTGCTGTATTAAGTGAGAAAGGAGCAGATTTCTAGCGCCGTTAGGTCCCTTCTTTGTATATGGGCAAGACAGTAGGCCCTTGATCTAGCTCCCCCTCTGAAGAGCACCAGGAGCATAATCTTCATGTCACAGATGGGAGGATGGAGGCTCGGAGAAATAAAGGAGCTGCTGTGGACACTCAGGAGGCAAGCAGTGTAGTTAGACCTAGAACTCAGGCCAGAGTGACCACAGGGTCTGCTTATGCATCAGGGTTTCTCACATTACTCTCCATGCTCCCCAGAATGATAAGAGATGCAATTTAACTGAAATCCTGTACCATCCACCCGAAGCTCTCATTATTTGTTGATATTTGCACGTGTGACCAGCATGATAAATTCATACTTCCTTTTGTCACAGTTTCTCATCCTATGTTTCAAGACTGGGTCGGATGTCTGGGTTTGCGGATCATACACTGGTGGGCGTGTTTTGAGACCATGTGGAGAGACTGTCTCATCTAGTCTTGTGCCTCATCTGGAATGAAGCCTTCCAGTGGTTCTTCGGGACTAAACCACATCTTCAATTCTAGCGTTTCCAGCAGCACATAACTACACCCTCATCAATGGAATTCCACTTTCTCGTGTCTCAGAAACCAAGGGATGTCGTTTCCTACCCTACAGATCCCAGCAGAGAACACTAGCTGGAAAAATGGCAGTCCCTGGTGCCAGAAAATCCATCTTTTCAGATAGGGCAACATCTCTTTAGTCTATGGAAAATGATCTCAGTGAAATGCTTATAAAACTAAAGATGTGGGGTAAAGCTTCTATAAAAGGAATGACTGTAGGATCTAGAACAGTGGCTGACGCAAAGCTGGTGCTCAGGAACTATGGTTGAATAAATGAATGAGTGAAGAACTCAAGAACTCTTTTTTGGAGTTCCCGTCGTGGCGCAGCGGTTAACGATTCCGACTAGGAACCTTGAGGTTGCGGGTTCGATCCCTGGCCTTGCTCAGTGGGTTAAGGATCCGGCGTTGCTGTGAGCTGTGGTGTAGGTCGCAGACACGGCTCGGATCCCACGTTGCTGTGGCTGTGGTGAAGGCCGGCAGCTACAGCTCCTGTTAGACCCCTAGCCTGGGAAACTCCACATGCCGCGGGTGCGGCCCTAAAATGACACAAGGCAAAAAAAAAAAAGAACTCTTTTTCGAACTTTGTTTCAGAAAAGTCTGTAGACGGTGAAGCGTTTCATAAACTGGTAGCCATGATGTCTAAGGCAGAGAAGAGTCTTGATTAAGCCTTTGCTGGGGATAGTCAGGTGGTTCTGTTTTCCAAGGTCCCTGGATGCCGCAGGGGCCATGCTATCTGTGAAACCCAAATAACCCAGCACCTAGGATGGTCCTGACACTTAATGGGCAGGTAATAGTAAAATATCTGAGCCATGGCTTAGCATTGGCTAAAAGTGTGAATTGGAATTCTGCTCTTGGTTATGGGGTATCCATAAATAGAAAACCATCTATTAAAAAAATATTGCTCTAGACTTAGTTGTTGAGGAAGCCAGGACAAACAGCATGCCATTGTCATAGTTACAGTCGTTACCTAATTGATGTTGCTGGAAGCTTTGCTTTATGAATAATTTTCAGCTCCCTCCCTGTGAGGTTGCAGTGACGTGGCTTCTTGGGAAAACACTGGTAGAACTGAATGCTCAGGACTTTTAAGCTGTTGGAACCCTCTAAATAAAGTAAGTTACCATTATATAATCCAAAATATTCTTGGAGAAACTGGGGCTGCATCTTGATTCAGCTGTTACATCTTTTCATTTTTAAAACTAAAAAGTATGCCTGCCTCTGGGGAAGAAAAAGAAGAATTTGCACATACAGTCCAATAAAACAACCTCTAATTAGTCAGCTATACTTGAGGTACTGCGCTGTTTATTTTAGAGGAAAAAGCAGGCAAACAAATAGGGGCTTGCGGCAGTTTTTCTTTGCTGAACTGTAAGATTATTCAAAGGGGAAAAGAAAAAGGCTCACAAGTTTTTGCTTTTCAAATATGGCTGGAAATCCATCATCAAATCGGAAACCCTTTCCACTTCATGGCATTGTGCTGGTTAACTTTGGAGTAAATTTCTGCTCTTGTCTCAGACTTTAGCCTCCACCAGTTATGGCAAAGGCTGGAATTAAAAAAAAACGAGAGAGAGAAAATGGAGGCAGTGTCCTGTTTTGATTTGCTCTGTATTTGATAAGGCAGGATGTGTTTTAAAAATTACTTTATGGGGTTCCCGTCATGGCTCAGCAGTAACGGACCTGACTGGTATCCATGAGGACTTGGGTTCAATCCCTGGCCTAACTCAGTGGGTTAAGAATCCAGTGCTGCCCTGAGCTGTGGTGTAGGTCACAGATGCGGCTCAGATCCCTCACTGCCGTGGCTGTGGTGTAGGCCGGCAGCTGCAGCTCCGATTCGCCTCCTAGCCTGGGAACTTCCGTATGCCGCAGGTACAGCCCTAAAAAGACAAACAAAATTTAAAAAATAATTGCTTTGCTAGAGTGAAAAGTGAGGGCTTGTGGCTTAACTCTTAATAGAAGCTCATTAAACTTGCCCCTTTACTTCCTGGAGGGTGACCCCGCCCCAAGTTGAAGTGATCAGTTGCCATGGGTTGGGCTGGACGGCAGCTAAAGGGCAGATACCATTTGGTTCTACGCGCTGTGGCCTCACATAGAGGCAGTCACGGGCTGGAGTTCCCGCCTGCTGGCAAAGAGCTGTCTCATCTGGCAAAGAGGTCAGAAGGAGAGGAAGGGAAGGAGGAGGATGGACGCCAAGGAGGTCCGTTCCGTGGGCCAGGCCGCCTGGCACACCAGCTGATGTCCCTTTTCAGCAGGCTCCATCAGGCTGCCTGGTTCGCGTCACTCATTTCCATCACTATCCACTCCACCGCAAACCAGAAGTTGGGGCGTAAGGAAGACAGATGACTCGGGAGGGGGAAAAAAAAGTGAATGTTTAAAGGGAAATTCATCACCAAATTCGTCGGATTCTGTAAAAGGGACTGAAAAATGACTTAGTGATTTAGCTGAATTTCCTACCCCCCGTTTCTTTTTTCTTCACCTTTCATAATGTTTTGAAGCCGCTTAGACGCACCAATGATAGATTGCCTCAGCTTGTATTTCTTTTTCTAAGTGTCACTCAGCGATACCTCTGTGAAGTGTAAGATTTAGCAAACATGGATCTTGCTTGATGTTTCTGAACGTGAAGTGCGGGCTCTGGGAGGAGGGATGGTGATGATCTGATGGATGCTATTTTAAATGATTAAACAGAAAGGTTTTGTTTCTTCCCCCCCCCCCCCTTATCCAGAAACACTCCCTGTAGACTTAGTGCACCACAGGGTGTTTGTACCATCTAAAAGGAGCTTGTTGGAAAATCACGAAGCTAGATGCCAAGCCCAGCAGAGGGCCTAGAAGGCGCTTGGTGCTCAGTGTTCGTGGGCTCAGTGAGTGAAGGGCCAGGAGCATTCGTTCGGGGGCTGAAACACGTCGATCCTCTTGACACACCACTGTGGAACTCAATCACCGGGTGACCTGAGGGAACACTTTACCATTACAATTCGTTGTTGATACAACTCACGGGACAGATGCTTATTATAAGCCAGGGGATTAATGAGGCCACGGATGTCCGCTGAAAGCCTTCAGGGGCCCAGGGCCAGTTATCTTTGTTCTGTTCCAAGGCTGCATCCACAGCCCATAACCTCTGCCAGCTGTCACGCACCAGGGGCATGCTCTTTGTCACACAGGCGCCCGGGAAGGAGGTTGTGAGCACGTTCGCTCAGACCCATTGCTGCATAGGAGGAATGAAGCCAAAGGCATGCGCTCTTTAGAGAGGTCAGTTGCAGTAATTGAGTAAATGGAGAACAGTCTGTTTGAGAGCCGCCTGGACAGAGGGCTGTTGGCACACGTTGTGGTTGTGTGTGTGCAGTGTCCGGGCACAGCTGGCTGTCGACGTCTTGGCCACACGCGCTGAACATGGCGTCCATCTAAAGCCCTGACTGTAGCAAAACGCCCAGCACAGAATTCAAGATGGACTTGAGCATATTAACCCCTTTACCCCTTCCAGAAATCCCCTTTGGCTAGACCCGTATGTATTTCAGATGATCCCAGCATTTCCTAGTAACATTCTTGGCATAATGGGCTAGTATATTTTCTTCCTGGCAAGCCTCACCTTGATCTGCATTGTCATTTAGACCCCATCTGAAAACACCATTCATTTCCATAAGCGGTAGAGACTGAAGTAAAATTCCATTCATGCTTCACTCTCCAATGTGGTTTGGAAATGCTTTCTTCTTCAGCCAGTCTTATGTTACATGCTGGATGGTCTTTTCTTTGACCACCTCATAAAAAAGGGCTCATAAATACTTTTCATGTGTTATTTAAACTAGCAGTACTCCCTCAGGCACTGCACTCCTATTTTTTTTTGTTGTTGTTTGTTTAAATCCTTTGTGTATTTCTAAGCATTTCTAAACCAGTAGCAGAGGTAAAAGCATATACTGACCTGAGAGGGCCATGTTCTATCACTCTCAGGCCACAAATTTCCTTTCCTGATAAAAAGAATTTACTTCTCAGCAAAATGTTGCCTGATTTATATGCTTGCCTTCTAGAAATAATCCTGTGTGAGCTTTAAGTGCCAGAGTTAGAATATGTGTGTCTTAGTGCTCAGAACTGTGATATTTTGGCACGAGGATGTTCTAGAATATTTTGATAAACGAGCTCTGTTTTCTCATAATGCCCTATTCATTTCTGAATAATGAGAGAAGATAGAAGAAATGTTGGCTGGTGTGCAGGTTCATTGTACTGTGTGGGGCATGGTCTTGGCTCGGAGCTGAACTGGTCCATCTATTCTCCTTCGCAGGTTAAAGCGGGGTTATGGCTGACACTTTGCTGGTACCCTGACTCTCAACGCCCTTGTGTGTCTTGGCTCTTGGAGTTTCATTACACTTGTCCTTCTCGCTCTGAAATAAATTTTGGTAGGCTCCACTGCTGCCTCCAATGACTATGTTCTTCATCTCAAGTTTGCGTAATTCCACCATTGCTCCTTCTGCTCAGCCAAGTCGTAGAATGCTAATATACATGAAGGAGAGGGACAGATCAGCTAGTCTGGCTTCCCTCTAAGTACAGAAATCCTTTCCTCAGTCTTTCACGTGGATGCCCCTTTAGTATTTGTTTCCATCATTTGAGGAACAAGTAGTTTTCAGCCTTGCAGGTGGTACTCTCATTGCTCACGTCAGATGCCAAATGTGGATTGTGTCTTCAGCCCTCTGTTGGCACGTAACCTGAGACACTCTTGAACTCAGGAAACTTTACTTGATTTTGCTAAGATGCCTTAAGGATTTGAAAATGTCAGCTCTGATGCCTTCTTTGTAGTCATCCTTCAACCTATATATTCTAATCCACACAAGTAGGCATGACTTCTCAGCAAAATTCATGGACCCGTATTTCCAGTTGCTTCCTGGTCATCTCTACCTGGATTAATGTAACATTCCTGTATTCATTTAGTGAATCTTTATTGAGTAGCAGAATATATCAGGTGTTGGGCTAGATACTGGTGGTGCAGATGGGAGCCAGACAACGCCCTTGCTCCCTGAGACTTTGAATCTAATGGAGTGGTAGATGACAAATATATGACATGTCCTGTAGGTTCCTCAAACAGTGTGTGCTAAGAGTTAACCTATCAGCTTATTTCCTTTTTCAACCCACTCTTCACTCCCTTAAATCCTGCATCAGTGCTTCTCAGAGTGTGTTCCCCAGAGTGCCATCAGATCTGAGAACTTGTTACTGGATCCAGACTTGGGGAAGTAGAGCTTAGAATTTGTTTTAATAAGCCCTCAAGGTGATTCTGATGCATGCTCCAGTTTGAGAACCCCTGTCTTTCTGGAATCATTATAAACTGGTCCCTCAGTATCTGTGGGGGATTGGTTCCAGGACACCTGTGGAGACTGCAAGCCACGGATGCTCAAGTCCCTTATATAAAATGGTGCAGTACAGTCCGTAGTCTGTATCTGCGGGTTCTGCAATGGGATGAATCCATGGATGCAGAGCCCATCGATGTGGAGAGAAAACACTCTAGCTTCTCAATTAGAAATGCCACAGCCCCCTTGACTTCTCAGTCTCTTTTTATTTCTCCAGTCACATAAGTCCTGTTCGTTCTCCCTAAGAAATTTCTTCTTGCAGGTTTTAAAATCAGATACTTCTTTTGCCATTAGAATCAGCCAGGTTTTAAATTGAGCCCCTCTCATCTTTGCCTGACATAAACTCCTAGCTGGTTTTTTTCATCATCATTTACTCTCTCACCCAGTACATCCTGCATACAGCCAACAGAGTTATCTTCCTAGGTCAAAAAAAAAAAAATCTTGTCCTGAGAAACAACAGTGATCAAACAAAAATTCCTCTTGGCTGCTTGTTATCTCCTGGATAAAATCTAGACCAAGTGAAACGCACAGAGGTCCTCACATCTGAATGGAAGAGACCTCACCACTTCACCGAGGCACCTTGGTGCTTATTCACTGCTTTTTTCCATCCCCTTTTGTGATTATCTCAGCGATAGCTCTTGGTCGTGACTACACAGTCACCCCATCCTCTGCTCTCCCCACAGTCCTGTCGCTGTCTTTTTCAGCTGGTAAAACTCCACTTAGGCTTCAAAAACTAGACCAAATGTCCCTTCCTCTCTGAAGCCTTCTCTGACTTCCCCTGGGAGAACTTAGCTTCTCCCTAATTCCCCAGAGCACTTTGTTCATACCTGACAGAAGCACACCTGTGTTCAGTGTTCATTTTGATAAATGGGAATGTGAGACTCAGAGACTGTCTGATTCCTCCAAGCTCGTACAGCTAGACAGTGGCAGAGTCAAGAATTAACCAAGGTCTCCTGGCAATTTCAGGGTGATATCCTCTGTTTACAAAATCCTGTTTGCTGTGTTGAGTGGCAGAGGGGGCACTAGGCAAATTTTCCTTTCTTCAGACACTACCAGTGAAATCTAGGAGATTCTTTCTAATCCCACTTAAAGTGGGAGCCTTTGTTTTTGCTAAATTGAGAGCTGGGGAAACTTGAAGATCATTTTATGCTGCTGGAGTCTCCTGCTGAATTCCCATACTATCAAGATTCTCTTACAACATCTGGCCACTTTACAAGGCATTTCATGGAGCAAATCAATTAACATAAAAAAAAAAAAAGTCAGGGCTGAGAGAAAGAAAGAAAATATTTGAATGGTAGCAAAACACTCTAAATTCCTGAGTTGGATGGCTGAATTGCACAAAACCTTGTAACTGATTACTTCTATGTAACACAGCTTATTCTTAAACAAAATATAAACATTTTATTTTCAAATTTAGATCAGGGTGATCAGAGTCTGTGGATCACGGACAAAATATAGACATTATTTAACATGAATGCTTTTAGCTATACCACTAATTTATCCTCCCTCTAACAGTGGGGTCTGAGACCAAGACTGTGTGGTTGAGAAATTACATTTAGCCATTTGGCCCCCGGGGGTGGTTCTTTCAGGATGTAGTCATTGGATTCTGGCTCAACAGTGCAGGAGAATCTTGGCAGTGGCTACTGCAATCACTCGAACAGTGTTTGATGTACTGAAAACATAGAAGCTATTTCCATTTGCGAAGTTAGGGCCTGGTAAATTCATTTCAAATATTTCAAATTGGCTGTTCTCATAGAAACTCAGTAGGTATGTGTGCGCATGCGTGCGCGCGCGCACACACACACACACACACACACACGAGTTATGAAGTTACTCATTTATCTCTGTTTTGAACATGGAAACACAATAGGATGCTGATACAGGTAAGGTACCTAAAATAGTGCTTGAGAGCAGGTGCTCCATGCATAAGTTGTCAGATTTATATGAGGGTGATCGAAGAATAATGTTGATGTTCTAATGGTCTGTTGACCTAGTGTCATCACCATTTGATAAATTCTGTCACATTTCGGAAAGAACCTAGTTTCTCTGATTGGAAGCTAGCCTCATCTGTAACGAAAGAGGATGGAACTTCTCTTGCAGGGGTAAGAATTATACAAAACCACAGCTCCAAAGTGTCTCGATCACTAATTAGCAGTTGTATGGAAATAAATGTACTTAACTTGAGTTCCTTTCTTCATCTATTAAATGGGGCTTAAAATATATGGCTTATGACTCTCCTGGGGCCAGTAAGTCATAAATGTGACCATACCTCGTCACAGATGCCACAGAATGTAAAAGGCAGTTGTCGCACACCTCGGTTAAGAGGTGGCAAGCCAGAGCCCTTCCCGGGCACTTATTCTGACCAAAGTGAGGATCATTAATGAACATGACTTTGAGATCATGAGGTTGACACTGTCCCCTCTCAAACATGATCAAATGAATTTACTATTAAGTACCTTTTAAAAACTTAAAGGTCTTCTTCTCAATATCACTTAACGTGTAAACACCACCATGAGTCAAGGGGGTGGGCAAGATTCAGTTCTACTAAGCATCCCAGTTAATGCGAGGGTTTCCCTGCTTTTAGCCACAGGGAGTCTCTTGGGATGAGGGTTTCCATCTAGTTACTTAACATAACTCTTTTCTCAGTCCCTCCCACCCCGCTTCCCATGCCCCCAACACACAGATAACCAAAGTGATGCAGGCTTCAGACTTTGTTTTCTCTTTCTCCTTTCCCTAAGTCTTTTCCCATGCTGTGAATAGTAACAGGCTCTAATCTGTAGGAGAGGGGAACCTAGCAATAACTCCACCGTGGAGCCTCACAAGTTTGAAAAATTGAGCCAAGCTGCATGATTTTCTAAACATTCCATCACATTAATACCTTGTGGGTCTGTAGGGACCCTCATCTAAATCTCTCCAAACACTTGCCCGAGTTTGGTTAATCCTCAGTGCAGCCATAGTGAGACATTCCCACATTTTGGAGGGGCCGTGAATGAAGCCCCCCACTCGGCCAGGAAGCTGCTCAGGAGCCTGGGTGCAAAAAGGAAACTTTTCTACCCTGCTCACCGGTGTCTCTCAGCCCATGAGGGCAAAGCCGAGCAGCAGGACATGGAGAGAAGACAAGGAAGTTTGTTTCAAATCAAAATAAATTTTCAAACAGAACAAGAAACATATTGCTTTATTTTTCAGAGCTGAAAGATTCTGTATTTGCTTAACGATGGAATCAAAAACATCTCTCTCTAGTCATCTGCTGTCTGTGGCCACTGCCTGGAACTCTTTCCATGACCAAATTAATTATTAATAACATGATTCAATAAACATTTACCAAGCACATTCCAGGCACTGTCCTAGGTTCAAAAAAAAAAAAAAAACTGTGGACAAAACAGTACCCCTTACCCTCAAGAGGAACTTGCCATGTTATAACGGAGAGAGACAAATAGACAAGTTATTAAAATACCTAATCTACACTCACCACACAGGTTTGTGAGTTTATTCTTCAACCCAAAAAAAAACAGCTTCTTTCAGGGAGCCTTCTTACAAAATTGTTCTTCTGACTTGCCCTAGGCTCAAATCTTTACTTCCCCTTATGGTCGGTTTGTCTTTTTACCTTGTATTATTATGTGCATATAGTATTTTCCTTAGTAATTTAAGTCTCTTGAGTGTATTATATTCTGAGCACCTAGCACTGTAACTTCTGAACAGTAGCCCCTTAGTACATATGAATTGAATGAATAAGTTGAAATTTGGCCAATGATGTAAGAGACGTTATGCTGTAAAACAGAGCAATATGAATCTTTGTTCACCTACCTTTTGGAATGTAAATTAGTGCAGCCATGATGAGAAACAATATGGGGAGCCCTCAATAAACTAAAAATAGAGTTGCCATGTGATCCAGCAGCCCCCCTTCTGGGCATATATCCAGACAAAACTATAATCTGAAAAGATGCCTCCCAATGTTCATAGCAGCACCACTAACCATAGGCAAGATGTGGAAGCAACCCAAAATGTCTGTTGATAGAGGAATGGAAAAAGATTTGGGGGGGGGTGTGTATGTGTGTATGTACATGCAGTGGAATACAACTCAGCTTTCAAAAAGAATGAAATCATGCCATCTGCAGCCACAGGGATGGACAGAGATGATTATACTAAGTGAAGCAAGTCCAAGAGGCAAATATCATATGATGTCACTTATATGTGGAATCTAAAATATGATGCAGATGAACTTATTTATGAAGCAGAAATAGACTCACAGATACAAAAAGCAAACAGCAAAGGGGAAGGTGGGTAGGGGAGGGATATATGAGGAGTTGGGGATTAGTAGATACAAATTAATAAAATAAACAACAAGGTGCTACTGTATAGCACAGGGAACTATATTTAATCTCCTGTAATCATAATGAAAAAGATATATATCCATATATCTGGATCATTTGGCAGTACAGCAGAAACACTTATGTTATAAATCAGCTATCCTTCGATTAAACTGTTGAGTAAATGTCTCTAGTAGCTGGTGAACCTTAGAACAGGAGGGAAGGAAAGAGAAGGAGGAGGAAGGAAAGGAGGTATATGTATGTGTGATCTAAGCATCTATAGGGAGTTTCCAACTATGTTAATGAGAAGTTTAAGGCAGGATGACTGGTTAAAATGGGTTTTTGTTCTTATAATTCACTTCAGTAGATAAATTGAACAAGTCAGTGGGATTCCCAGACTGTTCTAAGGTCAAATGTAAACCCATATTGTATGTGTGCGATTTGTATTCTTTTCTTTTTTCTGTTTTTTTTTTTTGGTCACCCTGTGGCATACGACTTTCCCGCCAGGAATCAGATCTGAGCCACAGTTGTGACCTAAGCCACAGCTATGGTAACGCTGGGTCCTTAACCCACTGTGCCCGGCCAGGGCTTGAACCTGTGCCCCAGCTCTCCTAAGACGCTGCTAATCCTGTTTTGCCACATCGGGAACTCCTATATTATTATTTTTTTGATATGGCAAACTTAAAAAATACACACTTATACCCTGTCCCCTTCCTGTTCAAAATTAGTATCTGGTGAATAAACTGGAACTACATCAACTTTGTAAAGGCGGATCTTTGGGGCTACCAGAGTCGATCTGGAGCTGTATAAATCTGGAGGAGAACTTGTAAATAACAGGTAAAAAGACAACGAGGAACAGTAGAAATCACAATATGAAGCAGAAAAGCTGAGATCCGCATGTAAAAATAGCCATAAGGAAAGAAATGCATTGCTGGGACGTAACCAGCAGTTTCCAGGTGTACAAATAAATGCCAGAGCCTAAGTGTATGGGTGATGACATAATATTAGCCATCATAGAATAAGCATGCTAGAAAAAAAAGTGCCAGTTCATTTTTTGGCGCTCGTTGCAGGTCTGGAAGCATGCTTATACAGACCTTAGTAACCAAATGTTTAATTTTCCTTAGATGGATGCAGGACGTGTTTGGAACATAGAGCTGTTGCCGCCTACTCGGTGGGGCCCGTCTCGTCTTACCAGGCTGGGGAGGTGGCTTTGTCCCGGGGTTCTGGCCTGATGGGCTCAGGGACCAGACTGGGGTGGAGAGGGGCTGCCACCTTCCTCCTGAGAGGAAGGTGGGAGCTACTTTGTGGACTACTGAGATTCCCTTTCAAGGAATATCTTGGACTCAACGGTCTTTTTCCTGATGGATTGTGTTTTGGGTCCTGCTCGCCTAATGATGTACTCATGGGCTGTTAACGTTCTGGGGAGACTTTGATTTGGCTGGTAACGACCCCGTTTTTTGGACACCTGTCTTCATTTAATTTCATTTCCTCTTTCCTGGTGAAGACATCATGGGGCTAGAAGAGCCGAACCTCTGATTTCTGGAAGCCTTTGTGTTTGGGGCAGCTATTGAATTCACACTGGATCCAGGAGGAGAAAAGAACTAAAACACAGCTCTGGCTCGTGTGGTTCCCTCCACGGGAAAACCAGAACCCACACCCCGACCTGCCTGAGGTGGTTTAGCCTCTGCATCGAAACAATAGTCACTTAATACTATCATAACATTACATAAGTCATTTCCTTCCCTTCTAGAATGCGAAGGGATATTTGAGAAGCAAAGAGAAACTCATATTTTCCGCAGGTCTCCAATTACCCTTTCATCTGGACCAGAATGTGGAGGGTGATGTTAAAACCTTGTGTGAGAGTCTGGCAGGGTATCTGGTGTTGTCTCTGGTCTGGTTTCTAAAACCCTTCTGGTGATTCGGAAGCTTTGCCGGCCCAGGCTGGTTGTTTCACAGGAGTCGTCAGTTTAATTCTTAGACAATGACTTTCCATGGTTGGTGGCGTATTGCTTTTAAAGAATACAAAAGACGCATGGCCGGGTTCCTGCTTACCCCCTTTCAGCAAATGTGTTCGGCATCCGTGTACAAACAGATTAGTGACGTCTTTAGAGAACATAGGAATTTTATCTGAGAGAAACATGATGAAAAGGAATGAAGTCTGAGGAAGCGAAATTTATTCTCAGACACCTTGTAAGTCTAATAGGAATTATCTTTTCTGCTGCCTCCAAAATATGGGTAGAATGGCCTTTCATTTATTCAACTAACATCTTTTGAGCACCCACTGTGTGTCAGCACTGTTCTCACGCTAATGATGTACAGCGGGGCCTTGGAGAGCGCAAGTGTGGTTCCAGACCATTGTGTTAAAGCAAATATCACAGTAAAGTGAGTCGCGTGGAATTTTAAGTTTCCTAGTGCCTGTAAAAATTGCTTTACACTGTGTTGTAATCTGTTAAGTGTGCATTAGCATTACACCTAAAAAAAAAGTATGTCTTCATTTAAAAATGTTCTACTGCTAAAAAAAAAAAATAATGCTAACCATCATCCGAGCCTTTGGCGAGTCACAGTCTTTTTGCAATGGTGACATCAGAGATCACTGATCACAGATCACCCTAACAAATAGAACACTAACGACAAGCTTTGAAATACTGCGGGGGTTCCCAGAAGGTGACACAGAGACAGGAAGTGAGCAAAGGGTCTTGGGAAAATGACGCTGGGAAACCCGCTCAGTGCAGGTTGGCCTACAAACCTTCAATTTGTAAAAATCGCAGTCCCTGCAAAGCCTAAGAAAGCAAAGCATAGTATGACCAGGTGTGCCTGTAGAAGTCACCAAAACAAACTACTGCTGTCACGAAACGTCATGTAGTTAAATCATGTAATAGTGAAACCGTGTTCAATTTGAATAGAAACACAGTAGTGTCACTAAGCTTCCTTTCCCAAAGTCACCATAAGAATAACCTGACAGTAACATGGTTCTTAAAAAAAAAAAAAAATAGACTTATGGTTGCCAAGAGGGTGGGGGAGGGAGTGGGCTGGGCTGGGAGTCTGGGGTTAATAGGTGTAGACTATTGCCTTTGGGATGGAAAAGCAAGGAGATCCTGCTGTACAGCACCAGGAACTATGTCTAATCACTTGTGACGAATCTATATATGTATGTGTAACCGGGTCACCACACTGTACAGTTGGAAAATTGATAGAAAACTGTAAACCAGATATAATGGGGAAAAAAAAAAAGATGACAGTGACATGATGACCAGTATCCCTTTTATTCTCTTTGACTTGAAAGCTGAGATCTTCCAGCATAACTTCTGGAAGAGGTGGAATATATTCTGATGATAAACATAAAGTGTTAAAGAGGGAAGACATAAGCAGAGGCTGGGCATATGGCAGCATTTTTTTTTTTTTTCCTGGGGAAGCATTTATTGGTCCAGGCAGGTATGGGTTGCCATCCCTCAATGCACCAGCTGGAGCCCTTTTTTCCAAATCTTGGCCCCAAGGGTTTGTTTCCCAGCAGTGGGCTTTGCTGTAGTGATGTGTTTCACGCAAAAGCTTATCACTGGCCAGAGGTGGGCCATGCACGGTCAAGTTCACTGCCTCCCACCGCCCACCTTCTCCCAGCACCCTTGCTCACCACCACGCCCCCCATAAACCTAACATCAAGCAGATAAGAATATGTAGAGTCATCAGACTCTTCGGATATCTGTAGACCATTAACAAAGTGATGAAAACATCTGCCGCTAACTGACAACGTGAGTGGCAGATGTTGCCCGAGGCAGCCAAGGATCAGAGAGGAACCGGGCTGTGTAAATAGCATCTCTTAGTCTCCCCAATCTCCTGGCCCCAGACAAGAAAAATAAAAATTAGTAAGTGCACACATGCTCATAGTTTTTTTCCTCTTTTTCACCGTCTGATAGATAACTGGGACAGATTTCATGTTCCCAGAACCTGCCAGCCAGTTACTTCAGTGCCAGTGTGTTTAAGAAAGATGGCAGGTGTGTTATACATTTGACTTAAATGTCGATAAACAACACTCCTGCTAACGTAATGTTATTCAGCAGAGATGAAGGTGAATGCTATCTTTTCCCAGCCTGATGCCCAAATCAAACATAGTCACTAACTGGAATCTTTCAGTGGATCAAGACAGTAACAACAAGGTTGTGCAAATGGTTTTTAAGCTCTGGTTTCCCATCTTGATCGTGAGGAAGTAGAGTCCGACCAATGCTTAGTTTGGCCTCGTAAATGAGAAGGGGAGAAGTAATTAAAAGGAAAAAAAAAAACCCTTTAAATAGCCCGCTATCCCTTTTTTTCCTATTGAGAAGAAATCAGTTTCTTAGCTTGTTAATTAACTTATAAATACAGAAGTTTCCTGGATATTCTCTCTTTAGTGGCAGAATGTGACTTTGAAGTCAGCCTTACTGTTGAGAGCTTGGACGTTGAGCTAATGAGATTTTACTGTTTTGAACAGCTGGTCAAATTTGGAGGCCCCTCGAGCCTAAAGGCAACTGCTGATTTACAAGGATCCCATAATATACGCAGTTGCGGCCGATGCTTTTGTTGTTGATTTAGGCTGGAGCAAAGGTGTAGATTTTGTGATGCCGTAAAAATGTCAAGTGATTGATTTGAGAATATGTAATACCTAAGGTAGCCCCCGCGAGGAGCCAGCATCTTGTGTGGCTCATATTCGAGAATGTTTTAGGAAGGTTTGGGTGTTCACTGTGGCAGTGTGTTTTGGAGGAGGCAGTTTTGGATAAACTGGCTGTTTACAGCTGGGTGGAGCTGACAAGAAGCCTTTGAAAATTTTAACTCTCCCTTCCTAAGGATGTTAAAGCAAATTGCAGAATTTGTATCATGTTAACTCTACATCTATGTGTCTCTCAAACATATAGGCATGTTCTTCAAAATGTAAGCACTGTGATTCTTTGCTATCATCTAATGCCTAGTCCATCATCTTGTTTTTACAAAAGGTTTATTGTCCTGGAAGTATTTTTTAAACTGGTCTGTTCATCCCGTGATCCAAACAAGGTCACATGTCATCGTGGGTTTGTTCAAAGTCTTAATTCAGAATCTTCTCCCCTGAGCTAAGTACTTTTATCTCCACTTGTTTGTTTATTTTTGTCCTTTGAGGGCCACACCTGCAGCATATGGAGGTTCCCAGGCTAGGGGTCAAGTCAGAGCTGTAGCTGCCGGCCTACACCACAGCCACAGCAACGCCAGATCCTTAACCCACTGTGTGGCACCAGGGATTGAACCGGCGTCCTCATGGGTACTAGTTGGGTTCATTACTGCTGAGCCACGATGGGAACTCCTGTCTCCGTTTACAGAAGGGAAAACTGAGGCACAAAAGGCACAGAGAATGAGAGGAAACAGTGGTCTCTCCAGGCTCAGCCCTGTTCCTACTCTGCTTCCTTCTCCTTCCCCAGTTCGTTCTTCCTCTCGAGGTTGGGTTGATTTCCTCTGCGTAGCCTCCTTTCCACCTTATGCTTGTATCCTCATGGCCCCTTAGCAGAATCTTGGAAGATCAGAGAGCAGCTTGCATGGCATATGCCTGTTCCATGTATGTATTTGTAGCTTTTCCCCGAATTACTTCGGCAGAGAGAGTCGCAGCATCACGAGTGATGTGCGGTGCCCCCTGGAGCCTGGAGGTGAGAGCCTGCTGTGTCTCTGGGAAACTGCCAGAATTCTTCTGAGCGCTCTGCCCTTGGCTCTTGGTGGGAGAAGTGAAGGCTGCTCAGGAGAGAGAGAAGGCCAAGTGGTGTCTGTTCTTTTTTGAAGAGTTCGAGATGAGGCTTCGGTATGAAGCCAGTAACTGGTCTTGGTGCAGATCAGGGGCAGATTTTTTAACTGTATTTTCACTAGTACATGTCCAGAAAATAGAACTTCCTTTCGGGTAGCGGTGAGGGTGCGGGGGGTGGGTGGGGGGACCCCCTGCTGGTGCCCTTGCTGGTCCCCTTGCCTTGGTGGGATCAAAGAGAAACACAGGAAACATTTCACACATCCGTAAAAACCTCTGCTTTACCTCTCTTCATCTGGCTGGCCCTACCCCCGCCACGCCCTCCTCCCTGCCAAGAAGCGGTGGTTTGTTGAAAGCCCTCTGCCAGGGTCTACCTTTGCTTCTGCTGCTGCTGCTGGGGCTGGGGCTCCTCCACCGATGGGCTCATTTGCCCCCCCGGCTCTCACCCTCCTTCCCTCCTGAGGCTGAGCCCTGTCACCCGTCAGTCACTGTAGGGTCTTGCAGAGGCCCCTCAGCCATTCCAGGCATGCTGTGCCTGCTTTCTGATGACAAACCCGGGATGAGAAGATTTAGGTCCTTGATTGATTCTTTACACCCCAGCCGCAGCAACGCGGGATCTGAGCCGTGTCTGTGACCTACACCACAGCTCACGTCACCACCAGATCCTTAACCCACTGAGCGAGGCCAGGGATCGAACCCGCATCGTCATGGATCCTGGTGGGATTCGTTTCCACTGCACCACAATGGGAACTCCTGTAGCCCTTGATTTTCTTTAGTCTCCATTATCTTAAAAGGAAGTTATGGTGTAAATAAAGTTATTTCCCTCCTCTTTTTTTTTTCTTGACCTTTCCAGAGTACTAATATCCTATATCTCTTTTCCAGTTAATGGTGATTTTATTTGGGTGACCTAAAGACTAATTTCTCTGTGTAAAATCTGGCACAGTTGTTCCTTTTCTTTTTTATTATATTCCACAGAGTTTCTGTTCCATCTTGCTTTTTTTCTGTTCCTTAGGTATATGTGTCCTATTTCTCTTTTCTGTGCTATAAGTCCTTTAGAACAGGGTCTAAAGTTTATTTTTAACTTTTCATTTTTTCAAATTTCATTTTTATTAGAGTAATTAGAGGATAGTTGACTTACAGTGTTGTGTCAGTTTCTGCTGTAAAGCATAGTGACCCAGTCATTCACACACACACACACACACACACACACACATTCTTTTTCTCATACTCTTTTCCATCATGCTCTGTCCTAAGAGACTGGGCATAGTTCCCTGTGCTGTACAGTAGGACCTCAATGCTTATCCTTTCTAAATGTAGTAATTTGCATCTACCAACCCCAGACTCCCATTCCATCCCATTCCCTCTCTTGGCAACCACAGGTCTGTTCTGTGTGACCCTGAATCAGTTTCTGTTTTGTAGAAGGTTCATTTGTGCCATATCATGTAGTATTTGTTTTTCTCTTTCTGACTTAACTTCACTTAGTACGAGAATCTCTAGTTGCATCCATGTTGCTGCAAATGGCATTATTTTGTTCCCTTTTATGGCTGAGTAGTATTCCATAGTATATATGTACCACAGCTTCTTAATCGATTCACCTGTCAATGGACATTTAAGTTGTTTCCGTGTTTGGGCTGTTGTGAATAGCGCTGCAATGACATAGGGGAGCGTGTATCTCGTTGAACTGTAATTTTGTCTGGATATATGTCCAGGAGTGGAATTGCTGGATCACACGATAATTTGTATATTTAGTTTTCTGTGTAACCATACTGTTTTATCTTAAGTCTTGAACCAAAGCCCCACCCATAGCACTTAGCAAAGTACTTCAGGCTCACAAATTATTCAGTGCATGTTTATTAATGAATCTGTGATTCCTCACGAGCACTTTAGGAGCAGAGTGGTATTGATTTTCGTGTAATCTCTAGCTTTCAGTCTCATGCTGATTTGGGAGAAGGGATGAAGGAAAAGGGTTGGAAATGGTTGGATATTCACCTGCCTCACCACCATTCCAAGGCATCTTACTAGCTTATTTCATTTGCTTATCTTGTTGGCTAAATGTGTATCACCGAGGAATCTTCTTCAATAGGTAATAAACATAGGTATACAAAGCCAGCTCCTTGTAGTCATGAGTGTCATGTACTCTTTTAAGATCTCATAAGTCTAACTCAGAATCAGTTTTTTTGGGGAAATCTCCATATGAATCATTTGTTGGTGAAACCGAGGAAGGCATTTCCTTCATCCTAGAAACTGAGGCTGTTGTAAGCATGTTCTAGAGAGCAAACCTAAGGCCTCCTCTGCACCTGAGCTTCCACTTTTTCCAAGTGTCTTTCCACTCTTGCTGTGAACCTGGGTGTGAGAGGCTCTACCATGAGAAAAGTTAATGAAGGCACTGACTTACCTTGATGTGAGTGTTCATGGGTCCCACCCCACCACTCTATGTCAGGAGTCAGGTGGCCTCCCATGGCTAGTCTTACCCAAGGACAGAGGGTCTGGAAATCCTCTGACAACTTAGCAGCCAACCCTGGGGGAGCTGATTGCTAAGGGCTTGGGGGTTGCTGAGCTCTGCTTGAAAGTGGTTATTTAGAGTTAGCTAAACTGAGGTAAGGGCATAATCTTCCAGACTGCCAAGTCTGCCCCAGACTCTGCAAGGAGATAGGGCCTAATGACAAAGATGAAGGCACATCCCAGGACTGTCTCACTTCTGACCCCAACTGCAAGCGACAGCTCTCTAAATCACCTTCAAGTTTGATAATTTGATAGAAGAACTTGTAGGACTCACTAAAACCTGTTCTACTCATGGCTGTGGTTTATTATGGGCAGAAGATGCAGACCAAAATTAGTCAAAGGAAGAGATGCATAGGGCAGAGTCTGGGAAGGTCCAACCACAAAGCTTCCATCATCCTCAAGAACATATTACCTTTGGGCATCAACATGTGACATTATACATGGAGTATTACCAACCAGGGAGGTTCACCCGAACTTAAGTGTCCAGAGTTTTTATTGGGGTTTCACTATGTAGGTATGACTGATTTGTTGCCCACATGGTTGATCTCAACCTCCAGGTCAACTGCATGATCTAAAGCTTTGACTGTAAAGCACGTTTGGTCTCTTTCAGGTGGCCAGCTCCCATCTCAGACTGTTGTATAAGGCTGGCTCCACCCTAATATCTGATGTGGCCAGCTTTCTCCTTAAACAAAGATCTTCCTATCAGGTGTGACAAAGCTTACCTCAGAAACTGAGAGCAAAGGCCAGGCCTCTCTTTGGGCAAGTTCAAATTCTTTACCAGACAGTGGCTTAGCAAGTCTCTTTACTGTGCCCTAATCTTCAAACTCTGGGACTCCTTTCCTGGCAACTCAATTAAAATAAACCAGCATACTTGTTACTCTGTAACACTTCCCTTTAACCCTTGGACCCAAACATCATCACTTGCCAGATTAATGTGTATGGCATTGTATTAATTCACCTAGCACAGTATGGAGTACAAAGTTGGCATTCAGTAGACTAGAAGTTCTCGTCTGTGTACCCCTTGAAATCATATGTAAAATTTTGCAAGTATGTTTGCATTTGGGCTTGGATGGGGGATCAGCATTCATATATTTCATCAGATTTCAAAGAGGTCTATGTCCCATAAACGTTGGAAGCCTCCTGGCTTAGATAAAAGTGAATTCTCTCCCCACACATCATCACTGTTGGACTATTTCTTCATGAGCCCTAGGAGTTTTGTTTGCTAAGAGAAGGAGGCACAGAGGAAACAGTGCCTGGGTTGGCAGTGTAAGGGCAGTTTTGCTGTCTTGGTTTACAAGGCCTCTTGGGTTAATGCTAGAAGCATCAAAGCAAGCATTCCTTCTGTTTTTCCTGTGCTCTGCAGGCCAGGAGTTTCTTGTGCTAAAATAAACAACTGGCAGTTTCATTAGGCGCTACAGAAGGAAGGAAGAAGTTTATGTTTCATACCTTTTATATTATATAACAACATTACTATGTGAACTTCAATTCTTCAATCTGTTTAGTTTATTTAAACTTAGAAAACAGTACTTATGCTGCAAATAGAATAAACCATGTCCAATTCTGAGCATTTACAATAAGCATGCAGCCAGTAATATAGTTCCTGAAATAATAAACCGGTTACCCCTGATGGTCAGGAGATGTATAGATATAGATATAGACCACCTTTAGATTTTGTTAAGCTACAGTTGGCTGGGGGTGGAGAGGGGAGAGGTTTTACTTGTTTTTAAACCATGGAAAAACCTACCCATACTTTAATTTTGCATCTCATAAAGCTCTTATATAATCATGGAAATTGTGATGTTTGTGCCAATCAGAATTCAACTTTGTTTTACTTTATGGAGAAATTTGAAGTCTGATCATCAAGAAGAAATATGTTTTCCAGTTCTGTTCAGTTCTTCAAACATCTGTTCGTATTAGACAAAGACACAAGTATTTGATGTTCTCTTATCCTGATTCATCCAGAAGCATTCACTGAGAGCTTTCCAAGCACGGGATTTGAGACTAGGTTCTGAGGAGGATACATATGAAATGATCACCCTTGAAATGCTTACAGTTTAGTGGGGAGGATTAGTAGTTCTGAATATTCACAGACTTTTATTACGATTATTGATTTGCATGTCTTTATTGTGGATGCTTTCAAAGTCCAAATGACTTTGTATTTTACAGAAACAGAAAAATCATCCTAAAATTCATATGGAATCTCAAGGGGTCACAAATAACCCCCAGAAATCTTGAAAAAAAATTAATAAAGTTGGAGGTCTTATACTTTCTATTTCAAAACTTAATATAAAGCTAAGTTAATCAAAATAGTATGATACTGGCATAAAGAAAAAAGCACGGACCAATGGAATAGAACAGAGAGACCAGAAATAAACCCTCACATCTGTGGTCAAATGATTTTCAACAGGGTGCCAAGCCCATTCAATGGAGAAAGAATAGTCTTTTCAACAAATGGGGCTGGAGAAATTGGGTAATCACATGCAAAAAAGTGAAGTTAGGCCCTTACCTTATACCCATTACAACTATTAACTCAAAGTGGATCAAAACATTAAAGCTAAAACTGTAAAACTCTTAGAAGAAAACAGAGAAAAAGCCAATGTCCAAATGACCTTGGGTGTGGCAATGTGACCGTGTTTTATGCTCTAATAGAGAAGAGCAGTCAAGTTGGGGGCTACAGTCGGAGACTTAGGCTAAAACCCAAGACCACTACTCCCTCCTGTGTGATCTTAAGCACATATCCAACTTCTAGGTCTCAGCTTTCTCATCTATAAAAAGATGACAGTAATGAAATGATACTGGAATTTAGATAAATTAATGCTTGTAGTTAATCAATGCTGGTGTTTGACATTCAGCTTATTATTAGTCATTATTATCCATGGGGGAATGGGAGGCGGCATAATACGGTGGTTAAGTAGGTAGGCTTTGAACTCTGATTTTATAGGTTCATATCTTGCTTCTACCCTTTACCACCTCTGTGACTTTGGGCAAATATTTTGTTTATTTTATTTATGATTTTTATTTTTTCCATTATAGGTGATTTACACTGTTCTGTCAATTTCTACTGTACAGCAAAGTGACCCAGTCGTGTGTGTGTGTGTGTGTATGTGTATTCTTTTTCTCACATTATCCTCCATCATATTCCATCACAAGTGATTGGATATAGTTCCCTGTGGCAAATGCTTTGTATTTTTACAACTGAGGATTTTTTCTAAAAAAAATCTGAACAATGGAATTAATAATAGTGCTTATAAAGTTGTAAGGATCAAACAAAATAATCCCCTTGTCCAGCACTTAGAAAGTGGTTAGCACACCCCTGTGTTAATTCCTAGAGCTGCTACAGTGCCCAGCACAGCATCAGACAAATAGGTAATACTCTTATAATGAACCATCATGCTGCCCTAAACAATGGCTTTTAGGAAGTGCTGTGACATGGGTAAATAGTAATCATAAATAATAAGGAAAAACTAGATTAAAAGTCGAACATGCAATTTGATTAGACGTATGTAAGAAAAAAGCAGAATAAAAGAGTTTCAAAAGTAACTTGTTGAACTATTAATAGTGGCCATGCCTTAGATGGAAAAAATCATGCACAGATGTATTGTTTCTATATTTTTGTGGACCTCTCAGATGTATTGTTTTTATATTTTTGTGGACTTCTACCATAAGGATGTACTTTGATGATTGGAGATATGAAAATGCAGTTAAACAAACTGGAAAGAGGCATAACAGTCAACACTGTCTACTGCACTTGGCACACTGGCTTCTAGGAGTAGCTACCAATTACCCGAAGAAGGCAAAGACCATGGCCTTGAGGAGGTGGGACTGTTCATATGTGTGCTTGTGCATGTGTATCTTGTCTCCCAGAGAGCTTTGGGTCTCCTCAAGGACATAGGCTCTCTGCTAGCCACTTCCCCAGGCTTTACTTCTAATTAAGGTCTAGAATAGATATTCAGGGCCCACACACATAGGCAGTCGCTGAATACAACCAAGAACTCGTGGAAAGAGTGCTTTAAGTCAAGGCTACCGTTCTTCCACCCCACAGACTAGGAAGATGCAACAGAAAGCAGAGATCATGGAAAAGCAGAAAACTTTACCCTTTGGACTTGGTGTGACCCTCAAAACACTCAGCTTTGGGGGAGAAATTACCTCTTTGTAGAAGACATGGTGTTTGAGCTGAATCTTGCTAAATGTAGTGATCAGAGAATAGGGAGGTTTCTATTTTAAAATTTAAAAATCTTTTAAATTCCTTTAGCTGTAACATTTGCTCATTGGAAACTTCAGAAATAAAGACATAATCAAGAAGTCAAAATGCTTAAAAATTTTACCACGCAGAGATTATCACGGTGTATATTGGTATACATTAGTCTAAATCTTTTCCAGTGTGTGTGTATATACCATTTGTGCCTTGATTTATTTTTTTCTTAACAATAGAATGTAGACAACATTCCATGGCTATAAGGATAGCTCTACACGATTTGTTTAATGGTTGCATGGTATTTCATTGCATAGATGTACTTCAGGTTTTTAAAATCAATTCTAACGTGTGCTATGTGTTGGAGATACAATGGCTAAAACAGACATAGTGCTTGCCCTTATAGGACAATGGGGTTAGAATGGACTTCAGACAGTTAAAGCAACACAAAAAGAGTGTGCTAAGTGTGATATGGAGGTAGAAGTTTCTCCTAGAGCGCAGAGACAGAAGTCCCCAGCTTACAGACACATTTAAATATAATTCATAATATCTCTATTTGTCATTAAGCATTCATTTTTTATTGATTGTAATTGACATGTAACATTACAGGCATACCTCATAGATATTGTGGTTTTGGTTCCAGACTACCATAATAAAGCAAATATTGCAATAAAGTGAGTCACGTGACTTGTTTGGTTTCCCAGTGCATATAAAAGTTAGGTTTACACTGTACTATCATCTGTGAAGTGTGCAGTAGCATTATGTCTGAAAAGCAACGTGCATATCTTAATTTTAAAATTCTTTTTTTTGCCGAAGGTAAATGCTAAGCATCACGTGAGTCTCCAGCAGGTCGTAATCTTTTTGCTGGAGAAGGGTCTTGTCTCCTTGTTGATGGCTGCTGACTGATTGAGGTCGTGTTGCTGAATGTTGAGGTAGCTGCAGCAGTGTCTTAAGATAGCAATAGCTTTTGCCACATTGATCATTCCTTTCAGGGAAGATTCTCTGTAGCATGCAGTACAGTTTGATAGCATTTTGCCCCCAATTGAACTTTCACAATTGGAGCTGATCCCCTCAAATCCTGCAGCTGCTTTATCAACTAAGTTTATGTCATATTCTAAGTCCTTTGTTTTCATTTCAACAGTCTTTGCAGCATCTTCACCAGGAGTAGTTCATCTCAATAAACCACTTTCTTTGCTCATCCATAAGAAGAAACCCCTCTTTCGTTAAAGGTGTACCATGAGATTGCAGCAATTCAGTCACATCTTCAGGCCCTACTTCTGATTCTGTTTCTCTTGCATTTCTACGACATCTGCGGTTACTTCCTCCTCTGGACCCCTCAAGGTCATCCATGAAGAACAGGAATCAGCATCTTCCAAACTCCTGTTAGTGTTGATATTTTGACCTCTTCTCATGAATCACAAAATTTCTTAATGGCATCCAGAATGGAGCTGGGTCCCTGGGCAAGTGCCAGTCACTGGCAGGCCAATCTAGGATCCCTGGCTATAGGACCTAGATGCCCCAAAGTGCTGGTGGGTGTGACTGAGTCCCAAGGAGTCCTGTGGCTAGTTCTGGCTCACTGGTGAGTGAATCTAGGTCCTGGGATCTCTGTCTGCAAGCCCTGGTGGTCTTAGAGCTAGTGTTGGCCCACTGGTGGGTGGGGTCAGTTCCTGACACAGCTGGCTGCTAGATCTGAGGTCTCTTAAATCTTGTGTTGGCCCGCTGGTAGGTGAGGCCAGATCCTGTGATCACTGGCTAAGGGCTCAAGGAGTCTCAGAGCTGGTGGGCAGGGGTCAAGGTTCAAGGAGTCTTGGGACTGAAGCCCGCCCACTTGTGTGTGAGGCTGATCCTGGGGCTAGTGTCAGACCTCTGGTGGACAAGCTGGGTCGCAGGGTCTCTGGCTGCAGAGCCCAGGGAATCTAGGCATTGCTGTGTCAACTCACTCTTGGGTCAGGACAGAGTGCAAGGGTTCCTGTGGCTGGTTCCTGCCCACTGGTGGGTAGACCCTGATCCTGGGGGTCTCTGACTGCAGGGCCTTGTGAGTCCTGTGGTTAGTGCTGGTGCACTGGTATGTAGGGCTGGGTCCTGGGCCCTCTGGTGACAGGGCTTTGATCCAGGGCAGCTGTGGGCTCAGACGATATATGGGTAGCCCGGCTTACTGGTGAGTGAGGCTGTGTTCCTGCCTGGCCAGCTGGTTAGCCTGAGTTGTTCCAGTACTGGTACAGACAGGCTGATGGGTACTGCTGGGTCCTACAGTCAACAAGGGAGGATTCCAAAATAGCACTCACCAATCCCAGTGTCTTTGTGGTAGAATGAACTTCCCAGAATGGCTGATACCAGTGTCTACATCCCCAGGACTAGTTGCCTCCTGCCTCTCAGGGACGCTCTTAAAGATCAGTAGGTGGATCTGACCCAGAATCCTTTTACATTGCTGCTTTTGCTGTGAGTCCTGGAGTATGTTGTGTGTGTCCTTGAAGAGTAGACTCTATGTTTCCCATAGCCCACTGGCTCTGAAAGTAACCTCTGCTGGCCTTCAAAGCCAGTTGTTCTTTGGGCTTATCTCTCTGGTGCTGGATCTCTGGGCTGGGGAGCCTGATGTGGGGCTTGAATCCCTCACTCCTTGGTAAGAACCTCTGCAATTGTAATATTCCTTCTGTTTGTGAGCCACCCACACAGGGGTGTGAGTCTTGACTATATCGTATCACCTTTCCTCCTACCTGTCTTGTTGTGGTTCCTTCTTTGTATTTCTAGTTGTAACAGGTCTTTTCTGGTAGGATCTTATGTTTCTCGTCAATAGTCGCTCTGTATATAATTGCAATTTTGGTATACCCATGAGAGGAGGTGAGCTCAGGGTCTTCCTACTCTGCCATCTTGGCCACACCTTATAATGTCTCCCCTTTAATGTCTGATTTTATGTATTTGATCCCCCCCCTCTTTTAAATGAGTTACCTTTTTTCCTACTAACTTTGATCATTTGTTTTTCTTTTTCTAGTGCTTTGAGGTGCAAAATTAGGCATTAATTTGAGATTATTTTTTGTTTCTTGATGTAGGCATTTATTGCTATGAACTTTCCTCTTAGAACTGCAATTGTTGCACTCCATACATTTTGATATATTGTCATTTTCATTTATTTCAAGGTTTTTAAAAATTTACCTTTCAGTTTTCTCTTTGATCCATTGGCTGTTTTGTAGCATGTTTCTTTTCCACATATTTATGAGTTTTCCAGTTTTCTTCATGTAATTAATTTCTAGCTTCATACCATTGTGATTGGAGAAGATACTTGATATGATTTCAGTAATTTAAAATTTATTAAGAATTGTTTTGTGGCCTAACATATGATCTCTCCTGGAGAATAGTCCAGGAGTACTTGAGGAAAATGTGTGTTCTGTTGCTTTTGAATGGATTCGTCTATGTATTTGTGTTGTCTATCTGCTCTACAAAAAAAAAAAAAAAAACAAACAAAAAGGCAGCTTTAAAATTATTTAAAGCTAATGTTTCTGTATCAATTTTCTCTCTGAGTGACATATCCTATCTGAGTAAGTGGGGTATTAAAATCCCCTACTGTACTATTTTGCTATCTTTTGTTCTCTTTAAGTCTGCTAATATTTGCTTTAGTATATTGAGGTGCTCCAGTGTAGGGTGTATAAATAGTACAAATGTTATATTATTCTCTTGGTGGATTGAACCCTTTATCTCTATGTAATACCCTTCGTTATCTCTTATTAGTCTTTGTTTAAAAGTCTGTTTTGTCTAGTATGAGTAGAACTACACCTTATTTCTTTTGGTTTCCATTTGCACAAAATAAATTTTTCCATCCATTCACATTTAGTCTATGTATATCCTTATATCTGAGGTGAATTTCTTATAGGCAGAGTATAAATGGGTCTTGTTTTTTCTTTATTCATTTAACGATTCTGTGTCTTTTGGTTAGAGAATTTAGTCTATTTACAGTTAAAGCAATTATTGATAGGTATGTGTTTACTGCCGTTTTGTTAATTTTAAATTATTTTCTGGCTGTTTTGTAATGCCTCTCTGTTCTTTCTCTATTTGTGATTTGATGACTTTCTTTGGTGGTATACTTATCTTTTGTGTATCTAATACAGGTTTTTGTTTTGTGGTTACTGTGAAGCTTACATATTAACTTATAAGAGTCTATTTCAAGTTTATAACAAGTCTAAACACATTGTAAGGCTTTGCATTTTTATTCTCCCTTACCACGTATATTTTTGATGTCACATTTACCAACTCTTTATCTGTGTATTCCTTAGTTGTTATTATTCTAGCTACAGATATTTTACAACTTTTGTTTTTTACTTTAATATTAGCTTTATAAATGACTAATTCACTACCTTTACTCCGTATCTAACTTTACCAGTGAAATGTACACTCTCATAGGTTTTCTTGTTATGAATTAACACTCTTTCTTTTCAGCTTAACATTTTTTTTTAAAGGCCAGTTTAGTGCTGATAAACTCTTTTAGCATTTGCTTGTCTGGAAACTTTCTCTCTCCTTCAATTCTGAATGATAAACTTGCCATGAAAAGTATTTTGGTTGGCAGGTTTTTTGTTTGTTTGTTTTTCTTTCAGCATTTTGAGTATGTTGTGCCACTCCCTCTGGCCTTGAAAGTTTTTGCTAAAAAATCTACTGATAGTCTTACTGGGGTTCCCTCATATGAAACAAGTTATTTTCTATTTCTGCTTTAAAAAAAAAAGACCCTCTCCCTGTCTTAAACTTTTTGACATTTTAGTTATAATATGTCTTGGCATGGGTTGCTTTGAGTTTATCTTCTGTGAAATTTTTTGGGCTTCCTAGATTTGGATATCTGTTTTCTTCCCCAGACCAGGGAAATTTTCACCCATTATTTCTTCAAAGAATTTTTCTGTCCCTTTTTCTCACTCTCTCTTCTTTTTCAGGACCCTCATTATGTGAATGTTAGTCTGTGTCATCCTGTCCTATAAGTCCTTAAACTATCTTCATTTTTTTTTCATTCCTTTTTTTTTTTTTTTCTATTTTGCTGCTCTAAAGGGGTGGTTTTCACTGTCTTCAGGTTCATTGATGGTTTCTTCTGATTCGGTTGGACTGCTGTTGAACCCCCACTAGTGTATTTTCCTGTTCAGTATTCTTTAGCTCTTTGACTTCTATTACTTGTATTTTCTTATGTTTTCTACCTCATTTTTTTTTATGTTCTCATTCTGTTCATCTGATATTTATGACCATTAGTTTGAATTCTTTATCAGGAAATTATTTATCTCTGTTTCATTAAGGTTTTTTTTTTTCCTGAGGTTTCATCTTGTGGAACATAGTCCTCTGTTCCTTCATTTTTCTTGACTTTGTTGGTTTCTGTGCAATAGATGAAATAGCGACCTCCCAGTCTTAAAGTTAGCCTTGTGTTGCAGATACATTTTATCATGCAACCCTGCTCTAGCTCGTAGTTATCCCTCAAACATTTGTAATTATCTAAGCAGGCTGTTTTATTTTTAGTGGCTCCCAGTAGTTGAGGGTGTTCTAAGACCTATCAGTGTCCTGAAATGGGAGATCTTAGCACTGAAATTCAGACTGAGTGGAAGCCTGACCTTCAGGCAACAGCTTTTAAAGTATGCAAATACATATAGCCCTGCAGGACCACAAGCGTTAGCTCTACTACCAGAGCCAGGTGATCTAGAAATGTCCCCTGGGTGGCAGTTTCAAAACCGGGAATTCCAGTTGAGTGTAAAAGCACCTTTCTGGGAGAGACTGGCAGGTTGTACTAAAGCAGGAGAGTGCAAGGATGGTGTCCACTGGATGCAAGGATGATGTCCACTTAGACATGTGTTAAATTAGAAGCCTGCCCCTTGGGCTGTAGCTCTGATAATGAGAAAACAGGCCTCTTTGACAGAAAGACTGAGCTCCTGGGTCTGTTGCTTTTTAAGGTGCCCTAGGAGGGCAGGGGTGGGAGTGGTGGTAGCCATCTAAGAACTCTTTCACCATTAGCTATAATTCTGAGGGACTCATGAGTTGAAGCCCTACTGGCCTCCAGAGCCAGGCAATGCAGAGGTGCCTGCTGGTGCCAGCCACAAAAATCAGGGCACTAGACAAGGGTCTAAGCTCCTTTCTGTGTGAGATACTAGTAAGCTGGAGTGAGGGGAGCTGGAGGGGGCAGAAAGATTGTGTTCACTGGCCTGTTTGCTGAAGGTATCTCTGTAGCCTCAAGATGTGGTCTAACTTCTACCTGCTGTGATCAGGCTTTCTCTCATTCACTAGATGTGTAGGAGTTGCTCAGTTTGAGCTTTTAATTTTTTTCAAAGGGAGCTTTTCCATATGTAGCTACATATTCAGGGGGTCCATGGAGGAGCTGAGTTTGAGATCCTCCTGTGCCACCATCTTGAATCAGAACCCAAGAGTTCATTTTTATGCTGTAGTCACGATTAGCTTGGCCAGGTAATTATTTTTACTTCCTGTTTCATTCTCAGCTGCATTATGCCTAATATAGCTTCTGATGAATAAATAAATCAATGAATAGTTTTCCTCTGAGTAAATACCCAGAAATGGAATTATAACAGCTTACTTTATTGAAATCTAGGATAGTAGTGTATTTAATATGTAGAAGATCTCAAAGAAAAATAAAACAATGGATTAGAATATTTTAGGTGACATAAAAAGTGCTTATTGATTTAGGCTTTAAATCCATAGTACCTTCAACTGATACTTTGCATATTTACCGTAAGATGGTCTGGGTTCTCGGGTGATATAGCAAATGAGGTACTGTGAGGTCCAAGAAAATTTTTTTTAATTATTCAATGAATTTTATTACATTTATAGTTGTACAACAATCACCACAACCAAATGTTATAGCATTTACATCCCAAACCCTCAGTGCATCCCCCCACCCCCTCAACCTGTCTGATTGGAAACCATGTTTTTCAAAGTCTGTGAGTCAGTATCTGTTTGGCAAAAAGTTCATTTTGTCCTTTTTTTAGATTCCACATGTAAGTAATAGCATTTGATGTTGGTGTCTCATTGTCTGACTGACTTCACTTAGCATGATAATTTTTAGGTCAATCCATGTTGCTGCTGATGCTGTTATTTCTTTCCTTTTAATGGCTGAGTAATATTCCATTGTGTATATGTACCATATCTTCTTTATCCACTCCTCTGTCAAAGGACATTTAGGTAGTTTCCACGTCTTGGCTATTGTATAGAGTTCTGCAGTGAACACTGGAGTACCTGTGTCTTTTTGAGTCACGGCTTTCTCTGGATAGATGCCCAGGAGTGGGATTGCCAGATCAAATGGTAATTCTATTTTCAGTTTTCTGAGGAATCTCCATATTGTTTTGCACAGTGGTTGCACCAATTTACATTCCCACCAAAAGTGTAATCGGATTCCTTTTTCTCCACACCCTCTCTAGAACTTACTGTTTGTAGACTTTTTGATGATGGCCATTCTGGCTGGTGTAAGGTGGTACCTCATAGTGGTTTTGATTTGCATTTTTCTAATAATAGGTGATGTTAAACATCTTTTCATGTGTTTTTTTTGACCATCCATATGTCTTCTTTGGAGAATTGTCTGTTTAGATCCTATGCCCATTTTCTGATGGGGCTGTTTGTTTTTTTGGTATTGAGCTGTAGGAGGTGCTTATAAATTTTGGAGATTAATCCTTTGTCGATTCATTCGCAAATATTTCCTCCCATTTTGTGGGTTGTCTTTTCGTTTTGCTTAGGTTTCCTTTGCTGTGAAGTAACTTTTAAATCCCATTTGTTTATTTTTTCTTTTTATTGTCATTACTCTAACAGGTGGATCTGAGATGATGTTGCTGTCGTTTATGTCGGAGAGTGTTTGGCCGATGTTTTCCTCTAAGAGTTTTATAGTATCTGGCCTTATATCTAGGTCTTTAATCCATTTTGAGTTTACTTTTGTGTATGGTGTTAGGAAGTATTCCAATTTCATTCTTTTACATGTGGCTGTCCCGTTTTCCCAGCACCACCTATTGAATGGGCTGTCTTTTCTCCATTGTCATAGATTGTCTTGCCTCCTTTGTCATAGATTAGTTGACTGTAGGTGCATGGGTTTAATTCTGGGCTTTCTATCCTGTTCCACTGTTCTATATTTCTGTCTTTGTGCCTGTACCATATGGTTTTGATGACTGTAGCTTTGTAGTATAGTATGAAGTCAGGAAGCCTGAATCCTCCAGGCATTTTTCTTTCTCAGGATGGCTTTGGCTGTTCTGGGTCTTTTAGGCTTCCAAACAAACTTTAAAATATTTTGTTCTAATTCTGTGAAAAATGTCCTTGGTAATTTGATAGGGATTGCAATGAAGTGGTAGATTGCCTTGGGTAGTATAGGCATTTTGACAATATTGACTCTTCTAATCCAAGAGCATGGTATGTCTTGCCATCTGTTTGTGTCATCTTTGATTTCCTTCATGAGTGTCTTATAGTTTTCAGAGTACAGGTCTTTTTCTCTTTAGGCAGGTTTATTCTTAAGTATTTTATTGTTTTTGATGTGATGGTAAACAGGATCGCTTCCCTAATTTCTCTTTTTGATCTTTCATTGTTAGTATATGGAAATACAGTTGATTTCTGTGTATTAATTTTGTATCCTGTGACTTTGCCAAATTCATCTGGTAGAGTCTTTAGGATTCTATAGGTATAGTATCATGTCATCTGCAAATAGTGATAGTTCTTCCTTTCCAATTGGATTCCTTTTATTTCTTTTACTTCTCTGATTGCTGTGGCTAGGACTTGCAAAACTATGTTGAATAGTAGTGGTGAGTGTGCACATCCTTGTCTTGTTCATGATCTCAGCAGGGATTGTTTCAGCTCTTCACCAATGAGAATGATGTTAGCTCTGAGTTTGTTATACATGGCCTTTACTATGTTGAGGTAGGTTCCCTCCTTGCCCACTTTCTGAAGGGTTTTTATCAGAAATGTGTGTTGGATTTTGTCAAAGGCTTTTTCTTCATCTATTGAGATGATCACATGGTTTTTATTCTTCAGTCTGTTCGTGTGGTATATCACATCGATTGACTTGCAGATACTGAAGAATCCTTGCATCCCTGGGATAAATCCCACTTGATCATGATATAAAATCTTTTTAATGTACTGTTGGATTTGGTTTGCTAGTATTTTGTTGAGGATTTTTGCATCTATGTTCTTCAGTGAAATTGGCCTGTAATTTTCTTTTTTTGAGGTATCTTTGTCTGGTTTTGGTATCAGGGTGATGGTGGCCTCATAGAATGAGATTGAGAATGTTCCTTCATCTGCAATTTTTTGGAATAGTTTCAGAAGGATAGGTGTTGGCTCTTTTCTAAATGTTTGATATTATTCACCTGTGAAGTCATCCGGCCCTGGACTTTTGTTTGTTGGAAATTTTAAAGCACAGTTTCAGGCCTTGTGATTGGTCCGTTCATCTTTTCTATTTCAGTCTTCGAAGATTGTACTTTTCTAAGAATTTGTCCATTTCTTCTAGGTTTTCCATTTTATTGGTGTATAGTTGCATATAGTAGTCTCTTATGATCCTTTGTATTTCTGTGATGTCCGTTGTTGCTTCTCCTTTCTCATTTCTAATTTTATTGATTTGAGCCCTCTGTCTTTTTTTCTTGATAAGTCTACCTAAGAGTTTATCAATTTTGTTGACCTTTTCAAAGAACCAGCTTTTACTTTCATTGGTCTTTTCTATGGTTTTCTTCATTTCTATTTCATTGATTTCTGCTCTGATCTTTATGATTTCTTTCCTTATACTTTAGGTCTTGTCTGTTCTTCTCTCTCTAGCTGCTTTAGATGTAAAGTTAGTTTGTTTATTTAAGCCTTTTCTTGTTTCCTGAGGTAGGCTTGTATTGCTATAACTTCCCTCTTAGAACTGCTTTTACTACATCCCATAGGTTTTTGAGTGTCGTATCTTTTTTGTCATTTGCTTCTAGGTATTTTTTAATTTCCTCTGATTTCTTCAGTGATCCATTGGTTGTTTAGTAGCATGTTGTTTAGTCTCCACGTGTTTGTGTTTTTTGCAGTTTTTTTCTTGTTGATTTCCAATCGTATAGCATTGTGGTCTAAAAAGATGCTTGACATGATTTCAATTTTCCTAAAGTTGCTGAGGCTTGACTGGTAGCCCAGGATGTGATCAGTTTTAGGGAATGTTCCATGTGTACTTGAGAACCGAATGTGTATTCTGTTGCTTTTGGATGGAATGTCCTATAATATCTATTAAGTCCTTCTGGTCTAAAGCTTCATTCAGGGCCTGTGTTTCCTTACTGATTTTCTGTCTGGATGATCTGTCCATTGCTCCAATAGGGGTGTTAAAGTCCCCCACTATTATTGTGTTATTGTCGATTTCTCCTTTTAAGGTTTTAGCAGTTGCCTTATATATTGTGGTGATCCTATGTTCGGTGCGTAGATATTTAAAATTGTTATATCTTCTTCTTGGATTGATCCTTTGATCATTATGTAGTATCCTTCCTTGTCTCTTAAAATATTCTTCATTTTAAGGTCTATTTTGTCTGATATGAGTACTGCTACTCCAACTTTCTTTTGATGCCCATTTGCATGGAATATTTTCTTCCATCCTCTCACTTTCAGTTTGTATGTGTCCCTAGAAGTGAAGTGGGTCTCTTGAAGACAGCGTATATATGGGTCTTGTTTTTGTAGCCATTCAGCCAGTCTATGTCTTTTGGTTGGGGCATTTAGCCCATTAACATTTAAGGTAATTATTGATATGTATGTTCTTATTGCCATTTTATTAACTGTTTTGGATTTGTTTTTGTTGCTCTTTTTTCTTCCCTTCTCTTGTTCTCTCCTCTTGTGGTTTGATGGCTATCTTTAATACTGTATTTGAGTTGATTTTTCTTATTCATGTATCGATTGTAGATTTTTGGTTTGCAGTTGCCCTGAAGTTTTGATTTAGGCACCTATATATATGAGATTGTTTTAAGTTGTTGGTCTCTTAATTGCAAGTGCGTCTCCAGTATCCTGCATTTGTACCCTCCTCTTCTCACAATTTCTGATTTTGATAGCATTATTGTGCATGGACAATTTTGTGTCTTTACTGTATATATGCCTTTACTGGTGAGCTTTGTCATTTGCAGTATTTTTGTTTCTGGTTGTGACCTTTTCTTTTCTGCCTAGAGAAGTTCCTTTAGTATTTGTCGTAAAGCTGGTTTGGTGTTGCTGAATTCTCTTGCTTTTGCTTATCTGAAAAGCTTTTGATTTCTCCTTCAAATGTGAATGAAAGCCTTGCCAGGTAAAATAATCTTCGTTGGAAGTTTTTTTCCTTTCATCATGTTAAGTATATCATGCCACTCCCTTCTGGCCTGCAGAATTTCTGCTGAAAAATCTGCCAAAAACCTTATCGGGGTTTCCTTGTATGTTATTGTTTCTTTTCCCTAGCTATTTTCTCTTTGTCTTTAATTTTGGTCAGTTTGATTAATATGTGTCTTGGGGTATTCCTCCTTGGGTATATTTTATATTGTACTCATTGCACTTCCAGGATTTGAGTGAGTGGTTCCTTTCCCTTGTTAGGGAAGTTTTCAGCTATTATCTCTTTGAATGTTTTTTTCTGGCCCTTTTTCTCTCTCTTCTCCTTTTGGCACTGCTATAACATGGATGTTGGTGCATTTAACATTGTCTGAGGGTTCTCTGAGACTCTTCATTTCTTTTCAATCTTTTTTCTCTTTTCTGTTCCACGTCAGTGATTTCCACTAGTCTGTCCTCCAGCTCACTTATTCGTTCTTCTACCTCCTATATTCTACTATTGGTTGCTTCTAATAAATTTTGTATTTCAGTTACTGTATTTTGCCTCTCTTCTTGCTTAAGTTTTAAATCTTGCATTTCTTTGCTCAGTGTTTCCTGTAAATTATCAGTCTTTGCCTCCAGTTTATTTTCAATACCTTGTATCATCTTCATCATCAATAGTCTAAAGTCTTTTTCCTGGAGGCTGATAATCTCCTGATCACTTAGCTGTTTTTCTGGGGTTTTTTCTTTCTCCCTTATCTGAGTTATAGTTCTCTGTCTTTTCAGTTTTATAATTTTTTGGTGTGGTGTCCTTTTTGCAGACCATAGAGTTGTATCATCTCTTCCTTCTGGTGTCTGCCCCCCTTGTGGCTGAAGTAGGTATGTGGGCTTGCTGTAGGCTTCCTGATGGGAGGGACTGGTGCCTGCCTACTGGTGTGTAGGGCTGATTCCTATCCTTCTGTTGGGTGGGGCTTTGTCTCTGGGTGACAATACACAAAAATAAACTCAAGGTATGGAGTTGCTTATATTGTGTAATTGCCCCTCCTACCTCTTGATGTGGCCTCCTCTTTGTTTTCTGGAGTAGGATATCTTTTTTAAAGTTTCCAGTACATTTGGTTGAAGATTGTTTAGCATTTGGTTGTAGTTTTATTGTTTTTATGAGAGAAGCTGAGCTCCAGACCTTCTATTCTGCCATCTTAATCCTTCCACCTGAGATCCAAGAAATTTAAAGTATTTGTATAGGGGATAAAGAAATGTATATGTGAAAACCAACCATTGTTTTTCAAGGCAACAAAAAATACTAAATAAATGGCATAAAGTGTACCTTCCTCAGTAATTCAGAGGAGTTCAGAGTGGCCCAATATAGTAGATTTTGTCAAACAATTTTATAAAGAGGCATAAGTATTATCTCTTTTTCATTTCATGTATTCTGTTGGTATGTGAAGTTACTGTCTTATTGTTTTAATTTGTATTTCTTTGACAACCAAAGGCATTGAACAGCTTTTTTCTGTTTATCAGCCATTTGGATATCCTCTTCTTTGGAGTATCTGTTCAAGTCTTTTACTTATTTTTTAAATCTTGGGATTTCTTGTCTTTTCCATTTTGATTTGTAAGAGTTCTTTATACACTCCAATTATGAGTATTTTGTCAGATATATGTATTGCAATTATCTTTTCCCACTATGACTTGCCCTTTCCTTCTCTTTATGGTATGTTTTGATGAGAAGAACATCTTACATTTAATGTAATCCAATTTATAATTTTTTAAATGGTTAATGATTTTTGTGTCCTATCTGTTTGAATTTCATAAAGATATTTTTATATGTATTTTTCTAATATATATATTATTTTACATTTGGACCTACAGTCTGTCAGGATTCTATTTTTATCATGTGAGAGGGGTCAAAATTCATTTTCCCCCACATGGAAATAAAATTGATCAGCAGCATTTATTGAACAGGCCATTGTTTTTAAACGAGAGGGCCCTGAGATTGCTATAATGAGCCTGGATCATTCATCTATTTATCTTCCTTACTGGCTGCTGTTGTCACTTGAGCTTCAACCCTCGGTGAACTGAACCCTGGGCGTTGATGTGCATC
>PVHT021183584.1:13617663-13724973 GCA_004024745.2 Catagonus wagneri
TACAGACTCAATGTTACCTTCTCCTAGGAGTCTTCCCCAACAGAGCGGTCATCTCAACCCCAGTCCCCCTGTGCCTGAAACCTGTAGCCCATTCTGTCCCTTACAGCTCAAGTCCAGATCACCCTCTACCGCCTTCATCAGCCCCCTCACTCCACCCTGGGAAACATGTCCTGTTAGCACCTTGCATGAGGCCTGGGTCTTCAGTACACTTTGAAAGTTCCCATGTCATAAAGAACTGTTTTTTCAGTGCTTAGTTTTCTTTAAAGCCTGTGGATGTAAGGCTGTTTGGAGCAGTCTGTTGTTTTTCCTGATTCCTGCATTTCCCTTTGTTTTTCATGGAACATGGAGCACTGATTTCCTGTAAGGCTTTGCAAATAAATATCAGGGTCAGGGGCTGGAAGCCTTTCTGGAGCTATTGTGGCACCTTTTGATTCCACTGGGCCAAGAAATGCTTTCAACCCCAGAGGGCAGAAGTTTTTCAAAACAAGACTGTTCCAATAAGGGCGTGTGCTCCTTCCAGTGACGCCAGCCCCCGCCCGCTTGCATTTTAACTAGTTGGAGAAGAATGGAAATTCTGCACAACTTTTGGTGTGTTTTGAACCACCAAGTAGGCTGGGTGATGGGGCCTGCAGTGATTTCCCAGTGAGAGGTTGATACGGACAGGAAGGTGGGGAGGCAGTGACAGAGGCCCTTTCTGAAGAGCCAGGGGAGGGGCAGGTCCTTCTGCACCCAGACCCCCTCTCCCTTCCTCCTCTACCCGGGTGGGAGGTGGGGGTGCTCTCTGGATGTGGACTTCAATCCCTGAGACTTCAGGCCTTGCCCAGGGTTCTAGCAAGTGCAGGGCATCCTTTCAATGGTTTTGTTCTTTTTAATGTCCAAGTTGACCCACTCCCTCCTGCTGCCTTCTTCACTCTGTGCCTTGGTTTTGCTTCTCTTTCTTCCTTTCCTCTTCTTCAACACTTTTCCCTCTGTCCATCTGAGGTGGGCTCTGTGCTCGTAAACAAGGAAATGCAAGGGACATAGTCAAGAAGTCTCGCATTTAAGGCCCCTGGAGCAGCCTCTGGGTGCCTAGTCCATCTCCAAGGATGCAGTGTCGCTTAGAGGGAGGTGCCAGGAATGAAGATCTTTGGGGACCCCTGGGTTCCTTGGAGGTACTGTTAGCCAAAAACCGGGTTTGCTTCTTGGTGGGTGTTAAGCCAGTAGATACAGCCAAGCCAAAGACTGGGAGAAGGCAAGGTTTGTCACTACTTGTTGCAAGTAAGGAGAGCACGGGGGTCCCGCTCAAAGCAGTGTCTTCCTGAAGAGCAAAATTAGGGAAGTTTTATTCTAAGAGTACCTGCACCTTCATGAAGGGGCTTTCACAGAGGAGAATTCAGCATAGAATTGGGGCCAAGATTGACAGTCTAAGTTTTAGTGGATTGAGGTCAGGAGGGTCAGTGTCATCATTCCACCCTCTACCTGGGTGGGGGTCTTAGTTCTACAGAACTCAAAGGTGTATAATCTGCTCATCCCTTGAGGAGGAGCTAGGATTCTGCTGTATCACTTGACTGCCTTTCCTCTGTTCCTGCCTGCCGTTGTTCCCTTAAGATTATTGATAACAGAGACTTGTAGCCAGGCTTGGATCACAGAATGCTTATTAGACCAACATGGCTTCTCTTATGTCAAGAGCATCGTTCCTGGTTCTCTTTCTCTGGGGACACCCCCCAACTTGTCTGCTTCCAATACTACGAATGTCCTGTCCCCAGTTGCCACTTCCCAGGCTCCCTCCAGGTTATGTTTTTGGAGGGTGATAGTAGGGCCTCCACAGGAAGGATTTATCTTCTTTAAACTCTCTTTCAGCCCCTCCTCCTTGCCCTGCCCACCATTTGAAAAGGAAAAGCGAGTTTTTCTCAGTTACACATAAAGGGCTTTAGCCTGATTGTTGCAGTTTCTGGAACCATCAAGGAAACCAGGTTGATCTTCTGGCCCCTTAAAACAGTTCATTGCAACACACACGCACGCACGCACGCACGCATGCACGCACACATACTTTCAATGGCATACACAATTATTTCCAAAGATAGCATGGCCTTCCATGTCTGGATTAGAAAGAAGACTTAGAACAAACAACACTGTCCCCTTGGCTATAATCCTTTGGGTTAATCACACACAACTTTGTACCTGGCCGGATCCAGCTAGATCCCTTCTGGAGTTGGATGGGGAAGGGGGGCAGCAAGAGTCCTTGGAAGCCACCCCACACACGCAAGACTAGCTCTGCCTGTGGGACACCTGCTAAGTGGGTTCCATGTTTCTGTCCCCAGGGCTCACCTAGGACAGGCCCTCCTTACATCAAGATTGGATTATTGCCATCATCCCCCCCCGCCCATGTCTCCGAACAGGCAGCTACTATGCATTTCTCTCTTGTCCATGGGGAAGGATAAGGAGGCTAGGTTTAAGGACCTATTAAGCATCTTATTCTCTTATTTCATGTAGGCCATGGAAAATGTCACCCCTTCATTGAGAAGACTCATTTCTCCAGCCAACATTCATTTTTGTCCCCTCTGGGCTTCCACCAGAAATGAAAATTCTTTGCAACATTTGCTCCCCGCCCCAGGTTTCTAGTGTCTTTTGCCATCCAGTGAGGTCCATGTCAAAGTCTGCCTTTGCCCACATCATCAGTTTCCCTTCTAGGTGGCGAGCCCCCGAGGACATCCCCCCCCCATCAGCCCCACACCAGGCAGAACCTGTCCCTCCACAGTGGAACTCCTTAGACTGTTGAATGGAATTGAGCCAGGGGTCATAAGGATCTCAGGCCATTGAGCAGGAGTGTGGCCAACTGGGAGTCAGAATGGCTGGGAAAACACGCTTCACACAGGGCCCAGCCTTGCTGGGAGTTGACTTGAATGGGGGTCTTTTCCACACACCTGGTTGGCCCAAAGCAATGGCTGTTTACCTTGGCTGCTGCTCAAGCCCCAACCTAGACAAGTTCAATTAGAATCTCTAGGGAGGGGCCTAGGGAGTTTTCAAAGCACCCAGGTGATTTCAGCGGGCAGCCAGTTGAAAACCACTGGCAGAGGAAATCAGAATTTGTGTGTGTGTTTGGGGTGGGGGGTAGGGGCTGTTTCTTAGGGAGTGGTCCAGAGGTCACTCCCGATGGGCGGGCAGCAGATGCAGGGCAGAGGTGGGGCTGATCAGTGGACAGCACCAGTGGGGGCGGGGGGACCACCGGGTAGCTAATTTCCTTTCCCACCTGGCTGGCACCCTGTCACCTGTGGGTAGCCATTGGGAGAAGCTGGGGCACCCATGGAGTGCCTGGAGCAGAAGAGGGAAGCCGAGGAGATCCATTATCAAGATTGTTGGCCTACCCGTGGTCTCAGGCAGCAAAGTCCCGGTCAGACCATCCCCCAAGCCCAGCACAGAACCACGCAGGCGCCGGCTCTGGACACACTTTGTGCCCCCACCGGAGAATTCTCTCTGAAAGGCTTTCCTCTGGCAGAGCATCAGCTTTTCTTCTGTTGCCAATAAAAATCTCCGGCGCTGTTCTTTCTCCTCTGCTTCCTTCTATTGCTTCTGACAGAGTTTGCCAGTTAGTTGAGGTCAGGATTTCCTTTTTACAAACAACCTGCTTTCAGTCAGTGGGGCCAAAGGTTTCCTAAATTACAAACCCTTTCATTTCTTCTGCCACAAGTTAGCCTGTCAGTCTGGATAATTGCACAGAATGGAGAGACGTGGAAACATTGCTAGGAGACCCTGAAAGAAAGAAGTGCCGGTTGCTAACTCTATCCTTTGGGTTGTCAAGAAGCTGTTCTGAGCCGGATGGACGGGGCTCCGTGGATCAGCTGAAGCTTTTGTAGCTGCAGAGAGTGAGGGGGATTCCAGGGTCTGGAAGGAAATTTCTTTTTTCTTTTTTTGCTTTTTAGGGCTACACCCGCTGCATATGGAGGTTCCCAGGCTAGGAGTCAAATCAGAGCTACAGCTGCCGGCCTACACCACAGCCACAGCAATGTGGGATCCGAGCCACGTCTGTGATCTGCACCACAGCTCATGGCAACACCATATCCTTAACCCGCTGAGCAAGGCCAGGGATTGAACTCGCAACCTCATGGTTCCTAGTCAGATTCATTTCTGCTGCGCCATGACGGGAACTCCAGGAAGGAAAGGAACTCCAGGATGCTCCCCCATCCCCCTTCGGCCTCTCTCGGCTCTGCTCAGGCCAAATCCAGCCTGCGGGGCTCAGCTTAGACCCCAGTTCTTTGGGAAAGTGTTTCCTACCTGTCCATACTGACTTGCCCGCCCACCTCTCAGCCCAGTAGTACTGCTCACAGAAGCCGCCTTTATCATTGGGATTCCTTTTAAAACTTCAATTGATTTAAATAAAAAAAAAGGCAGTTCACCCATTTATCTCACCAACCCCCATCCCCTGCCTCTTGCAACCACCAGTCTGTTCTCGGTATCTGTCAGCTTGGGTTTTCTTTGTTTTTGTTTTCTTTTTAGATTTCTACATGTAAGAGAGATGATAACAGTATTTGTCTTTATCTGACATTTCACTTAGCATGATGCCTTTGAGGTCCAACCACGTTGTTGGAAATAGCAGGATTTCCTTCTTTTTTATGACTGAATAATATTTCATTGTGTGTGTGTAGATAGATAAAAGCTACACATTATAATTCATTTTAATAGCCACCATCCCAGTAATTGAGGTCAGGGACTAGACTGTCTTTTTCATCTTGTTTCTTAGACTAAGCCATAAAAATATAGTCCCCTTGTAAATGGTTTGTGCTGTCAAAGAGCTGGCCCTTGTGTGTGTGTGTGTGTGTGTGTGTGTGTGTGTGTGTGTGTGTACAGCTGCACCCGTGGCATATGGAAGTTCCCAGGATAGGGGTCATATTGGAGCTGCAGCTGCCAGCCTATGCCACAGCCACAGTAACATGGGATCAGAGCCACATCTGTGACCTACACCACAGCTCATGGCGATGCTGGATTCTTAAGCCACTGAGTGAGGCCAGGGACTGAACTTGCATCCTCATGGATACTAGCAAGGTTCAAAGAGCCTCTGTGGTTGAGAAGACAACTGTCTCTGAATACTAAGCCAGCACAGCAATGGGACGCATTAAATAGTGTGCCAAGCAGTGTCCCAACACTTGACATACGTTAACATACTTTGTCCTCTTAATAGTGCTCTTTTTGTTCCCTCATTTTTACAGATGAGGAAACTGAGGCACAGTTAAACAACTTGGCTAGCTAAAACCGGGAAGCTGGGATTCAAACCCAGGCAGTCTCCCTATGGAGGCTGGGCTGTTAACCACTAGGTGTACTAACTCACAGTGGTGGGGAGACACCTTACTTGGGGGGTATCTCCTTTTGTCTCTCACCATTCCCCCATTCAGCCTGTTAGCAGGTGCTGTCATGGCTATCACTAAAAGTAAACCCAGATGTCCATTTCTCCTAACTAGAATTTGACTGTTGCTCACATAGACTGCCCTGCTGGCCTAATAACTTGTTTCTCCACTTCTCCTGCCCTTTCCTGACCTTTTCTTCACCCAGGAACCAGAGCCATCACTTCAAAGAATGTATCAGATTGTGTTACAAGCCTGTGTAGACGCTTGGGTGGCCATTTAGACCAGCATCCAAATCCCTTACCAAGACTTTCTCAATCCTTTCCAAAATCAGCTCTTCTTGGACCCATGGTTCTTGATTTTCACTCTTAGAACACAGTGAATAGAAGTGATCTCCTCTGAGAACCTTTGCCTGAATTCTCAGGGGATCTTCCCAAGCTACCTGCTTCTTGCCATTTGAACTTGGTCTCAGTTTAAACATCTTGGCTCTGTCTATTCTTTCCAAGGAAAGCCCACTTACCCAGAGCACCTGTTTTAACTTTCCATAGAGAATGTTTCCAGCTGACTGTATCTTAGTCATTCATTCATCCGGTGAATTCATTTGTCTGTTCCCTCCATCCTCAGGATCGGGGACTGCCTGTCCCCAGCGTCCAGGACAATGCCCCTCACGATGGGGCAAAAAGTGAGCTTGGATTGGACAGAGTAACATGAACTGCCAATAAGACTGTGGACGTTGGGTGGGAAAAGCTCAAGAGAAGGAGCTAACATTGTACGCCACGATGGGAAAGAAGGCTCTAGAGCTGCACGGGGTTTGGTGGATGGAGGGTGGAGGAAGTCATTGACCACAGTGGGAAAGCTCTGAGTAGAGATGAAATGCGGATGCTTGCTTGTGGGCTCTTTGGTCCATTAAGAACACATTTGGTATGTACTGAAGGTTTGTTCCTAAGAGTAACGAGAGAGAATATTGGGAAGAAAGTAGAGACTGTATGTGGAAACTCTAGAATGCCAGGTAGAGAAATTGAGGCTCTAATCTATGGTCTGAGGGGAGCGCTTTAAACATTTTGGCCAGGGAGTTGTCATGTTAGAAGTGGTGCTTTAGAAAATCCGTCTTTTGTGGGTATGCGCTCCACTGTGCCTATTTTCCATATTTTCTTCACCTGAGACTTAAAAGCCTGTCCATCTCCTACCCTGGTCTCTCTTTACAGATGTTCCCCCCAGTTTTTTCATTATCTAGTGTTTGGTCATGTTCAGACACTTCATCACTCTGGCCACTTGGCCGAGTGCGTGTATGTGAAAGACGAACATCCTGGGCCTGAAAAATGAGTCAGACCGCTGCATGTTTGGTTCTTACGTGTTTGTATGTACGAATGTTGTGTTTCTTAAGATTCAATCCCAGGAGGAAGGAAGTTCTGCCATTTTATAGCTCTTTGTCAGTGTGATTAATCTGGCTGAATCTGAGAGGTACAGGTTGGGGGGCGTTCTTTATCGATGGAACTGGTTCCTATTATTGTCCCTTGGGTATTTAAAGTGACTAAATTCTATGCTCTGGCACCCAAGATACTTGATGCTGAATTCTGTTCTATAGCAGATAAATCCGAGCGAGTGTCTAGTTTATATAGTTTTGGAGGAAGTCAAGAGCTTTGCCACCCAACTGCTCTTACAGTGATCAAAGAAACAGCTGTTGCTCTTCGAGCCTAGGCCTCTTAAGGGCTGATAAAGCCATTACTACAACTGCTCCATACAACTTCCTTTTGTTGGACCACGAGTGTGCTAACGCAACCAAGATCCTGTTATTTCTTGGAACCAAGGGACAAAGAAAATACTGACAGTCAAGGCATTTATACTTCACAAATCAGGTTTATTAATTTAAACACAAATTTAATGAAGAAAACTTCTGTACACAGTTGTGGACACAACACACCTTTAGACAGTAAGGTCAGGATAAACTTTGTCTTTTCCATCTGCAGAGTACAAAAACGTAAAATGGAAAGACTAAAAAAACTGTCAACTTCTGTTTGCTTCACACAAAAGAGAAACTGAATTCAATGATTAAACAATTTGGAGGATTCACAACGGACTAATTCTAGCAGCAACACGAGGCTTCAGAAAAAGAGTAGCTCTTCAGCTACTTTGGGTCAAAACTTGTGGGTTTTTTTTTCCCCCCAATAAAATATCAAAGAAAATTCTTCCAAAAAGTAAAATTTCATGACAATGGAAGGCTTTAGATGAGAAGAACTAGTGCCTAGCTAAGCTAATTGATCACTTCTGGAGAAACTTTCTTAGGGTATTACAAAGTTAATAGCTTTTATTTCCCAGATTTATGCTTGTCTATGTGATTCATAATGAGGGTGAAGTGTAGCATTATTTCCTGGGTGATGTTGATGGGGCCGTGAACTTTCCTGGGAGGGTGGGGTGGGGGCTCGGGGACTGGGAGGTGAGTGTGGAGAAAAACAGAAGAGAACATATTGTAGGAAATCAGACAGTTTTGCTGATTTCCAGATATGTGGTAACGTCCTTCCTTAAAAAGCAAATGCAGACATTATCATCTGAGCACATAAGAACTTTGCTAGTGTCCAATTCATGAACCATTTCATTAATAAAATATATCTATCATCTACATTCTTTCTGTGGGAAGAAGCACTTGAATAATCACTTTTTTCCAAGTAGTTACATATAATACATGAGTATTGAAAACAAAAAGGTGAGGTTGCAAGAGGACTTTTTTCCCCAAAAATTATTTAAGACACTGCTGTGTTATTTTACCGAGGTCCTCCTAACAGCATAAAAAAAAAAAGGGGGGCAGGGATTGGAAAACAAAATCCTATAGACAGTTGACATCCATGCTTTTGGTCTTGACAACATTATCTAAAAAAAAAAAACAAAACATTATCTACATATTTATACCCAGTACGTCGATAAGGCACTGCACATCTGGTATGTACCGCCTCATTCTGCACTATCAAGGCATTGCTACCTTTCAATATCATTTTCCTAAACATATGTAAAAGAATCATCCCTTATTACAAATTTACACCAAAAATTCTTTCTGTACATGATTGTCTCAGTGATGTACATATTATACGCTTAAATTAGACATATTTTAAACTACTTTGCAATGTGCTAAAATTCAAAGTCCTTGCTGTGTCATGAGGCCAAGGCCTTCTATCGCTTCTCTCCCATGCTCATATCTCTTCAGTTATTTGATGTCGAAGAAGTCTGTTCGAGTGAACGGTAGGGTCCTTGACGTATACCTCGATAAAGCTGTTTTTATTTTTTAAAAATGTCTGTTCATAAATAAGTCGAGACGTAGAGATTACCCTGGGTATGAGACACCAAAAAAGTAAACCTTTTCCAAGAAAATCCCCCCTCAACTGGTATTCAGGAAACCCATTTCAGTCTTTGTTGTGCAATCAAGTTTGCTGTATTGGAGAAGCTGTTTATGTCACATTGAAGATGCTAAAAATGTCAGCGTCTGCAGGTCCTTTCTTCACAGGTTTGAACCATGTAGTTCATGTAGCCCAGACACCGCACGCGGTGCTAGAACATTCTCATGGCTTGTTTTCATCAGATTCACAGTACTAGAGTCAACAGCTGTTTTGAAGAAAGGCACGTGGTCCTCCCTGGACCGCAAGGGCGGAGGTGCGGACACACGGTGGGCGGCTGGGCATCGGTACGTTGAAATGGTGAGTCTGGAGTCTGGCACCGACTCGGGCCTGCGGATTTGTTCCTGGTGACGGGGCGGTGGTGTGGCTTCAAAGTGCTATGTGGCTATTACAGGTACTCCAGTTCCAGGGCGTGATGTAGGGCCATGAGGTCCGAGTGACTGGAGACCCTCCAGAAGGGCATGGCGTGCTGCAGGGGGGACAGACACACGGTGAGGACAGACAGAGACCGCTCCCGGCACGAGCCCCGAAAGGCTGTTCTGGAAATCCTCTGTGCTGCCCCCCGCCCCTCACCCCCCCCCCTTGCAGGATTGTGAAAACTGCCAGTTAAGATCTTAACATCACATCTGTTTAAAGCAAAACTTCAAACTTAATCCTCCCCCGAGAATACCGGACTGCTTTTTAAACTGTAATCTGGAGTCTGTTTCTTTTAAGAAGGTGATGGGTATTTCTGAGGCGGATCTACACTGGGACTTGAAGGCCGATTTCAGACTTTAAATACAACCCAGTAGCTCTGAACAAAAAAACACTGTCAAACAGCTGCCTTTCAAAATCCATGGCCAGTGCATTTTTCATGCCGTGAGTTGAAGCGGTTTTCTGTAGTTGGTACTATTTTACATTTAACAAAACTTAATTTTACTTATGTCAGAAGCAACTTTTTTGTCGTTTATTTCCTTCAGGCATTCTTCACATTGACCTTCAAACAGCTTTTCTGTATGGGAAAATTCTAAAGGAACATATAAGGTAGGTTTTTTTTTTTTTTTGGCTGAGCCTGCAGTATACAGAAGTTCCTGGGCCAGGGCTCGAACCCCCCCGCCACAGCAGCAACCTGAGCTGCTGCAGTGATGATGCAGGATCCTTAACCTGCTGTGCCACAGGAGAACTCCTCTAAGGTAGTTTTTCATTTTTTGTTTCTTTGGTAGTTGTTGTTTAAAACATCAGTCTAAAAGATCTAGCTTAAATGATGGGCATGTTTGTGAAACACCTGGATTAAAAACATTATAAGCTCAAAAGCACTGTAGCAAATACTGATGCATCAGCAGAATCTCTTTCTTAGATAAAAGATAATCATCACCTTTCAGAGAACAAAATTCTATTTAGCCAACAGAAAAAAATTTTTAACACAAAAAATAATGTGAAGGCCCAAGTATAATTTCCAGCTACAGCTCTTAAAGAATTTTTTTTAAACAATTCATACTATTAGAATATGGAATGAGAGCAAATAGAATTTGGAACGGAGGAGTTTTTGTGGGAATTATCTTTAAGTAACAGTAGAAGCTACCGACCATTTTGGTATAGATCACAGAGCTATTACTGTTTTGGGGGTACAAACTATTGTTACTTATTAACAATGTATAGTTGTGGTTCTGGGCATGCAAACTATTGTTTCTTATTAATAGTGTATTTGTCTCAAGTAATCTGCTAAAAAGCATAGTTACCACAGTCCACTATCATATGTAGACCTTTCTGGCTTCTCCACTATTTTGGAGTATTTATTTTTTTAATCCTCCAATAACAGTCCAGCACCAAAGACTAGAGATCTCTTTTTACAGTTTTAGGCTGTTCCTCTTGACAGCTTTAAGTCACAAACATAGACTGTACTGTTCCGCGTTCATTCATGAATGATATTTTGCATTTGCAGGCATGGTGCGGAAGACATCCCTGACCCACCCTCTCACAGCCTGTGGGTGAGTAGCAGAAATGAGCGACAATCATGAGTGTTCACCCAGAAGGCGTACAAGGGGGTGACTCCCTTTGCCAGGGGATACGCTTGATAAGAGGAGGTAACAATTGAGTAGCGGTAAAAGGATGATCACTCAGAAGAGGACACTAATGACTGTGTGTGTCTCTGTACATGGAGGCTGAGGCAGAGGATATATGAGAAATTCCCTATTAGAATCCTGGCTGTTGAGAGAAAGACATGGCTGTGACATGACTGGCTGTGTGTGCCCGATAAGTGCTGTTAAAGAGTTTATTAATAATAATGATAGTAAATGTCCATCTTTTTTTTTTATGACCACCCCATGGCATATAGAAGTTCCTGGGCCAGGGACTGAATCCGAGCTGCAGCTGCAACCTATTCTGCAGCTGTGGCAATGCCGGATCCTTTAACCCACTGTGCCAGGCCACAGGGGGAACTCTGACATTTACTACTGAGAGATTATTGAGTCTAGGGGAGAGGGCAGGGGACTCAAGCATGTGTGAACAAATAATTACAACTATTATTGCAAAAATAGTATTTCCCACTAACTAGGCACAGATTGATATGAAGATTTTATAGATCTATGAGCTTCCCAGGCTAAGCGAGTACAAAGTAAACAGTTTTTTTCCTGCATCAGTGTTTAGCCTGGAACAACTATTTCTTGTATGAATTCTGAGAGAGATGATGGCAAAAGAGGAAAAGAAAAGCAAATTCTAGACCGAGGAGACCTGGATTATACTCTCAACTCTGAATCATGATAAATCTCCCAGAGCCCTAGTTTGTTTATTTGTAATGTAAGGGTTTAGGGGAAATGATTCAGGGTTGCTTCTAGGTTTAATAAAGTCTATAACTTTTAAATTAAAATATTTTATTACTTGCATAGCAGTGTAGCTATAGAAGATTTGTAAAGTAATATACATACATAACACATGCTTCCACTTCCAAGAACTGGAAGGCAAGACATATCTATTGAGTCTATTTCATTACATAAGGCAATGTGGGATTAAGAATCAAAATGATGTAGCTGGAGCAATCAGGCAAGCAAAATAAAGCTTCAGAATTGGAAAGAAAGTAAAGCTATTTGCAGATGACATGATTTTATATATAGAAAATCCTAAAGACTACAAAAAAAACTGTTATATCAATGAAATCAGTAAAGTTTATAGGATACAAAATTAACATACAAAAATCAGCAGCATTTCTAGGAACAAATTATCCGATGAATGATAATGATGCCACTCATTTACAGTAGCAGGAAAACCAATAAAATACTTAGAAGGTGAAGGATCTCCATACTGAAAAGGATCTCTATACTGAAAACTATATGACATGGATGAAAGAACTTGAAGACACAAATAATACATGGAAAGGTATTTCATGTTCATGGATTAGAAGACTTAATATTGTTAAAATGTCCACATTGCCCAAAGCCATCTATAGATTCAGTGCAATCTCTAGCAAGATTCCATGGTGGTTTTTTTTTTCCCTACAGAAATAGAAACAAATCATAGAAACAAATCCTAAAATGTATATGGAATTACAGAAGACCCCAAATCAATTCTCAGAAAGAAACAAGTGGGAGGCATCACACTTCCTGATTTAAATCTACATTATAAAGCTGTGGTAATCAAAACGGCATGGTACAGGCATAAAAACAGACAACAGAAAAATGGAACAGAATCAAAAGCCCAGAAATAAGCCCACGTATATATGCTAAATTAATATTTTAAAAGGGAGCCAAGAAAACTCACTGGAGAAAAGACAGTCTCTTCAATAAAGAGTGCTGAGAATACTGGGTATTCACATGTTAAAAGAATGAACCAATTAACTCAAAAAGGACACAAGACTTAAATATAAGACCAGAAGCCTATTATGAAAAACACTGGAAAAAAGCTCCTTGACATCAGCTCTGGCAATGATTTTTTTGGATATGACACCTAAAATAAAAAACAAATGTGGAGTACATCTAGCTAAAAATCTCCTGCATAGCAAAATAAATGACAAAGTGAAAGACAGACAACCAATGGAATGAGAAAAAATATTTGTAAACCATGTAACTGATAAGTTAATATTACAGAACTCAATAGCAAAACAGTGTAGTTTAAAAATGGGCACAGGACCTGAATTAGACATTTTCTCAAAGAAGATGTACAGATGGCTAACATGTACATGAAGAGGTGCTCAACATCACTAATCAGGGAAATGCAAGTCCAAACCACATCTCTTAGCATGGCCTTTATCTAAAGGACACGAGATAATAAATACTGATGAGGAGGGTAAGGAAAAGGGAAACTTGTATCTGTTGCTCAGAATGTCAATTGGTAAAACTGCTAAGGAAAATAGCATGACGGTTCTTCAAAAGATGAAAACAGAACTCCCGTATGATCTGTCAATCCCACTTTTGGGTATATACCCAAAGGAAATGAAAACACTATGTGTCAAAGAGGTATCTGCACCCCAACATTCATGGCAGCACTATTTACACTAGCCAAGACATGGAAACAGCCTAAGCGTCCATCAACAGATGAACAGACAGTGTGGTGTCTTACACACTTATAATGGAATATTCAGCCATAAAAAAGGAAATCTTGCCATTTGAGACAATATGGATTGAGTTTGAGGGCATTATATTAAGCGAAATAAGTCAAAGACAAATACTATATAATCTCACTTATATGTGGAATCTAAAAAGCCCCAGACCCCTAAAATAATAGAAAAAGTGATCAGATTTGTGGTTACCAGAGGCAGGTATGGGGGGGGGAGGAATTGGACGAAGGTGGTCAAATGATACAAACTTCCAGTTATAAGATAACTAACAACCAGGGCTGTAACATACAACAGGACTGCTAAGACTACTATATGGTATATTTCAAAGCTGAGAGTAGATCCTAAGAGGTCTCATCATAAAAAATAATTTTTTTTTTTTTTTTGCTATCTCTAGGAGATGATAGATGGCAACTCAGTTTACTGTGGTAATCATTTCTTTCTCTCTCTATATATATGACAAGGCATTAGGCTGTACACCTTAAATTTGTACAATGCTGAATGTCAATTATATCTCAATACAACGAAGAGTCAGAATGATAAATTCAGAATAAAGCTCAGTTGTAAGCTGGAGAGGGTAAGTTGGGCCTGCGTTGAATTTGAAGAATGAGTGAATTTCTTTTTTTCTTTTGTCTTTTTAGGCCCGCACTTGCAGCATATGGAAGTTCCCAGGCTAGGGTTCGAATCGGTGCTGGTAGCTGCCAGCCTACACCACAGCCACAGCAATGCAGGATCTGAGCCAAGTCTGTGACCTACCCCACAGCTCATGGCAGCGCTGGATCCTTAACCCACCGAGCAAGGCCAGGGATCGAATGAACCCACATCCTCATGGATGTGAACTGGGTTCGTCACGTCTGAGCCAAGACAGGAACTCCCTAACGCACAAATCTTAACAATGACCACCGAAACTGATGTGGATATTATTAGTTTATCAAGATCAGGCATATACTGAAAGAAATGGGCACCAAGAGCAAAATCTTGGGAAGCAGCACACGCTTTGGGGTCATTAGCACCACAATAGTCCCTGACTGATGGGAAAACGATGATGACACATTCTTTCTGCTCCTCTTGCCCACAGGAGCAGCCTTCCAGCTCTTCTCCTGCCTCCTCCCCGCCCCCATCCGGTCTTTTGCATTTATCCCTTCTGCTTATACATAAATCCGTAATAGCAATAGCTGGGTGCATGGACATGCGCATTTTTTAAAACTGGATGAAGAAAATGCTTCAAAAACATAAAAACATATAACCTTTGCCCCCAGGTACTGCACTTCTAGGAATTCATCCCAGAGTTATACTTGCCCACGCATGAACCACATCAAGACCACTCACTGCAGAACAGTAAGTACTGGAAACCGCCTAAATGTTAAGCCCCAGGGGACTTATTACATTACAGCACATCGACGTAATGGAATACTGACACGGCCACTTATAAGAATTAGAGATGAAGAGCTCCATGTACTGATATGAAATAACTACCAGGATGTATAATACAGCAAGTGAAAAAAAAAGTGTATAATTACCATTTGCATAAAACATAAAGACCATATCTGTGCTTTCCTATTTATATTTTATCTCTAGAAAACATGCATATGGCGGTACAAATACTTCCCAAATTATAAATAAGGAGATTATTCTGAGAACTCATGAAACTTATGGCACAGCTTTGCTCTTTGATTATTTGTATGTCTGCTTTCCCTCTGGAGAGAAGTGAGCTCTTTAAGATGAAATCCAGTTTAAGACCTGGCACATAGTATGTGCTCATGAAGTTAAATGAATGCAGTGGCTTTAGGGATAATCAAATTCTGTACTCAGTGTTAGTCATCCCCATGTCTTAAAACTAAAAGCAAAAACTTGCATTACAAATGCTGTCCTTTTTTAAACAAAAGCAGCTCTTACTTGTCTCCAGAATAAACTCAGAATCAAACATTACTGAGAAGATTTCTCAGCTTCATCTTGCTTTTCTGCAAGTGTTAGAACGCACATTGAAAGTGGACATTTTTTTGATGAAGACTTACTTTGTCATTTTGCAGAATAATTGATGCCTGCCATCGCCCCCTCCCCTCCATGCAATTTGCGAGAAATTAATTTTAAGTAGTTCTCTGAAAAGTAAATAGAGCCAGCTGAGTTAGAGTTATAAAACAAGGCCATTTTTACTGTAGAAATGAAAGCTGCCGTACTACTTACATTTCGATTTTTTTTTTTAAATCATACGTAGGCCTGGTTATTTTCACTTGAGGAATGTTGTATCAGGGAAACAAAGAATTGTATTAGGGAAACAAAGGATTTTATGGTAAGAAAAGAAAGCCTGGCAGATTTGGATGACAAAAGCCATACCTCAAAGATATCCACAGGCAGATGGCTTCTCTGTGCCATCTTTTGAGGCACAAAGGGGTGCTCAGAGAAAACTCTTACAAGAGATCTTTTTAGAATGTTGTTTTAAAAAAAAGCAGAGGTATTCTTAACCTTTTCTCTTCGAAGCGGTGTTTTTTAATGATATGAATTACAAAACGAGATAAAATTACCGCTGAAACTCCTGGGACTGTATTGGTAAAAAGGGGTGACAGCACAGACTTCAGTGGACTGTACAACACAGGTTAACTGGCAGAATACTTCATTTCTGGGCTTAAATAATGTAACTGCCTCGAGCAAAAGAACATTACTTACGGAGATGAAAGAAATCTCCGTAGGGGAGGGAGGAGAATGCTGTACTAGATTTTTAAAAGAACATAGGAAACTGAGAGAGACAAGTTAAATGGTTAAAACTGACTTACAAGAGATGCAGAATGTTTTTGATTTTGCAAAACATTTTAGTGCTCAAACTTGGAGAACCTCACTGGTGCACTGTTAGTCTTACATAGGAATCATAGGAATCTTAAATGCTTGTGAACTAAATTATATACTGGAATTAATGATTTTCAAAGTTTTAATCATGGATATAAAATTAGGAGAAGACAACTTAGTTATACCTACCTACCTCCCCAAAGGAAAGAGACAAACACTGTACACATTATTCTAACAATTAAATCTCATTCTTTTGTAAATCCAATCATGTTTAAGATATGTAACTAAAGTTTATAATTTGAAGGAACTCTGTGCTCAATCTCACAGATATAATTAGCTTCAAATCCTAGTCTGGCCACTTTCCAGCGGTGTGATCTTGGTCAAAATATTCACCTTTCTGTGCCTCAGTTTTCTTATCTATAAATTGGGTCTAAAGACCCCTTCCTCATAAAACTGTTGTGAGGATTTAATGAGATAATGGATAGGACGTGCTTTCTAAAGCGATTCTGGGACATAATAGGGGCTTTATAGTTGATAGTAATTCTTGTTATTTACCACCAGGATTAAGAATCCTGTGGCATGGATAACCATCCTACTTCTTTAGCTTGACTTTTCATATAGAGATTTTAAAAGGGGAAATTGCTAAACTGTAGTCTTCCCCTAAATTAAATATTTCCCTTTAGTTAAATATTTCTGTGCAGAACCCCACACATGAAAGCTCTCATTCCTTATTGTGAACTATTAGATCCTTGTCTCTTAACTCATGCCTTAAGTCCTGCCGTTTAAATGCCAGTTAACCTAGAGAGGCTGGACAGGACATCAGAAAGGCTGTCCCTTTGGATGATAGATTGATAACATCTCACTGTTATGCCGCAGTTATTAGGAAATAATCTTGTGAAATATCTGTACACTTTACAAATACACATAAACATCCTGCAACTCCTGGGTACACTTGCATCAGGGTTCCCCTGCTGGCAGCTCTCAATGTGCAGAGAGTTTGCGACAGAAAGTACTGACACATCACATACACTTATCCCCAGAAATCCAAGCAAAGTTGAAGCTACATGTTCTCAGTTTCAGTCAAAAACTTTAGAGGATTTTTTTGGTATAGGTGTATGCGTTTGTCCTGAATAAAAAGAGTAACATGTCCAAAGATAAGCAGCAGAAACAATTTTAACTGTTCTTCCAAGAGAGCCAATACTCTTAGTGCTACTATTCCTTTCAATTCCAACATCAAACCAAGACTTCTTTTGCTTTTTCCATGCTGTGTTCACCCCTGCAAACATCCAAGAAACATACTTCTCAGAAAAGCTTAGCAAGAGACCACTCACAGAAACCCTGATGGGGGCCAGGAGATCTTGCTTGTGTTCCTTGCATTTTAAATCGTCACTTTCATAAACATTCTTCTGTCTACCACAAGCTAGAAAGCCACATTCTGGCAACCTCCTCTTGAAATTAAAATTTTTTGGTGAATACTACATGGAGAAGAACGAGCCTGGAGAACAGATTCACACCTTGGCCCGGGGCCATCCTGGCATGAGACGCTGCTCTTCAGTTCTCCAGTGCAAAGAGGTGCAAATCTATTGCATGTTCCCCTAGCCACTAGGAGGTCCTGTCTAGAAACGGCATGGGGATTCCAGAGACTTTCTCAGGAAGGAGACTCGAGTCTGGATTTGCACCAAATATTCTCTTTAACTCTCCAGGGTTGAGTTCTGGGTACTCTATTTAGCCTGGGAAAGATTTCTTTTTATGAAGACAGCCCAAAGGGCTAACAGATGTACCTAATGACAGTGGGGGCTGGCCATTGCTGAAGCTGGAGTGCAGAATTGGTGCTCTGATGGCAAATCCTGCTTTAGCATCCGGCTTTAAGAAAGCGTATGGGAGTTTCCACCAGCACAGATCACACCTGGGGAGACCGTACGCTTGGGCACACTGTATTTATGGCTCTAAGTGAAATGATTCTTTACAGAATGAGGGTCATTCTCTATGCTTTTAATGGCATTCAGAGGCACGGAAGGTGAATTAAGTATTCTTTAGACTCTACCAGGAGGCTGGCCTCTTGTCATGCTTAATACTGCATCTATGTGCTAGGGCCATTTCTGGTATATACTGGAATATTCCAGAAGAGCTTGCCTCCTTTAGGGGAATATACAGTGTTTTCTATGAGGGAGTGTGTGAGGAAGAGAAAAAGAATATTGTATTGGCTAATCTCAAAATACTTATTGATTGCTCTTCAATTTAAGATATATTTAGAGCAGAACTGTGCCAAGACTTAGGGATTTGTAAAAAGAAAAAACAAAACTGAAGACAATCTCAAACAACAATCAAGCAAAGTAAGACCCCTTCCTTGTAGGAGCGAGCGCACGCTGTACCACTGAAATAGGCACATATGCAAATAATTAATAATAACAGCTGCCCTTTGTTGCATATTTCATCAAGCTCTGTTTTGTATCTTGACTAAATCTAATCCTTTAAATAGCCCAGTGAGCAAGGTGCTGCTCTGATCCCCGTGCATAGATAAGGAAAGAGAAGGGTCAAGTAACTTGTCCAAAGTCTCAGAACTGGTAAAGAGTTGAGCTGTGTAATTCAAACCCAGGCTGTCTGGCTCAAGAGTCCAAGCTATTTACTAACAGCTTCTCCAACTAAAGTAAAGTGGGCCTGCTAAAACCGAGCTCTTTACAAACAAGGTAAACAGAAAAGGTGGCACATAAAACTGGATTTTGAAAAATGAGTATGACAGTGACAGCAGGGCATTGGAGAAAGGAGCGTTCCTTGCACAGGCAGCAGTAGGGAGGAGGTGCTGGGCATGGCCAAAGGCAGGTGAGCAGGCCCATGTGACCACCACGTATGGTGCAGCAGCGGAGAAGATGGAGGGCTAGGTGGTTGCCAGATTAACGAAGGCCCTGAGTGCGGGCTAAGGAATGTGGTCCCCTCCTTCCCTTTTTAAAAAATGCAGCGAAGGACATTAATGAGAAAGCCTTTGCTAAGGGAAATGACAGAATTACACTTGCAGGGGTGCAGAAAAATAAAAAGTATGGTGGACAAATTGCGAGTTGAGGGACCTATACGTATGTCTGCTTGCTTGCTTCTTTCTGGGCATCCCAAGAGAGGGAAGGCCATGAGCTCATGATTTAAAGAAGGCACCATACTCTAGGGCAGAAAATAGTTTGCAAGCCAGCTCTGATCTGTTGGAGGTCTTTTTCTTCTTTCTTTTTATGGCCACATCCACAGCATATGGAAGTTCCTGGGCTAGGGGTTGAATCTGAGCAGCAGCTGCCAGCCTGTGCCACCGGGCTTGGCAAGATCTTACCTGAACTGCATCTGCCACCTGCACCACAGCTCGCGGCAACGCAGGATCCTTAACCCAGTGAGCGAAGCCAGGGATTGAACCTCCATCCTTGCAGACACTGCATTGGGTTCTTAACCCACTGAGTCACAATGGGAACTCTCATTGGTGGTCTGTCTAAAGTGATGTTTAGAAGGTTCTAAGGCTGTATCCAGGCTCAGGTGAGAAGGGTTTAATTACCTGGTGATGTCCACCACAGGTGCAGAGAGGGGCATGCTGGCACTAGCAGGCATGTGTGCTGTCTCCGTTCTGGATGATGGCTACAGAGACAAGCCTCCTTTTCTGGTCCCCAAGTCTACGTTCTATGAAGCTCAGCCATCCGAGACCCCTGATCCTGTGTCCGTCATGCTTTAAGAAGACTGATTTAAATCTGCTCTGCCCTTTGCCAGCACTTACTGTTCTGAACGCCTTCACAATCTGTCTCAGAGTAACAGCATGTGCTTAATATGATCCGGTTCTGAGAATTCTGAGGACTAAGACAAATTAAACGGCACAAGACAAACCACCGAGGACTACTCACCTTTTTTGCTCCTTGTTCCTCTTCCACACCATCTCCTATAACGACATACACCACTTTTCTCCCAAACCTTTGAATTATCCTCTCGAAACAACTTTCCTTTCCTAGTGAACAAAAGTAAATTATAAAAAATGTAAAGTTTGGGTATGTCAGCACTCGAAAGCTTGAACGTTTTATGTAAAATGCTTTCTTCGTGCTTCCCATTTCAACTCCGTGCAACCTAGGAAAAGAGCGCTTTTAAATGCCATTTGGGAAGTACGTAGAACAATGACACACAGCAAAGATGGGAAATGAGTTACCCGTGCAGTGTCCTATGGCCTGTAAGTGGACAATTTTAGTATTTTTTCCCATAAGACTCAAAGTAGGATCTAGTCAATCTCAGTCTAGCATTGGTGGAAAAAGTACTGTTTTGCAGTAGTGCTTTTCTCCCAGCAAGCTGAAACTAAACAAAAGCATGCCATTCTGGCAACAAATTTGAACTTGACTTAAAGAATGTTTCATGATCTATTGAACTCAAAACAATATCTGATAGAAAGGCTATTGAGAAGGTTGCAAAAAACAAAACAAAACAAAACCCTGAAGGGCTGGTTTCGTTACAGCAAGAGAAATCAAATACTGGACTTAGTTTATATTTTCGTTTTCAGGTAGGAATGCTATCGGAATGCTATCTGAATGCAAGACCTACTGTGTTTGCCTGAAATGTTCTTGGAGAACTGTCTCGGAAATAAATGTCGGGTAATTTGGGGCCCTGCATAAGAGAGCACGTCTGCCTCACTCAGGTGTCTAAGGTTCAATAAAACACTTTCCTGGAGGAAAAGCGGAATAAAGGTAAACACAGTCTTATCTACCTATTATCTTTCCCATCTCAAGACTTAGTTTGGGTCCCAGCAGCAGCTAAACTATCAGCACATCCTTGCAGTTAATGCAGCCATTGTTGTTTCTTCACACAGGAACTGAGGTTCCAAGTCTGGGGCTACCAACAGGGCCATTTTGATGGGCAACGGGACAGTTTATAGTTTTCAAATGTGAATGGCTGAGTGGGGCCCTGCACCTCTTTCAAATAAGGATCAGATATACTCACGAACAAACTGCTCGTTTGCCTAAACAAATGTCTGCTTTATATTTGTATTTTGCACTAACCCCCCTCGTTTGCATCTGACAGAATGAAATAGGGCCAGCCTTATTCAAAGAATGTAATTTCAATGCTTCTTTAGTTGCCCACTAACCTATGAAATATTAAATCGCTTTAAGAAACAAAGGATAGTTTGCTCTGCAAAAAATATACAACCAAACATTGCGATGTCATGAAACTTTCTTGCCCCTTGCCTAGAGGGAAATGTTTGTGTGTTTTTGTAAAGTTTCCTTTTCATGGAAAAAAGAAGGTAAACGCAATGTTACTTAAAAGTAAAAGTTGTGATGCCCCCCTAAAAAAAATTCTCACAGAAATTCTGTCTCCTATAGGGTTCCTTGTGAATTTGGGGTCAAGTTCTCATTTTCCACAATAAGGCTTACTCAATTGAAGCTGACTTTTAGAAGTTAGTTTGAAGTCTTACATGAAGTTTTCGATTTTGATAAATCCATTTTGTCTGAAAGAATATCACAGCTCTGCTGAATCAGGGCCGGTTGTCTCCTCCTCTGACTTTGCCATTATTTTGTCTACAAGGAAAATTCCCGGTTTTCTGCATCGATCCCCAGATTACATCTCATCTGATGGCAAAATTAACCATAACTTATAGGAGTTTCAATCCCTACTTTTCTTATTAAAAATATCAGAGAAAAGTGACTCTACCACTGGTTCTGAGATCATTTCTACCACTGCACAGTTTTTAAATCTACTTTTTATGCTATACTATAAAAAATTAAAATCCAGTATTACGAACAAAATGCTCATTACAGTACTTTCTTGATTGCTACTGTAATTTCCTATTATCCTCACCTTTTCAAATTATCGGAGATTCAAGTTCAGTGTGCATGACATGTAATACACTACTTGTTATTGCCTCCTGGGAAGTTAAGAACGATACCTTGTGTATTATATGCTTATCTGAAATATGTTCCCTCTTTTACTTGCTGATAAACCTTTACCTTGGATCCCTGTTTACAAAACACCATATGACTCCTTTATATGGGTACAGATAAAATGAAGACCTGAGTGAATGGAAACTGACTGCTATTTTATATGAGAACATAAAGAAAATTCTGGTGCTTTTAGGCTACTAGGAATTCTATTTGGTAAACTCCTTTCGTTTTATAAGTATTTCCCAGTATTCTGTTCTTGGCTCTTTTCAGGAGGCATTAGTCATTCACAAACTCCAACTATTCCCAACTCGACAGGGCTATTTGAATATCCCATAGGTTCTTCAAACTCAACATCGATAAGATCAAACCCTTATTTTTGCTATCAAACCTGATTTTCCCATCAGCTGATAGTGTCACCTCAGAACCAGTTGTCCAAAAGAAACTTCTGTGTCAGCCTTCTTCTGAATTAACAACCATACATCCATCCATTTCAGTCAACATTTATTGAGCACCTACTAGTGATGGGCCCTGTAGCTACAATGATGAATGAGACAGGAGACTCAACTATCAATGACAAAGATAATTTAGTAGCTTCTTTGAAGGAGAAGTAGAAGCCAGATAGAGTGATTTTGTTTGCCCCTTTTTCTTTAGCCACAAACAACCTTCTTCTCACCTACCTACATAACATTCATCTCATTAGGACAATATACAAGACTATTTATGGCTAGACCCAAGTCTATCTTGCCAGTATCAACGTCCCATGAGCACTGCATCTTAGTCACTCAGGACGACTCACAAGGCCCTCAGAAGGGAACACACTTTAATTCCTCTGTCACTTTGCTTTCACAAGCCCATCTGTCTAATAAGCTCTTATTTACTCTCCTATACCCAGCTCAAATGTCATGTCTTCCCTAAAGCTTTCACTGACACTTGCCCTCTGCCTGCTCCTGGGTGGGAGTGAATGCTCCCTCACTGAAGCGCACATTTGGGCACTTAGTGGAAAGGACCCCTTAGCATGTGGAAAGGTGTCACCTGGACCTTGGTCTCAGAGTGACCTACTTTGACCCTTTACTAACTGTGAACTTGAACAATTAAGTCTCTGAGCTTTAATTTCCTCAGTTGTAAAATGGAAAGGTTGTGAAGATTGACTTTAATATGTAAAAGGCTTAGTACTGTTCTGGGCATCTAGTAGATATCAATAAATGCTCATTTACATACTACTTTATCATATATAGTTATTTTGATGTCTGCTTCCCCTGCTAGACAGTGTATTCCCTAAGAGCAAGAGCCAAGTCTTCTTTTTATCCCTACTTTTGTTCTGTTTTGCTTTATATTTTAACTAAATTTCATGGTAATCTTCTTTCCCAACTGTGTTTCCTTCTTTCAAGAATTTTTTTTTGATCTCCATAACAAAAAAGGGAACTCTGTTGCTTATACATGTTAAATTAAAGCAAAAAAAAATAGTTCCAGTAATAATAATTCATTATTACAGTTGTTTCATTAAAGTTATTAATTTCCTTTCTACTTTGTATATCTCTATACAGATTCTTGTTTCAGCTTATAAAGCATTTTTGCTGATGTTGCCTTAGATAATCTAGAAGTTATGCTAAACTAACTACAGCTAGGTTTTAATGCCTAGGCTTTTTTTTTTTTTTTTTTTGTCTTTTTCAGGGCCACACCCATGGTGTATGGAGGTTCCCAGGCTAGGGGTCGCATTGGAGCTATACCTGCTGGCCCACACGATAGCCACAGCAACATTGGTTCCTTAACCCACTGAGAGAGGCCAGGGATCAAACCTGTGTCCTCATGGACACTAGTCAGATTTGTTTCCACTGAGCCATGATGGGAACTCCTAATGCAGAGGTTTTAATGTTAGCAAGTACAATTTTCTGAGTTCAACTACATGGATTATGCTTTGTATTCCTCTTGATGTCTAAAGCCAACTTTGAAAAAAAATTTGGTGAAGTAATTCTAGATTTCTAACATTTAGCATTCTGAAAAAGTTCTATTTATTGCCTTTCATTTTTACTAGCCTGAAAGCAAAGGGTTGATTGTTCAATAAATAAATGAATTAAAAATCAGCTTACCTATTTTAGTTGCACTGTAAATATTTTCTATTGGAAATACAATTCCTAATCCATAAAGCAGGACTTTCGCCAATGCTGGGATAAGCTGAGTAGTTGTTACTAAAATATTCACACAGTTCGTCCTATGAGAAAAGAAGAGAAAAAAATTGAAAAAGAAATCTCCAAAATGAACAAGCAAAACTCATTTTCAGGCAGAGGTGCTACAAAGTGACTGGGAGAAAACTTACCGGGAGTGGATGAGTGTGAGTGCTTTCAGGGCCAGTGTCAACCAGGAGTCCGTCAGGGCTTCAATCTCAGCCCTCAGCTGCAACCAGGCTTCTCTCTTGGCTGGACCAAGCAGCCCTGTGGATTTGAAAGCACATGAACTACTTCCTTACTAATGTGTCTCTTCAACTTTATAAATAATAAACATTTAAAACTACTCCAACACCACTCTCAAGCTTTCTTGCACACGAAGTAATTTTCACATGTTTTCACTCAAGAACTGTTTAGTACTGTAGGGAAGACCTATTGGTTTTGCACTCCTAGCATCCCTTCTGGTTACAGAAGTCATCTCTCTGTTTTGGGGAGCCTACTTGCTCCCGTTCCTCCAACCATGTAGTCTAGGCAGAGCTGACCCTACCTTCTGGCTCCCAGAGTTGGTGTATGACCTTGGCCTGACCAGTTCTGTATTGGAACCCTGGCTGAATCTACTTGGGGAAGATATTTTTCTACCCCATGGAGGTGTTAGACTGGTAGATTGTAAACCTGGATCTAATGGTGGTCACCTCTGCCACCTTTTGGGAGGAAATGAGCTCAAATGACTCCCACCAAAAGGGAAGCACGGGCCAGAGACTACTGATGGCATTATCTGAGCATCTGGATTTAGTTCTGCCAGAAACCAACACCTGCCCTAAACATTTCATTAAATTAATATATTCCTTTCCATGCTAAAGCCATTTTGAACCATAATCCAAAGATCTGAACTCATTCAAGCATCTTCCCAGTAGAAGAGGCCTTAGAGTTCATCTTAAGTCCTTTATTTAGGCAAGAGCTCCAGAAACTTACTCCAGGTCATACCACAACTAAGCAATGGAGACAGGACTAGACTAGCTAGGCCAGGGCAACTGGCTCTAGCTTAATATTTCTTTTTTTCTTTTTGGTCTTTTCAGGGCCGCACCTGCAGCATATGGAGGTTCCCAGGCTAGGGGTCTAATCAGAGCTGTAGCCACTGGCCTATGCCACAGCCAGAGCCACGCCAGATCCGAGCCACATCTGCAACCTACATCACAGCTCACAGCAAGGCTGGATCCTGAACCCACTCAGCGAGGCTAGGGATCGAACCCGCAACCTCATGGTTCCTAGTCAGATTCGTTTCCGCTGAGCCACGATGGGAACTCCTAGCCTAATATTTCTGTCACTCAATCACAGCAGAGTAATCACTGGTTTGATGAAACCTCTCAAAAAAAGCTATTCTGTCCGACAAAGTAGGATGTAAAAGCGTGTGGTACTTTGAGCATGTCGAGACTGTTCTTAACTAACCCCGTAAGATACCGTTGATGGTCACTTGCCTCCAACATTATTTTTGTAGGTGTTGTAGATCTCTTTTACGCGTCTGTAGCGGAAGGCTAACTTTCTCATCCAGTCTACACCGCCCCGCACACCAGTTGCCAAACATAAATTAGCGCTGGTTGCTGCAGCAGGAAAGCCATCTGTTCCAAAGTTATATGTGCTATTTAGACGCAAGAAAAGTCCAAAGTTAACCAAAGAGAAAGTTCATCTTAAGGAGGTCAGCAATTAAACCAGAACACGGAGCCATCACTTCCCCTTTGAGGGCTCACCTTAAGTCTTGTCCATTGTCATCCGAAGAGACATCATCTATATGAACTTGGTCACATTCCTAAAAGGCAATTAAAATGATACATGTTAATTCTCAAAAAGCATCTATATTTTGGGGGGAAACCACACACGGCTATTAAAAAAAAAAATCCCAAACACAGTAATTGGAGTGTTTTCCAACCACGTCAATCAGTAGGTGGCAGTCTTGTTAAATTGACATTTTTACCTACTTCGGGTCCTTTTTCAACATAAGACACGAGCCATGTCATTAAGGACTACTGTTATTCAGCTTCAGAAAAAACACATTTCTGAGTTTAGAAAGGAAAGTGATTGAAAACAATTAGCATATGTGTTCCATAAACCTCAGATACCTGAAGACATTGTGCTGCTTGGAGCTGATTCAGTCAATGCTGAAGCATAACTGAAACCAGACATTTCGGTAAATCTAACATGCTAGAAAAATTAAACCTGATGCTAACTGCCAATGAAATTATGACCTCTGATTGCTGTTGAGCCACACACCAACACAGCCTGGGGCCAGCGTGCGGAGGCGCCCAGACCAGAAAATCTGTTACTGGTTTGCCATTGATTTGAGAGATGCGTGTTTTATTCTGTCTGTGTATGTGTGTGTGTCTGTGTGTGTGTGTGTGTGTGTGTGTGTGTAGGAAAAAGCATAGGAGACTTCACAACCTAAACAAAAATAGTCAACCCATGAGTTTTTTTTTTTTTTAACTGTTTCACTATTATTACATATTCATTTTAGACACTGGATTTATGAGTTGATCCTAGAATAATGTGATGTGAACAGACCTGATTTTAAAATCCCAAACCATATGTAAACTGTTTAGAATAGGGGGTGTAATCGTAGGCCAAAGCTCAGTTGGACAAGTTCGTGTTCCTGCACCTGCTCACATATATTCACCCCTATATCTTACTGCCGTGTCACCCCAGCCCCTAGCATCCTTATGGGTGGAGCGGACACTCAATACACATTTGTTGAACAGAAGAAGACATACTTATTGGCACACAGACAAGGTCTCTAGTCAAGAAACAAGTAACACACACTTGGCATGCTTTAATGCTTTGGTCACAACACTCTTCTTTGCAGTCAGCCTCCAAATACCCCAGAGGCTTTTATGATATTTACTTCCAGTAAAAGTTTTAATTAAAAAATATTGAAAGAAAGTTGCAGGCGGGCATCCTGTGTTTGAAAAGGTCCTTTTGGAATAAAGCTCTAGTCCCCTTTCCTATAGAGTCAGTTTTACAGAATCTAGCCTATCCCTCTAGTGCTTGACATTCAACTTGTAATAAAAATGCCACAGGTAAAGCACCACCGTCATAGAAGACATATTTTTTTTAATGTGGCCGGTTCCTTCTGAACACATTCTTTTCTCTTCAAGGAAGAGAACAGGAGAGAGAAGTGGAAAGAAACTCAAACCAGCTGTTGCTTAACAGAATTAAAATCATGACCCCCCAACCCCTTCTCTAAAGCATCTATTTTCCAGGCAACCCTCTCCCAGCAAGCAGCAAGTTCCGAGGAGGAAAAGACTTTGCCCTTGTAACCCTCCCCCGCTCTCCTGAGGTCCATAACCCCAGATAAGAAAAAAGGAATAAAGTCTAGGAGGCCAAGCGGGCCGACTGTGAATTTAACATTTCAAAAACAGGTCATTCCTGGAGAACATATTTGAGAACTTCTCAGTTATTGATCGAATTGTAATTTGGAAGATGAATGCTAGCTGTGTTTTTTTTTTTTTTTTTTCCCAGCAACTCATTCTGGGTTTCAAGAGTTACTAAATCATGACTTTCTACAATCTAGCCATTTAGCCAGGCAGAAATACAAAAACTGTGTTGCTGGTAGTAAAAGAGGCTTTTAGGGTACGATGAGTTACAACACAAACAAATGCAAAAAAGGCGTACTCTCTCCCAGCAAACAACACCCCCCCCTCCCCAAAGCCAGAGCACTGCCTCAGACAGATTTTTCTCTCTTGGGAGAAAGAATAGAGCAGAGGAGGAAGCAAAGGAATTAGAAGAGGAAAAGATGTGCTGAAAAGGATTGAATTCAAGGAATCACCACGGACCTAAAGTTACTTGGTTAACTCAAGGGGTGGGAAGAATTCTTTGGAAAACAGGGTGTTAAGAGGCTTTTCTTAAGCTAATGCGGTTGTAAATCTGCATTACTAACAGGGTGCCCGGTTATCTTCTAATGACTGTTGGTGACTCTCCCATTCCTATCGTCTGGCCACTTCCTGTATTTATTTTCTCCTGCCAGCTTTGCTTAAGACTCTTTGTTCCCAGGCCGAGGCCCTCATTTGAAGTATTGTTCAATCTCCTGGTTCGCTCTGGTTAAGTGTCAACAGCTTCCAGCTTTTTTTTTGACCTGCAGATAAAACCCAACGCGCTCACAGTGATTTGATTAAAGCAAAGTGTGGTGTGGAGGCAACAGGAGAATCTTGCTCTTTAGCAGAATTTTTGGAGAACGATTTTTATGAAACACAGCTTCAAAAACCAAGAGCTGTTACAAAGGGGGCTTAATCGGCACTTTTAGGAATAAAAAAAAATCATTAACCTGTCTATATAAAATGCGTTTTTGGAGTGGCTGCTTGTTTTACTTAACGAGAGACAAGAACTAGGTTGCACAAACTTTTGACAAGACACACGCTAAAGATTCATCACGGCTAAGTCTCCATATGACTTAACAAATAATGGTATCAGTGTCCTGGGACATAAGCTGCGTATTAAAAAAAAATTTAATGAGAAACGATAGCATTACTAATTTGATGCTTACCTATTAAAAACTCTGAATCCCAAGACTATGGAGCTGCTGGAATATCATTTCGCTTCCCAGCAGAGCTGTGTACTGTATTCACTTGTGCTATGTGTTCGCTCTCAAATTAGAAAGTGAGTTCCCTACGTTCTGATACCCTGAAATTGCCTCCTTCGTGGGGATAAGACTCTGTTTCTCGCACTTTTCCGAAGCCATCTAGCTTTGTGTTTACCTTCCTAAGAGCCTAATTTTAGGTTTTCGGTTCTGCTTTCCGTATCTGGTTTCCAAACTAGTTATAAACCCAGACCATTAGGGAACCGAGGGAGGGGCAGAGAACGGGCTCCAGACCCAACTAAAGAACGACAGCCATGAAGACTCACTGGAGGAATCTACAGACACAGAAGGCAGTAACAGAATCTTTCTCTATTGTCAGGTGCCAAGTTATATTAAAAACCCGAATTTGATGCCTGGTACACAGAGTGCATAGGGAATGCCATAAGAAAATAAGTTTTTATTCCCAAAACACTGAAGGTACTGAAAATGTACTTTGGAAATAAACTTCCAAAGAGTATGTGAGAGCGTTTTAAGGAGTTCAAGTCATTATCGAATCCAAGTTTTTGGGTAGCGTCCGCATTGAGGCCAACACTACCAGTTCGAGCAATTCAATATATTTCATACATTAATCTGTCCTGCTGAGGCTTGAGCTGCCTAAGGGACCCCTAATGTGTTCGGGTGTGAGGCCTGGGGCCTCCCTTGGGGCAGAAAATAGTGATTTCCCAGACTCCTGGGAGACTTTGCACGCAACGTCCATCCAAGCTGGCTAAAGGGTGCCTTGGCTTAGAAAGGTGGTCACTTATTTACTCATGTCTCTGGGTATTTATTAAGCAGCACCTATGTTCTGGGGACTCTTCTGGATGCTAAACACACACCGCTTTACACAAAAATCCTCACCATCTCGGCATTATTAGCATTTTAGTTGGGAAAGAGCCAAACAAGAAAATATGCAACATGTACAATCTGTGAGTCTATGATAAGCGCTGAGAAGAAAAAATACAACCGGCGAGGTGACTAGTCAATGCTGTGCGGGTGTCTAGGGAAAGAGCTTGTAGGCCAAGGAAAGAGCAGGTTCAAAGATGGGGTGGGGGGAGCAGGTGAGAGTGAGGAGCTCAAGTTATCAGTTCCTTCCCTCAGGGCACTTACAGTTTAGCAGGAAAGCCAGAAGTTAATTAACTAACTGCACATGCGATACACTAATTATTGTCCTGGTAAAATGCTGCAGAACCTCCCTGGACTCCAAAGGAATATCCTTTTGCTAAAGGGTGGAATTCTGCTTAGTCCAAGAGGGTTGCAGCGCGGTGAAAAACTGAAACGCTACTGTGTTCCATCAGGGAGACACAGCCCAGTCTTCTGTGCACTCTGATTTAAAGCAATCAGATAAAGAGATAACACGGTGGACAGCTCGAGATGGTTCACCATTACTGAAGCTCTAGTAAGAGAAACGCAACATAGATTTTTGATCCTGGATTGTCAGTGCTGGCCCTCTTTTTTTTTTTTTTTTTTACAGCCACACCGGCAGCATGTAGAGGTTCCCAGGCTAGGAGGTTCCCAGCATAGGGCAGCTGCTGGCCTATGCCACAGCCACACCAGATTTGAGCCTCATCTGCAACCTATATCACACTTGTGGCAATGTTGGATCTTTAACTGACTAAGCAAGGCCAGTGATCGACCCCGCATCCTCATGGATGCTGTATCGGGTTCTTAACCTGGTGAACCACAGAGGGAACTCCTGGTCCTCTATTTTGAATGGCTGTGGGGTGGGGGAAGCACTTTCGGGGCACGCTGTCCTTCTCTCTAGAACTATCCCAGATTTATGGATGCAAAGGGACTCTGTGGGTTGGTGAGCAGGTCCCAGAGCTGAGAGGGAAGGTTCTTGAGCACAGTTTCTTGAACATGTCCCCCCCCCAACACACCCCTCAGCCCCCCAACTACAGATGTGAGAATTGCTGTGGAAGTGGAAAGTGACCAAGAGGTACGCGGAGTTATTTGTTGTTTGTGACTTTCCAAAGGGAATGTCACAATCAGCAACACTTTTGCATAAAGGCTCTGTACCAAATCAATACTACGGAAATATATAATGAACATATTTAACTAATTTTCACAATCTCCACCTCTCACAAAGAGACTCTGAGAGGCCAGTGCTAGACTATGTGCTGGTGCTCCCTTCACTGGGAACATTTCACACTGAGACCAAATTAAATGTTGCTAAAGCATCGGGCTCACTGCTCCCATCCGGAGCTCAATCCCTCCCTTTTCAGAAGTTTCGAGCACCCGGAAAACACCACCCGCTGACACTGCATTACCAACGTGTCCGATGTTGACACCCGTATCCGCTGGAGAGTGATGACGGACGACTTCAATGAGAACCACCTCTGACGCTTCTGAGGAATTCCTGTGGAGGCAGGCCGCTTCCTCGGCCTCACATAGCCTCCTACTGCTTGGTGAGCTGAATTACTGAGACTTCTTTATGTTGAAAACAAACCAGTGTTTAATGTTAAAACCCACTTCACAGACACATGAAGACGTGGCAAAGTTAAATAACCTAAGGGCTAAGTCACTCTACAGGTCTTTGCCCCTGTTCACTGTTTCCTTCCAGGATCCCCACAGTTCACACAGTGCAGACAACTGCCACCCCATGTGGCGGCTGTAACCCAGCAGGACCCTATGAGGCCTTCCCACAATGGACCCCAATCCTGTCCTCTGCCTACTTTTTTTTTTTTTTTTTTTGGTCTCTTTAGGGCCACACCCAAGGCATGTAGAAATTCCCAGGCTAGGGATCAAACTGGAGCTGTAGCTGCAGCCTACACCACAACCACAGCAACACCAGATCCAAGCCACATCTGCAACCTACAGCACAGCTCATGGCAACACTGGATCCTTAACCCACTGAGCGAGGCCAGGGATCGAACCCACATCCTTGAGGATACTAGTTCATCACCACTGGGCCACGACGGGAACACCTCTGCCTGCCTTTACAAAAAAAACTTATGTCAAAGACTCACTCAGAGAAATGAGAAAAGAGAGAAAAAGGAAAACAGTCAAGCAAGACAAAATAATAATCGTTTAGCTATTCAGCAAAGTCAGGGACCTGTAGCCCTTCCTCAAGGACTAGAGAGAATATTCTGGGCCATGCCCTTGAAGCTGGTTTGCAGGTGCTGAAACCCGCCAGTAGAAGAAGTCAACTGTATGCTGCCCTCAGGCACGCAGACCCCAAACTGGCCGGAACCAGAAGGCTGATGACCCCTGCCTCCCAATTACCTCACCACCCTCCAATCAAGAAAATGTCCATGAGCTGATCCTGCCCTGCTCGTTGACACTATAAAGGTCCCCACTACCTCTCGGAGGAGCGTCCCAGCCCTTGAGGCACTAGCCTGCCGTGGTCCCCCACTGCCTGGCCATTAAAGCTACTTTTTCTGTTTCCTCCAACGCCGTCTCTGAGTTTCTATTTGGCATCGGTGTACAGAGGTAGCTATTTCGGCAACATGGCCACGACCTAGGCCCTTGGTGGCTTGTCAGTTCTGCCTTTAGGGGTCCAGCTCCAGCACGAATCCTCCCCGTCCTCTGCCCCACTCCCGCCTGGGGGCGGTCCGGCCTTTGTCACCACCACCCCTCCCCGAGCCCGGAGCCTGGCTGAGAGTCCCCCAGCCTCCAGTACAAGCCCCGCGCCTCGTCTCCGCCAGGCCTTCAGATGATTGGCTGTTTGCAAAGAGACTGTCCAGAAGGAGAGCTATTGTAACTAACCGGGTCTTTGCTGGGTGGAGGATATACAGCAGTTTAGGCAGTGGGAGTACAGGTGTCGGCATGACTTTGACCCAGTGTGTCCTAGCAGGAGGCTTGAAGCCCGAGGATTTGGCCGCAGTCGCGGTAGAGCTGAATGAGGGCAGATGGCAACGATGAGATCAGAGAGGCGTGATGCTGGGCCCACAGGTACTAGCCTGCAAACCCTCTTCTCCCTGACAGGCTCCTATCAGCATCCTCAGATCCACACCACCCACCAAACCAGCAAAGCTGACCCTTGCCTGGCCTCCCTTTAGGCTCCATGGCCTGTGCTTCATGGAGAGGTGAAATAAGATAAAATGAGCAGGCTTCCGTTCCTCCTGGCCCTCAGCTCACGGACATCTCGGCACTTGTGGGGCCAGATTATGAAATGCTCACGGCCGGGGAAAACGGCCAACACGTGAAGCAGAGAATACCAGGTCTGCTGTTGGGAGCAGGACGAAAGCCACACGGGGTCCGGTCTCACGGCCATGCGGCCGAGGTGCAATCTCTTTCCGAACTCTGGCTGCAGCACTGTTATTCTGCCTTTTTGGTCCCTTCTGTCATTATTCTTGGCATCACAGCTTAAGCTGACCTTCTTTTTTCTGATCCATCATCATCTCTGGCCTTCCAGGGCTGGCCCACAGACATGTTCTTTTGGACCAAGCCCCAGGAATAACTCCGATTTTGTACAGGGGCTCATATGCAAAATATTAAGTTATGGCAGAATTTTTCTGCAAATATTTATTCTTCTTTGATACCGTAGTGGTTGGCCTTTTCCCCTAAGCCTTTCACTGGTGCCATAATTACGGAAAACATACACCATACCATTCAAGTTCATTTAGGAAAATTAATAAAAAGAATTAAGACAGTCACAATGGGTCTTATTACCTGTGCCAAGCACAGTGACGTCACGGCCAGGTCGCTGGGGCATTATATCTCTCAACCTGACACTAGAAACATAAACGCCGGGTAAACCTGAAGGCTTTGTATAAACAGAGACTCTTCGAAGACTTTGAAGCAGCCTGCGTGCTATGAGAGGGAACAATATAAAAACGTTACAAACACGTCTTTGGAGAAGTTGAGTTACATAAGCCCCAATCCTGCTGACTGAGGCTCTATCTGCTCCATTTTCCAAATTCACCACGAGAAAACTAACACCACGCTGCCAACTAATTGTTTCAATACCTTCCTTTACAAAGTAAAAATGGAAGGAATAGGGAGTCATCGGAGAGGGAGCAGTTTTCATTGTTCCTCTACATTAGCATCTACCGAGACCCTCAAGGGCTGGCCGAGGAAATGATGGCCAGGTTCTCTGTCTCGTCCTGTCTGTCATCAAGCAGTTATACCCACGGCTCTGACCTCCCCACCCACCAAACAATACGGATACTTGCTTAGCGGTCTACAGCTATAACCTCATTAGTCGTAAATGAAGGAAAAATAAGGTGAAATGGGTCATCCTAGAGCTGCTCCGTGACTCAGAAGTTCTATGTAAGGGGAGGAGGTGGTGAAGAAACAAGCTACTTGATGGGAAGATGTGAAAAATCCTGCTTCTAATTCACTGACAATTAGATTCAGCGTCTCAAGCTCTGTGGTTAAGGAATTCTGTCCATACTGTACAGCAAAGGGAAGTATATTCAATATCTTATAGTAACCTATAATGGAAAAGAATATATACACATCATATAATTGCATATTATTATACATATATATAAAATTGACTCACTTGCTGTACACCTGAATCTAAAGTATAAATCAACTATATGACTTTATAAGTTGTACATGTATACAACTATATTTACTTTTACAACTATACATTTTCAGTCAGTTTTTTTTTTAAAAATGGCAAGAAATCCTGGCCACGAGTGAGTAGATTTGCAGAAACTAGGCTTTTGCTTGCATATTTTGCTCTGTAGAAAGAGGCTGTCCAATCAATGGGCTTTGTGCTGTATTTATACTTAGTGTTGGGGAATGATATGCAAGCAGTGTGCTTTCTAAGGTGTGTCAAAACCCTCATCGCACTTGCAAAAAGATTCAACAAAGAGCCGCAGCACCGAGCCCCTTGAGACCTGCCAGTCGCCCTTGTGTTCCCACCACAAGGCTTCCTTGCAAAGGAAAAGGGTGCTGACTGCCCACGACTTAGGCACAGGACATGAAGGACAAAGGGAGTATTGGAAATCTTCCTCATTTTGATTGACAGTTTGGGAAACACACCTTAAGGAATTAAAATATAGCTGGACAAACTTATCTTTAAATTCTCCCTTTAAAAAGATTTACCCAATGTACCACTGGCAATGACACATAAGTCAATATTTAAATATCCCTCTCTTTTTTTTGACAGGCATAGGATGAAACAACTGTAGAAACCAACAGAAAGAAAAAAATAGAATTTCAAATCTCAGAAACTGATTAAGAGGAATTTTAACATCTATTTTTGAGGTTCGGTAACAAGATGCAATTTGTGGTAACACAGCCTGTTTTTAATTACTGTTTCTTACTTAGGAAAACAGTATTTTAATATACTGAATGTTACAATATCCTGTAGGGATTATCTAAACAAGAGACTTTACTAGAATCATGTTTACATTAGCCGGGAAACCTAGGTACCTGTATCTGAAACCCAAGATCTGAATCACAGCAGTTTTAACAAAGGTAAGATACTAGCTATTTCAATCTCATTGTGTTTAGATGAATATTCCTAAGACATTTAGAGAACAGAATCTTTACTGAAAGTACCAAAGATGGCATATTAAGGCAAAAGATAAAATGCTGAAGCCATATTTTCATACCTGGACAAAGTTATAGCAAATATTTAAGGCCACTAAATAAAAATTATAGGACTCTCAAGCTTATAAAGATGAAAATGTGACTTTAAATTTGTAGCATTTCCTTATGATATTCATTCCTTTTTAAATGTGCTCATTAAAAGAAGATGTCATGCTCATACCACTTTAGCATACCTCTCAAAGAATCCCAAAGGAATTACATGAAGCTAGTTCCTTCTTAGCAAGTGCTGTGGTGTTAATAAATATGATATGTCAGTTTTACTCTGCGTGGAGTTCCTTTTCTCTAACCAGTAATCTTTACCACAGGGTCGTTAAATATGTCTTCATTCATACTCTCAAACTTAGGTTGAGAGAAGAGACTTACTAATGAAATCCAGAAAGAACTGAAAATAAGCTTTTAAAATAAAATGGGCTTATTTAAAATTATTGAACGCTGTGTCCCTAAAAGTACTGGATTCATTTACCTGATAATTATGGCAAATATTACATTTGATTGAATGATATCAACACATACTTTTCTTTACTTTTTAAAAAACATACAGTGAATTAAAAAATACAGAGGATAAAAAGCATACAGGGAGTGAGAAGGTATATAGTGAATGCCTAATATCTAATGCTACAAGATCCATCTTTTATTGCTTATGTTCTGTGCAACAGCACAGTATATTTCAATGCATTCTATAGCCCTACCACATGATATTATATACGAAAAGCTCTGGCTCAGATACACACACAGCTTCATTTAGAGCTCAGCTAACATAAGACGATACAGCATTTTACAAATTTGCCCAGAAATCAGTGAAAATGTTACCCACCTTCAAACACAAAATAGGGCTGTGCCTTAGTGTTTGATAATATGTCAGACTGTATTATACAGTTTTTCCTGAAAGTATCAGACATACGTTTAATTGTATCATATAATTTAAAATGAGGTAGTGAGATAAAAGATTAGAGGCCGAAAATGAAAGATTAAAGGCCGAAAATGTACAAAATAATAACTAAGAGACCACATAAAAAGAAACTCAGTGCCCATCTAATAGAAATGTCATTTTTTTGGAATGTCGAGTCAGAACTACTCTTCAGGGTAAGTCTTTGATTTACTGCTGAACTGATTTCTCAGTTTTCAATGGGTTTGCCCATCATTTTGCAAACGTAATTTGTCACTGGCCACAGTGTTCTCTGTAACTCCCGTTGCCTTCCTTTTAGATCTATTATTCCTGCTGAGACTGTCTACCAAAGAAGAATTTGTCATAGTGACACCAACTCTAGTCTTGCTGTGAATAATCACATTCTCATAAAAATTCTCTTTTTATTGCAAACATGCTGCCAGAAGCATGGAAACATACCCAAATCAGGAAAGCTTTTATCCTTCTCTGCAATCACTTCCTTTCAACCTTCACTGCCGTTTGAAGAAAATGAATCGCACGCTAATTTATCCATAAAGCATTTAACTAGAAGTTTTCACTTCCACAGAATATTTCTGTTTTGATCACACATAAACCAATGAACTTAAAGCTGTCATATGAAACAGGTCATGTTTTAAGACAGCTCTTTTTTTTTTCTGAAACTTTTTTTTAACTCTAAAACTCAGTATTTGCAACAAATACAAGTTCTTGGCTATGACCGTTCCTTGTCTATGGATTCATCTTTATTGAACTGCAAACCGATATGTCAGTACAATTTTCAAAGACATATTTCAGTGTAATTGGTTTTTAAGTGACTTTTTTTTTTGCAGAAGTAGTGAGTGAAATCTGTAAGTTTAAAAGAGAGCAATGTATTCATTTAACTTGTAACACACAGCCAGATGACTTTCTCCTAGTTAACAATATGCAAATTTGTATAAAGGAATGTGGAGCTCAGAATAACACCCTAAATTCATAAGCTAAGGAAAAAATTCTCCAGGCTGATTTCCTCTGCCATATAATTATTGCTGACTCCGGAGAGAAAAGTAGGCAGAACCGGACATAAACACCTTAAAAAAAAAAAAGATACGTTCCCCAAGAGCTGCAGGAAGGTTCCATCATCACCTTCCCTCTCCTCCAGCCCCTCCTTGGGAGTAGAACTTCATAGGGGGTACTTTATCACTCAAGATGCTCTCCCTTCTCTTCCACGTTATCAGTGGGTCTGAAATTCCACCCTCTGCAATCATCCCTTTTTAACTCTTTTTTTATAAGATGAAGACTTCCAGTAAGGGTAAGGTTAAAAGACTTAAGCTCTGCTACTTTGGCGTGAACTGTCCTATCTGATGACTTTCCTCCAGCCTGGGGATGTGGGGGAGTGGGTATTGACTGGGTGTCAACAGGAGAAGGGTGGGAGGAGTGGGTGCCTGAAGGGAAAAGCTGAGAGAAAATGTTGTTTACACTCAGAGTCTCCCTCCCTATAAAATCACCCCTTTCTCCATGAACTGATTAAGTATTTCAAGCAACAAAGAAGATGTTTTGGTTGTTTACACATTACTCAGGAAAATACTAATAGCATATGCCATTAACATGGCATCAATATTATCTATGTTGCATTTTACCTCTGGCAATATCATGAGAAACTACATATGGCATGAGTTCTGGATTCTTTCATTTTTTCAAGTATTCAACTAATCATGGCCGACTGTGTGTTTATATGCCAGGCACCAAGCACACCAAACTGAATGAGACGCACGACTTGCCAGTAAGGCTTCATGTACATGCGGAGGGTTTGGGGAGAGAGGATACACATGAATGTCCCTATAATTTGCTCTTGGGGAGGGGACTGGAACTCTCACAAAGCTATGAGAATGGAATAGGGGATTCATCGTGCCCCTTGGCCTTCTCTTTTCAGCCCTGCCTGGGTGTCCATCGTCTTTGGAGGCAGGTTTCTCAAAGTTGGTTTTGCTCTCCCAGGAAATACGACTTCCACTAGGGAGGATTAGTTTCTTGGGGGTCAGAAATGCATTTCACTTCTTTTCTATCTTTCTCTGTCTTTCAACCAGCAGGGGATCAATCGATATTCCGAAAGAATTTAAACAGAAACACTGTATTCCAATGCGAATGGGCCTTCAAAGGTCTCTATAACCAGCCCTAACCTTGCCTATCCAGTGCCATATTTATCTGTTTGTCCTCCCCAGCCCATCGCGAGGAGTCATGTGCTCCTGGCCTCAGTCAGCCTGGCCTCCCTCCCTTCTTCCACCAGATAAAAGGCTGGGTCTCTTTCGTGCTGGAATGACCTCTCTCTCCTTTTCTCTCCTCTCAAGGCAATGATTCTGTCAGGCTCTTACCAGATTCTTTTCTTTCTCGACCCTGATGTCTGCTCTGGGACTCAGTGTCTGAATAACAGAAACAATTATTAAGCGCTTACTATGTGACAGGCGTGTGTACTACACATTACTTTCAATCCTCCCTGGAACCCTCCACTTGCTGGATGAGGAGATGAAGACGTATTCGGCTTACTTCTGTGTATCCCACCAAGTAATGCATCCTCTGAAGGAAGAGAAAACTTCTTATGGGTCTTTTTATCCCTAGTCTCTTTCTTTTAAAAAAAATTTTTACAGCTCATCTGTGGCGCATGGAAGTTCCTGGACCAGGGGTTGAATCCGAGACACAGCTGTGACCTACCCTGCAGCTGCAGCAAAGCCAGGTCCTTTAACCCACTGTGCTGGGCTGGAGATAGAACCCGCACCTGCGCAGTGACTGGAGCCACTGCAGTTGGATTCTTAACCCACTGCGCCACAGCGGAACTCCCCTTACTTATTTCTAAATAGGACCTGATTGTTAACTCTTCCTTCTCTGTGCAAACCAAAGACATGGATGATACTGAAGGAAATCTTCCAGGTTATCTGACTGACAATTTCATATTAAAGAGTAGAATGCCCTAACCAGAAATTAACTGCTAACATTATTGTATTTTGCTACTGCAATGTTCAAAAGTTCACCGTTTTATGAAAATAAATTTACTATTTCGTCAGATTATAAAATGATACATACTCCTGTAGAGAATTCATGCAAACAGAAAAATGTGTAAAAGACATAAACTTCAATTCTATCCCTCAGAAGTAACCATGGTTAAAATCCTTCCGTCATTCTTTCTGGTCCTACTCACTCAACTATCTGACATTCCTTGTTTTTCATAGAGCTTACACTGTAGTAGAATATACACACCCAAAAAAGCAGGTAAAACTAGATACCTTCGATAGTAGCTATAAAAGTACCACAGTTAGTGTATTGCAGCTACTTTCTCCTCCACTCAATAATACAGAAGGAATATCTTTTTATATCAATTAATCTTCTGTATTATCTTTTAAACTGCTGTATACTATTCCATGTTACGTACATCTCGTATTTCTTTTAACCAAGCGATGGCTTATGGTTTCCAGTATTCTCTTGGACTATTAATTTAAGTAGGATAACAACTGTCAATCCTCCTTACAGTTTTATTTTAAATATCTAAAATAATATTAAATTACATTATCATTCATTAATAATATTTAAGTACCTGTGTGCATAATACAATCATCAGCTTGGTAGAAATTTAAGTGAGTGATCATACTGATGAACATGCTTAGACATATTCACAACATTCATTTATCCCTTGAGGCTCTGTTATACTTTCCTCACCTGATAATTTTAATCACTCAAATCTCTGCACTTTGCTCACTATGTACCTTCTGCTTAGAACACTCTTCTTTTAAAGCCCACCCCCCACAGTTCTGTGGTTACCTGTTCATCTTTTCTGGCAGTTTCAATGTCACCTTCGTCTTTCTGCTTATTTCTACTTACTCTGAGCTTATGTGATTTTAAGCTCCTCGAAAACACAAATATCTTCATCTGGTTTCCTACCATCCCTAAAAAGTTTTACAAAATTCATTTCTTTAACTCAAACACATATTTTTAAATTTTCTCTTGGATTTTGGAAAAGCATTTGTCAAGTTCCTTAAGCCTTGGCTAATTATGGGGCATGACCTCTGCTCATGACCATCTGAACGGGTTCGTGATTGGGAATAGAGTGAATTATTTAATTTTGGCCATCTGGAGTTTCAGTAGTTTCCTTATATGTTAAAGAAGGTAAAGGTTATAATTACTACTTTAAAAAATATTATCTCGCCACATCTCTACATATTCTTATTACATGTATGCTAAAAATTACCTTTCAACTGTCAATTTACCACGCTACCGATTTTTTGCTTAGTAGAAACATCTGCGAGTCCAGCAGGACTAAGTCAATATGAGTTTATAACAAACAAGTCCCACCAGTTAAAAGGAATTCTATCTTGATCCTAAGAGCTCCATTTAACTTTTTGACAAAACACAAACACCAGAAGATAATGCTTAGTCCATTACTTTCGAAGAGGCATCACAAAATAATGTTGATGAAAAGCAGCCTCCTCTCTGCCCGCCCCAGCTCTTTACCTGCCGTACAGAGGAGAAGCACACTATTAGCAGCAGGAAAAATCTGGGCTTTAGAGTGTTTCCTTAGAAATGCCATCAGCATCCTGGACTGGCTGAGCCCAGATAGAGGCTCTATTGTAACTGCCCCGAAGTGGAAGATGACTCCAGGGACTGAGACTTAAACACGTTTTGGGGAAGCTGAAGTTACAGGCTTTTCTCTTGCATTAGTCAATTAAAAAAAAAAAAATTCTTTCTCAACTCAGCAAACTCCCTATCAAGGTGAATGGGGTAAAATCTGCCTTTAGAAAGCAGGGACTCTCTTCTTCCAGACAGAAGATGAGTGAGCACACCTATCAAAATGAAGAATCTAGGAGCTCCCGTTGTGGCGCAGCAGAATGACTCCTACTAGGAACCATGAGGTTGCGGGTTTGATCCCTGGTCTGGCTCAGTGGGTTAAGGATCCAGCATTGCCGTGAGCTGTGGTGTAGGTTTCAGACACAGCTCAGATCCAGTGTCGCTGTGGCTGTGGTGTAGGCCGGCAGCAACAGCTCCAATTACAGCCCTAGCCTGGGAACCTCCATATGCCACGGGTGAGGCCCTAAAAAGATTAAAAAAAAAAAAAAAAAAACCAGGAACCTAAACAAAAAGTCTGTCATAAGTAACACCAATAGGTCAACTTCTCAGTATTTTAAAATAAAATGACAGCCACCTGCCAATTCTGTGAAAGCTGAACTAGCATTTCTTTTTTATTTTTGGCCACTCCTGTGGTATAAGGAAGTTCCTGGGCCAGAGACTGAATGTGAGCTTCAGCTGTGACCTACACCACAGCAGCAGCAATGCCAGATCCTTAGCCCTCTGGGCTGGGCCGGGGATCGAACCCATGCTGCCACAAAGACAAGGTGAAGTGGCCTTTGTATTAGGTAAGAAGGGAAGGCCTCCTGCACGCTGAAGCCGGCCATGTGCCATTGCCAGATCATCTCATCTCCTCACTGCACTGCACCCCCGGGCCACCTCTGAACTTGCCAGGGTTGAAGGTCACAGAGTAGCTGAAAGCAAGGCCTGAACTGGGATCCCTCCACCCCTCAAGTGTTCGCTCTTCCCTCAGAACACTCGGCTTCCTCACTGCTTCAGCCACAGAATAAAGCCAATGTTTTACAGTAACTCTAAATGGAACATAACTTTAAAAAATTGTGAATCACCATGTTAGATACCTGAAACTTACATAATATTGTACATCCATGATACCTCAGTCAAAAAACTAGTACAAAAGAGACTATGGTAAAACTAGGAAGACAGTTTCACGGGCAGGTTCATTATCAGTTTGCTAAAAAGGCCACTTTGGCTTGATATACGTTGTTTCATATTCTGAATTAGGAGTCTTCGATATACGTTTAGATTCTATGTTTCCAAGCGAAAATCTCACCAGAGACCTCTGAGCTGAGATAATGCTGCTTTTGCATTTGATACGTTCTTCCTGGGAATTGTTACCCAGTTTTGTGGGAGATGGCTTCAAACCTGCGTCTCTCCTTCTGAGGTTCGGCCCTGTACACGCTACTGCTTGCTGGAGTCCTGCCTGAGGTCCACGCTTCCAGTTCAACCTCCCAAAACCGAATTTAGCATCTTCCTTCCAAAGCAAGTCAACTGCCCTGCACTGTCTAGCTCTACCTTATTGCCCAAGCGAGAAACTAAGCTTCTCATTTCCCAACACACTGCATCAAATCTATTCCCTCATGGTCTCCAGACTACTTTCTTTTCTTTTCTTTCTTTCCTTTTTTTTTTAATCTTTTTGCCTTTTCTAGGGCCTCACTTGTGGCATATGGAGGTTCCGAGGCTAGGGATCTAATCGGTGCTGTAGCTGCCGGCTGATGCCACAGCTCACAGTAAGGCCAAATCCTTAACCCACTGAGCGAGGCCAGGGATCGAACCCGCAACCTCATGGTTCCCAGTCAGATTCGTTAACCACTGAGCCACGATGGGAACTCCCAGACTACTTTCTTAATCGCTTTCTCATTTGCCCCATACTGTACTCTGTTCCTACAAAGAACTCTGGTGATTTCTCACCCAGATGACCAACACGTCTGACTTCACAGTACAATTCGTCTCTGCAGTAGTGCTAAATATTCTTCAGCAATGGCCCTCGGCATTCAATATGACATTCAACTTCCTTGGCAGAGTGTACAAAGCCTTTCATGGTCTGACTCCTGTCTCGCTCTCTGTCCTCTTATATCACAACTGCCCTACTTGTGTTCTGTGCTTTATTTATCATTTTTTAGGGCTGCACCTGCAGCATATGTCAGCTACCAGGTTAGGGCGTCAAACTGGAGCCACAGCTGCTGGCCTAGGCCACAGCCATGCCAGATCTGAGCCGCGTCTGCGACCTACACCACAGCTCACAGCAATGCCAGATCCTCAACCCACTGAGCAAGGCCAGGGATCGAACCTGCGTCCTCATGGATACTAGTCGGGTTTGTTACTGTCGAGCCACAACTGGAACTCCTGGTCTGAGCTTTAGATCTACTCAGACTCTGTTCCTAACTGCATGCTCTCCTACGGCAAAGGTGATGTCCTGGGGATGTTATTTATCCTGCCCTCTTAGCCTGGCCACCTGTCCCCTGGGCTGGGTCAGTCACCCTGCCTCTGGACTCTGCCAACGTTCTTATGTGTCGCCATCACAGTGTTGATATACTGTGATATAACGGTTCTCTTGCTTTCCTGTTTCCACCTCCCCTCTTGGCTCTCTGAGGACAGAGTGTCTATTTCGTCTCTTCCCCTCAATGCCTAGCATAGGGTCCAGTGTCCAGAATGGAGTAAGCGTGTGGAAGTTTCGAGACTGCAGCTCTTTTCCCCTCTATTATAGAGGCAGCTAAAATAATATTTATCTACTCAACAGGAATTTATATGCACTATCTGTCCATCATCTCTCCATCAGCCTTATCTACTGACCCACCTACCTCCAGACCTTCCAAAACAGAGTTTAGGTTGCTTGAACAACTGCAGTTTGTAGCACAGAGTGTGAAACAAAGCTGATAACAATTCATTGGAGAAAACCACGCCCCGTTACAGATATGCTGCATTACAACTGCACGTGGTAGCACCAACATGCTACTATTTCCTGTTACTGCAGGAGAAACAGCCAGGTTATGGGATACGGGTACACAGATTTGTGCGATGATATCTGAGTTAGGAAACCCCTGCTCCCACCTTAGCTTTACTGTAACCAAGTGGCCGTGGGCAAAAAAAAAATCACTTTCCTTCAATTGTCCACACATGTAAACTGGAGTTAAGACTGAGGTCTCAGTGTTGATGGAGAATCAAAGTCAGTGCTTTGTATTGATGTGAGAAGAGTTTCCTAAAGCCTGCCACCCCCCCGATCCCCACCCCCGGCCATGTCACTTTGCACGTTCAAGGCTCTGCTCCAGGCTGCAGACACCACCAGCAAGGTCCACAAGCCATCCTTTGAAACACGAGGCCAGAAGAGGACAGGGAAAGGACAACATAATAGCACAACCCAAGAAACAAATGCCTTTGACATGGAGTCACCACCCCCATTTTCTTTTTAAAAAAATTTTGTTTTATGATTTTTATTTTTTGCATTATAGTTGACTTACAGTGTCTGTCAATTTCTACTGTATAGCAAAGTGACCCAGTCATATATATATATATATATATATGTATATGTATATATATATGTATGTGTGTGTGTGTGTGTGTATATATATATGCATATATATATATATATATATTCTTTTGCTCACATTATTCTCCATCATGTTCCATCACTAGTGACTGGATATAGCTCCCTGTGCTATACAGCAGGATCTCATTGCTTATCCACTCCAAAAGCACCCCCATTTTCAATGAAGGAAGGGACAGCACACAGAGTGGTGGAAGCCGGATACCATCACTACTTAACCGCCCAAAGGAAACCTCCCCTCTTGGGCCTGGGGTTGCGAGGAGGAGGTGAATGAGGAAAGAACAAGAGGAATGCTCTCCGATGTGCCTGGGACCATTTGCATTTGCAAAGTGAACACTGGAAGAATTTCTGTTGTTCTTCTGGTATGATTTCTACATGGAATTTCTACATGGAATTCTACATGGGAATTTAGGAAGCAAACCACTTACAGTTTCGCATTCTTCATTCCCTCACCACTTCCTAAGTCACCCCCTCTTCTTCCTCCAGGGCCCAACCCTCCAGTTTTTTGCACCAAAGATATTCAATAAAGAATAATAGCAGATTAAATCCCATTCCTGGGCACATATCCAGAGAAAACTCTAATTTGAAAAGATGCATGCATCCCTACGTGCATAGCAGCACTGTTCATAACAGCCAAGACACAGAAGCCACCTAAAGGTCCACTGATGGTTGAATGAATCAAGAAGATATGGTACAGGTACAAAGTGGAATGCTACTCAGCAACAAAAAAAGAATGAAATAATGCCATTTGCAGCAACATGGATGCAACTAGAGATTCTCATACTAAGTGAAGTAAGCCAGACAAAGACAAATATCCTATGATATCACTTATATGTGGAATCTAAAATATGACACAAACGAATTTATCTACTAAATAGAAACAGACAGAGAACAGACTTGCGGCTGCCAAGGGGAAGATGGGTTGGGGGAGGGATGGCGTGGGAGTTTGGGATTGGCAAATACAAACTATTATATATAGGATGGATCAACAAAAAGGTCCCGCTGTATAGCACAGAGAACTATATTTAATGTCCTGTGATGAACCATATGGAAAAGAATATGAAAAATTATATATATATATATATATATATATATGTATATATGTATATATGTATATATGTATATGTGTGTGTGTGTGTATATATATATATATATATAGTAACTGAATCACTTTGCTGTACAGCAGAAATTAACACAACATTGTAAATCATCTTTACTTCAATAAAATACATTTTAAAAAAAGAATAGCAGGATTAGACTTCCTTGTTGCCTCCTGTTTGGTGGAGCTGGTTCTATGCCCTTAACAGGTATTCATGTATTGAATCTCTTCACACTGACCCTAAGAGGTGGGTACTTTCATCATCCAGTTTTACAAATAAACTGAGGCACAGAGGGGTCCCTCAAGAATGAATGAATTCATGAGTTTAACCTCTGATATGCCTAGAATTGTAAGTTAACACATCCATAAACATAGGGCTTTGAGTCAAGATGTAATAGTTGATTATTCAGCAATTTTCTAACTATAAGAAATATTTACTGTAGAAAATAAAATATAAAGAAAACTTAGAGCTTAGTTTCTGGTAGTATTATCCCACTATCCAGAGATAAATGCTTTTTTCATAGAAATCATTTTTTACAACTTTTAAAAAATTTTATTGAAATATAGTTGCCCCTCTCCACAACATCCCTTAACCAATCACTCTTTGATTGTGTAACCAGCTCTACCTGAAATTATCTTATTTACATAGTGTTTATTTCCTACTTCCCCTCCAGAGTGTTAGCTCAGTGAAGAGCGTAACCTCGACTCAATCATCACTGCCTCCTCAGCACTGAGAACCATGCCTGGCAATTGATAGCTACTCAATAAATATATATTGAATACTGAATGAAGGACAGAGGTATAAAGAGATTACAAAATGCTCTGAACATCTCAGTTTTGGAGCAGCACCGAGAAACAGCATTTATAACCCCATCATCTGACAGACTGGCAGCTCTCTCTATTCACCTCCAGTTATTTTTCCATACGTCATAGATGCTAACATCAGAATCATACGGTATACCGCTTATTTTTATTTATTTATTTATTTATTTGTCTCTTTGCCTTTTATGTGGAGCCGCACCTGCGGCATATGGAGGTTCCCAGGCTAGGGGTCTAACAGGAGCTGTAGCCGCCGGCCTTCGCCACAGCCACAGCAACGCGGGATCCGAGCCGCATCTGCAACCTTCACCACAGCTCACGGCAATGCCGGATCCTTAACCCACTGAGCAAGGCCAGGGATCGAACCCTCAACCTCATGGTTCTTAGTCAGATTCGTTAACTACTGAGCCACGAAGGGAACTCCTATACCGCTTATTTTTAAACGAAGTTATACATATACATCAGAATCATACGGTATACTTATATCATACGGTATACCGCTTATTTTTAAACTTGAAGTTATGTAGTGGTAGCTTTTACAATATAGATTTCTCTCCAGTTTTTTTTAATATGCCATACTTTTGGAAAATTAATAAAGTAATTAAAGAAGTATTAGGTTTATAGCAAAATCTGGCAGAAAGTACAGGGATTTTCCCATATACCCCTTGCTCCCACATGTACATAACTTCCTTCCCCTACTCTCAGCATCTCACATCAGAGTGGTAAATTTGTTACAGTCGATGAACCTATATTGACACATCATCACCAGCCAAAGTCCACAGTTAGGGTTCACATTTGGTGTGGTACCTTCTATGGGTCTGAACACATGTATGGTGACGTGCACCCACCATTGCAGTATCATATACAATAAATAGTTTCACCGCCCTAAAAATCTTCTTTGCTCTACCTAAGTCATCCCCCTCTATCCCTAACCCCTGGCAGCCTGATCCATGGTTCTGCCTTTTCTGGAATGTCCTGTAGCTGGACTCAGCCTTTTCAGATAATATGCCATGGATTTTACCATTAAGACTACACTGTACTGTACAGCCAATTTTCAAACTTGAAATGGACCGTGAGTATTTTTCCTACATTTAATAAGCAGTCTTAAAATAATTTTCAATGAGGATGAATCATTAGCTAAGGATATTTTAAATATTTCTATATTTTAGTGTGGGGTTGAGTGGACTTCTAGAAGGTGTTGGACTTGGGTTAGAACCTGCCACTCAGTAGCTGTGTGGCCTAGGGCAAGTTTCGTTTTAACCACTCAAAGCTTCTTGGCTATTCCATAAAAGGGAGAGGATAATGGTCCTATTCCATAAAATTGAGGCAATAACGGTGCTCCTATCATAGAAATGTGTGTAATAACTTTAGGACAAGTGCTCAATACATGTTTATCACTACCGTACCAATTCTGTTTGTAATTCCTTTCTTAGAAGTTAAAATGATCAGTAAAATAAAGTTCTAAATACACAGTATCAAGCTACTTTTCTGAAAATTGGTACCAATTTGTATCCTTACCAGCAACATACACAAGTGTCCACCTTACTGCACTGTATGCCATGTTATTGATTTTAAATCTTTGCCAATGTGACAGACAAGAGGCTGAACACTTTGATATTTCTGGTTCCTGGAGATGAAATCCAGTATTTTTCTTATCTTCACATATATTGAAAATCTGAATGATTTTCTCTTGTGAACTGTCTGTTCATGTCCTTTGCTAACTTCCTTAATTTTTTTTCAATGAGTTGCAAAACATAACATAGAATATCTTATGTTAAACAGCTATATACTTTGACTCCTAACTTTCTGATGAACATAAGAATTAAGGGAGTCTTGGGGTATATTTTTATATTTCCTTTTTTTTTTAACCTCAGATAAAGATGACAGAATCTTATGAGAAATGATGGGAGAACACTTAAACTTATTCATTAGTAATAAAAATGGATAAAATAGAGGCATTGCATCGTTCTGGCCACCAATTACAATACAGTTAAATTCAATACCCATTTATTTTGTCTAATAATGACTTGTTTGAAAATCTATTTTGCCTCCTAAACTTGGAGTTTTGATGTTACATTCATTAACTAAGGAAACAGATGAGGCTAAGCAATCTACCTAAAAACATAGAAAGGCAAGGTCAAGTCTCTTGTCTTCCATGGGGAAAGGCACAGAAAGAGATATTTAACCCAAGGCAACAGATAAAAATGCAATGAAACAAATATTCATTCATGGTCAGCATATATAAGGCAATATTCTAGGTGTTAGCAAGAATGTTACTAGGATTTCGAATAATGTGACCTGTTTTGTTCGCTAAATTCTTCACAAGAAAATTAAATACATATACCAAATTCACACATAAAATTAAATACATATACAAATACCTATGAAGAGCGCTGAAAATGACAAGTGGCATACACATAGATGTGGAATGCAATTACTGATAAGTCCACACACGCTCCTAGAGCTGTTCTTGGCAGTGAAACACACCAAAAGCAGAAAACACCTCAAGCAAGCATCTATGGAACAAGAGATTCCAACATCTACACAGAAGCTGGACTCTGGGCATCAGGGTTTCTAGTCGTTCATCTAGAGACAACAAAGCACTTTCTGGGTGAATTATATTTTTCAACTCAAAAAATCAACATGTTAGTTTACAACTTTTACACCTTTGGAAGCACAAGCATTAGGCCATCACAAAACACTTAAGAGCAAAGCCACTTAGCATTGGCACGACTGATATTTTTAAGGAAGCTTTTCTCCCCCTAGCTAAAAATAAATTTGTAAGCCAGATACAGTAAAATAATGAACAGAGGAGAATCTAAGTTTTAGAGTCATAACAAAGCATTGCAAATTTAAAGACTGAATGAGACCAAGTGGGGCAAACGAATTTCTTTGCTTTGTAAGAAAACTCATTACAACTTCTTTCCTTTAAATTATGGCATGACTTACAGACTGTCCCTGATGCCTTTCCTTGGTCTTTAATTCATCAAACCTACCGAAACCATAACCTTCAGCCCCATCCCTTTTCTTAACAGAAAATGTGAAAATAAGGAACTACAAGAGTAAGTGGTTTAAAAATCAGATCTAGGGAGTTCCCGTCGTGGCGCAGTGGTTAACGAATCCGACTAGGAACCATGAGGTTGCGGATTCGATCCCTGCGCTTGCTCAGTGGGTTAACGATCCAGCGTTGCCGTGAGCTGTGGTGTAGGTCACAGACGTGGCTCGGATCCCGCGTTGCTGTGGCTGTGGCGAAGGCCGGCGGCTACAGCTCGTGTTAGACCCCTAGCCTGGGAACCTCCATATGCCGCGGGTGCGGGCATAAAATGACAAAAGGCAAAAAACAAAAACAAAAACAAAATCAGATCTAGGACAGCAGTGCACATATCAAAGGCCCAGGAAAGGCTGGGATATTCACATTGCAAAGTGTGACACCAAAGCATCCTTCGATCTGTCCCACGTAACCAATGTACTAGGGGTGTGAAGGAGAAATTTGTAGTAGCACAACTTCACACTGAACTAGGTGAACATGGTGTGTACAACCCAGAAGACAAGAGAGGGGTTCCTGTGACTTTCCCAACCCTGAGCCCTGTGGCCTGAGAGCAGAGGCTCCTGGAGGCCACCACCTTGGTTACACCGGTTATGATGGCAATCATCACACCAGTGAGATGCTACCACTTAACACCAGACAGCAAGCAAAAACTCATTATAAGCTTGCACCTTATTTTTATTTGGACTTACATCCTCTTGATGAAGTATTTCTTTTTTTTTTTTTTTTTGGCTTTTTAAGGCCGCACCCGCGATATATGGAGGTTCCCAGACTAAGGGGTCGAATTGGAGCTACAGCTGCCAGCCTACGCCACAGCCACAGCAACGCGGGATCCGAGCCGTGTCTGCAACCTACACCATAGCTCATGGCTGGATCCTTAACCCAGTGAGTGTGGTCAGGGATTGAATCTGCAACCTCTTGGTTCCTAGTCGGATTCGTTTCCACTGAGCCATGATGGGAACTCTGAAATATTTTCCTTTAACTGCGGGAAAATCCAGCAGGAGAAGTGACCAACAGCAAGTTAAACTGAAACACCATCGTATTTGGGAAGGCCTTTCCTCACCGCTCTGTTTGCAGATTACCTTTGAATTAAAATCCAACAGAAAGAGCTCTTTCTCTACTCAGCCAGAAAGAGACAGACTTTCCTTCTGAAGAAGCTGGAAAACCCCCCCAATTCCATACTGTCACTCACAAAAAAATGACTTCCACAATAAGCATCACTGGATGGCAGATGGAGACCTTTTGGTAAAACGATATGCAGGGCCTTAGACTTGAAAATAGAAAAGCCAGGAGAGCCCTATGGAGCTCCAGTCTAAACCCTTCTGGGGGGCGGGAGAGGACGTGATTTCCTTTGATAATTATATCCCCCTGCCACTCGTGTCCCTTCACATCCAACATTTTGAAAGGATCCCAAAACCAACCTTTCTCCTTTTTATTTTTTCCTGATGTCAACAGAATTAACATCAATTCTGATTGCTTTTATTAATAGTTGTCACTGAGATGACAAATTTTTGACACTAAAAGTGGTTAATATTTTATATCTCTAACTACAATTAAGACATTTCTAAATTACTTTAAAATCATATCCCAAATTCCCTAATATTCTAATAACCATCTTAAGCATTTCTAAATTACTTTAAAATCATATCCCAAATTTCCTAAATAATATCCCAATAACCGTTTTCAGCAAATACTTTGATAAACACAAGAATTATTACTGGAAGCTCTCCATGTAGTGTATTTCATTATTCAGACTCTCTTAGAAGCCACAGCTGTGAACTAACCAAACCATATAGAGGGACTGGCAAAAAGTTAAGATTTCAAAAGAAAATGAGGCAAAAGGCAGTAATTAGAATTCTGAAATCACACTTCAAACTAACCGATAGTTAATCTCCTTGAAATTATTTGTATTATAGATCTTAAAAAGCTAAAAACATGTAATTAATTAAGATTTATTAAAATACTCATGCCCCTTACCACAGCACACCGCTAACTGGAGTGTGAAATCAGGCACTGCCACCTCATTTTTGCCTGATGAGATAGTTTCAGTTTTCTAAAGAGTATTATGCTAATACATTTATTTTTGCCAGTAAGTAATTTCACTTCTTATTCTGAAAGAAACTAATAGCCAGGCTGGGGCTTGCTGAATTACAAAAATACAAAATGAAAGATCAAAATAAATCGAAGAACCAATTTATTTTTTAAATATTGCACAAATCGAGAGCAAGTAAATAATTTTTGGAGGACAGAGACTATGTGAATCTTTCATTTATATTTTTGCTGATACCTTTTTATTATTCTCAAGTAAAATAAAGTCAACTCTGGAAAGGTTACAAGCGAAAATTGTTTTCCACTACTGATTTTTATATTTGGTTGAATTATTCATTTTAGGAAAGAGTCCTCATGCCATGAATAGAATCTGATATTTCAATATCTATGTCAGTCCCTAGTTCTTCTTGTTCTTTTTTTAATTTGGGCTTATGAAAAATCTATAACCCCTACACAGCTAAACTAGAACTTTTAGTATTTACTTTCATTTCAGATCTTCTCTATATAATTCAGTGTGAATAATGTTAGTAAATAAATAAAAATCTGGCAGTAATACAACCAAACTGAGTTAGGACGGTTCCCTGTTTCATACCAAGTTGGCTTAACTTCTTACTCTTTACCCACATCATTCTGGCACTGTACAGACAAGCTTTGGCATTTTTAAGAAGGTAGAGCTTAAAAACAATAGAAAATTACTGCTAATTTATTCTCCATGGGTGCTATTAACACTTACTAACATCAGTAAGATTAACAAGGTTGTACCCAAAGAAAATATCAGCCTTGTCTGTATCATTGGAAACGAATGGAAACTCCGGGAAAGGAGTTTGAAGGTCCTAGTAAAAGATGGAATTCTTTGGTGCTTCTCTTTTATGAAGTGAATCACAACCATAAATCAGAAACAGCTTTTGAAAATAAGTATGCCTATTAAGTTTTTATAAAGGTGATTCTGAACTTGTCACTCACTGGGGACGCTTTCTACCTTAAGAAATAGTAATTAATACCCTACATGTAATTTCCTTAAGGAAAGCAAGCACTTTAAAATGCAAAAAAAAAAAAAAATGCATTTTATCCTAAGAGTAAAAATAAATATTTCACCGAGGAATGGGGCAAAAAAATGAAGTACATTTAAATAATTTTATTACATTGGAAGTTGCCAATTCGTCTGTGAGTAGTTTCATTGCAGATGAAAAGAAATCAAAATACAGGACAGATGTTGAACAAACCGCATTTAAGTCCTGTCACACACTGGCATTTTTCAAATGATTTTGGTTCATCTATTAAATAAGGTGCATTTTGCTTGATTTTGAAAAGGGAAACATCAGGAAATATTTAAAGGCCAATTGCTGCCAATTAACTTTGATCAGTAAAAGTTCTATTCGAATCTTTCGGATTCTTCTCCTGTCTGAAATAACATACATTTATAAAATCTAGCAAAACAACAACTTAATGATTAATGCCTGTTGGCAGCCCTACCACAAGCTTGCTTTAATAGCGGAGCTTAAATACACAACTCTCTATCAAGGAGGGAGTGAAATGTAGTTACGGTCATGTTTTCTCATAATGGTAATAAGAAAAGTAATATTCTTAAAAAATGCCTTCAACCAAGATCAGCATGTTTGTCACTGTCTGTAATACATTTAACTGGCCATCTTACAAAAGTCTCCCCCCGAATCATAATAGACAAAATCATCAGTAGTCTGACACAAGGAATTCTGGCAAGCCAAAGAACGGAGCCCTGACTAAAATATTATACAACCAATCGAGCCAGACAGACAGAAAGCATCTGATCCGATATAGTAAGAGTTGGACACAGCCTAGGCAACGATCACAAACTGTTGGATTTTAAAGGTAATCCATCTCAATAATGATTATGAAACTGAGAAATCTGTAGTTTCTGATAATCTACACGGCTGAATATTTAAGATTCTTAACACCAACTTTGAATTCTTATCAATGGTCATGCAGAATCAAACTTCAAAGCATAAAACGACCAAAGTAAAACAAAACAGACATTCCATGAAAGCAAAACGCATTGCCATATAATCAATAATCGCTTTACCTCATTATTCCAATTATACATTCAAAAAACAATATCCCATTCTTATTTTAAGGCCAATCACCTATTTCCAAACATGCAATACGAAGAGTGTATCAAATAATCAGAACTTACTTCTAGGTCATTAAAAAATAGATGCGTGTCTGCCAAGTTGAAAATCATTTCTTCCATTCGTAGTCCAAGGGAAACTGAAGTAGGTGGATCCTAAAAGAAGAATTTCACAGGTCAAGAACATACCTACTTCAGGTGACAAGAAACACAGTGTCACACCCAGAGGTAGCAGGCATCAGGAAAGCCCTTAAAGGCTTGGGCTCCAGCTGCTTAGAGTGCGTGGCTTATTCTTGACGCGGACTCAGAGATGTATTTTATTTAAAAAGTGCCTCTAACGTTGCTGGTACTTTGCATAATGAAGAAAAAACTTGTTTAAAATATTACAAAAATACAAACTTTAAGGTTATTTAGACATGTAAAGTAGACTCCTCCAGTGTCATATGTCTGTTTCAGGAGCAAGAAATTCAGTGACTCAGGAAGATACTTTATGTTACACCACAATCCATGCCGAGTATCTAAAAGCACTGCCCAAGGAGTTCCCTGGTGGCTCAGTGTGTGAAGACTCAGGTGTAGTCACTACAGCAGCTTAGGTTGCTGCTGAGGCATGGGTTAGATCCCTGGCCTGGGAACTTCCATATGTCATAGGTGTGGCCAAAAATAAAACAAACAAAAAGCACTGCCACGAATATCAGAAAATAAATACATAAATTTCAGAAGGGTAGTAAGTACCAGTTTTACTCCAGATAATATTTATTATTTATAATAAGTTAACATTATTTATTTAGTTAGTTATTATCTTTTTAGGGCCATGCCTACGGCATATGGAGGGTCCCAGGCTAGGGGTCAAATCAGAGTTTTAGCTGCTGACCTATACCACAGCCACACCAGATCCAAATTGCATCTGTGACCTACATACCATAGCTCATGGCAACGCTGGATCCTTAACCCACTGAGCAAGGTCAGGGATCGAACCTGTGTCCTCATGGACACTAGTCAGATTTGTTTCCACTGAGCCACGACAGGAACTCCTAACTACCATTATTTGTAATTTCTTCAGACCACATGCCAATTTTGAGTAAACTCAAAACAGAAGTGATGGCCACTCTGACCAGCTGGCACCATGCCAATTCAGGAGCTGACCTCAACATTCAGGTGACACTATCCAGTCATCAAACAGCCAGTACCAGAGTCCCCTTGTGGCTCAGTGGGTTAAGGATCTGGCATTGTCACTACTACGGTTCTGTCTACAGCTGTGGCACAGGTTCCATCCCTGGCCTGGGAACTTCCACATGCCACAGGTACGGCCAAAGAAACCCAACTAACCAACCAAAGAAAAATCAGCCACTACCATACACAGAGGGGACTATCGGCATTCTGAGGAATACTGTGGCTTTTATCCAACACTTCAAGCCTTGGACACTAATGATGAACAGTCTGGCCCGCACAACCCATATTCTGATGACATCTGCTGGCACTGAGACAGGGAATATGGAAATACAGGCAAGATATTAATGGTGTTTCATTGTTTGTAATGTATCAAACCCAGAAACAACATTGTTCAGGCTGAATATCCTGCATATTTAGTGAAGAAGGAAAAAAACCTCTATAGAAAAAACATTCAAGGGTGTAATGGGTTTTTTAAGTTTTTTAGTGACATTCTAATAGCAATACCAGCTTTCACCTGTTATGGCATTTAAATTTTTTCCAAAGAACAATAATTTCAGACATACTATTTCAGAATCACAGGAAGCCTTTGGAATCTATCTATATCATCATTTAAGTAGAGAAATTGTAACTAGAGAAATGACGCCTTCATGTAGGCCGCCCATCCGGCTGGGGTGTACTCTATCCATCACCTTTGAGTTTTACATGGGAGAACATACAACCCAGAGAAAATAAGAGTCTTGCTTTCTAATACTGACCAACATAAACCCTGTACATTTTCTTTATTGTCTTCTGAGCTCACTATATTCATTTCAAAGCTCAAAACTTGCCCATGTCCTCCTCCTACCCTCCACGTATCTACAGTCCACGATGCCTTGAGCACGGCCCTCAAATCCCATCTTCAGAGTTCCCTTCGTGGCTCAGTGGTTAACGACTCCGACTAAGAACCATGAGGTTGCGGGTTCGATCCCTAGCCTTGCTCAGTGGGTTAAGGATCCGGCGTTGCCGTGAGCTGTGGTGTAGGTCGCAGACGTGGCTTGGATCCCGCGTTGCTGTGGCTGTGGCGAAGGCCGGTGGCTACAGCTCCTGTTAGACCCCTAGCCTGGGGACCTCCATATGCCGCGGGTGCGGCTCTACATAAAGGCAAAAAGACAAAAAAAAAAAAAAAAAAATCCCATCTTCATGGGCTTTGCAAAGAGCAGCAAGTGGTAGAAGAGGAGCCCGAGACCCCGAGGCCAGGTCCTAACCTTGCTCTCCCACTTCAGTATCTTTATTTCTTTGAGCCTCAGTTTGCTCATCTAATAGATTGGGTGGCTGGGTGGCAAATATGTTGTTCCCCTATAGAACAGAAAAAAAAAAAGAAAATCCAAAAAACTCCATCTCTTATTAATTTAACACAATCATATGTGTCTACATATCTGGGAGACAGGAGAGCCTTGGGAGGGTGGGTGAGGGTGGAGACTCACTGGGTGCTGGTCACGGTGTGGCCAGGGAGGCGGAGTCAACACCATCCCTGCACCACCCATTCCACTGGCTTCACCCAACCCGCCAGCACTACCACAGCCCCAGCACCAGCCCCGCCATGGTTCACCTTGCAGGAGTCCCAGAGAAGGACCAGAAGAGGGTTAGGAAAAATAGGGCAGGATGGCTCTGCTAGCCTCAGTTTCCCCTCTTCCCTAGGCCTTCTCTGCCGGCTGCCTGGTAGTGGAAAGAGGGCAGAAAACACGGTATGGCCAGAAATCTGGGGTTAGACTGGCAAAGCAAATACCCCAGGGTTTGTAAGAGGAAATAAAAATGACACCGGCTGAGTGTCCAAGAGCTGTGCAGGGAGAGACAAATAAAAACACTTGCCTCCGATGACCCCTGAGATGAGTCGATGGCCTTGGCCTTGTTAAATCGTCCCTGCTTAATACCGCCGACATTTTGTAGGTTGTAGAAAAATTAAAAAACAGTTTGCAAATAAGTAAAGACAAACTTCACGGAGTCTTGGTTTTATAGGAAATGGCTCACCCACAAGAATTCTAAGTATCAGTAAGCGTGCTGGCAAAAGCAAATGCCCCAAATACAGCCTCGAGCAGAATTATCCGGCAGGGGAAGTTCCAACAGCTGTTTCTAAAACAAAAGGCCTGACTCAGGTGTGCCCTCCCTGAGGCCAGTAAAAATACAATGACTTGTCCCATAACCACATGCATGAAGCTTTTTCTGTGGCCAGGCGGCGGAGTCTCGCCTCACCGATTTAAGATTTAATCGGCCATTCTCGAACTGATATGCCACGGTACCGTTACTTTTGCAAAAGCATTATTTCTCCTTGATATGGTTGCGTTCTTTACACCACCGTCAAAAGAATCACTCCATTGTTTATGACTATATAGCCTACTCTCACTTTTCTTCATAAATTACAGTAATGACTCGTGCGTCGGAATACTAATAAATTTTAAAGGCTTGTTCGGTCTTGTGGTCAAATACAACACAGATGTTGGCCTTATGTACTTCTTAATGTTTTTCTTTTTGGTTCTTAGCTGTCAGCCCTCAACAGCTTTCCTACCTGCCAGTCCAGGGTATTGTTAGGAAATGTTTATGACACCAAAAGGACAGTCTGACAGTTAACTGGAGTGAAAGGATTTTAGAATAGGAAGGAGATCGAGTCAAAAGCAGCGCTTTTCAAATTTTTTTTTAATCATAATCCTCAGTCAAAAAAAAAATAATCATGTTACACCATGATCTAGTAATCTCTCTCCCTACCCCCACCCCAAACAGCTGAAATGTGAGCCTGGCCAAACAAAGCTTTCCACGCGTGGGGCGTGCATTCCGTTGTTTCCCATTTCATCGCCCACTGATGTGCTGAAGTCTATAGTTTGAAGAGCAGAGTTCTAGAGAACACCTACTTTCGATTTCAGAGAGAGGAAAACTGACTGGCAGGGGAATTCGGATTTGGCTGTGGTAACAGAGCCGTGAGGATGCAAAGTGATCGCGCCCCGTGTTTTGCCTGAAAGGAAACGAGTCAGAGGAGCAGACAGAGAACCGTGGTCATAGATTTGCTTCCACTTTCTAGCATCGGGAGTTCCCATATGGAGGCGAGATTTTATCTTCCGATTACAAAAATCTTTTAATACTTTTGACATTTTTCAAACAAGGCTGGGGCAAGTCAAATGTCACAAAAGCCAACTTTGAACAGTTAACAAATGAGTCGTAGCTTGATGGCTTACTTTGGCAAATTTAGAGGGAGAAAGAAAAAACACATTTTTTTTGACCCAAACTGAGACATAAAAATCACCATGTCTTAGGCTCAATCTTACTTTTCTTGTGCTTGGCGGTAACAAATTCCAGAGCTGCAGTTATGAAATGGTGGCTTTTCAAACACCATTTTTTTTTTTTGCCCTATCACTTTTGAAAAATTATTTAGAACTTTGCCTCCACTTCAAAGAAACATTTCCTCTTAAGCAAACCTTGTTGCCAAATGTTTCCATTCTTTTCTGAACTTGACTCCTCTGTCTGCCACTGTTGTCTGTCTTCTTAACATTTCTCCTTCCCTTATGTTCATAGTATCATTTTTTTTTCTGGGCATCTTCCCAGAATCTGATTATCCATCATGAATTCCTTAAGAGATGCTGGTCCCTAGGACTGTTTTCATCCATTCTTCACCCTATTCACACTGCCTTATGGACCCCGATACACTCATGCCTTCAGCCATCACCCCACTCCCCTCTATTGAACCTTAGATCTCATTTGTAGGCCCACATATCAATGATCTGTGGTCCTTTCTACTTAGTATCCCATAAAGCACCTGAAACTCAATGGGCTGCAAAGACGGATTCATTCAATTTCCCTGGAAAGCTACTGTTTTCCTTCTTTAGGAGAATGGCACACTACAAGCCCCAAACCTTGCCATTCTTCTCAAGGAGTCTCCTTATCCCCACATCAAATCAATCACAGCCTCTTGCCACTTGCACCTGGAATTCAGCCCTTTCCTTACATTCACCATTTTCTTTTCCCCAGCCACGTGTCTCTATTGTAGCTATCTGCAGTAGTCTCCCACTGGATTGGTCACCCCTAGTTACAGATATGAATAACATCCAAATCTCTGTTCAACCCATGAGCCCATATCCTGTATCCCTTCTCCCACTGCCCCTCCCCTCCATCAGTCCAGAGTCTCCTCCCTGACTCCTCCCAGCCGAGCTCATCAGCCGCCGGGTACCACAGCTGTATGTGCTCTTGTCTAAGCCAGAGCCATACTCCTATATCTTTATTTCTCCATCCTTGGGACCATGCACAGTGCCCAGCACAAGGGCTTCCCCAAGTTTGGTGGAGGAATAAGTAAGTGAATGAAAGCAATAAATAGTGGGTATTTCCAATCATTCTAATGAAAAAATAATAAACTTGATCTTTGGTTAGTTGTTAGTGTTGAGTGTTATTAAAAAAAAAATTCCTAGATACCTAGCTTGGGGGAAAATGGACATTTGATTACTAAAATCCTTGTATCCTCATAATATAGTATTAAAACATGTTTTCATAATTTGTACCTGATTAAAGAGCAGCTCGTTCTTAGAATAGCTGCTTACAAAGTCTTATTTATCTAATGTGATGCGCTGAATAAAATTAACACAAAATCAGCATATAATTACTTATTTTTTATACTCATCCGAGGCATGCCTTACAATATCTAGCAAGATATATTCTTATGTGCTCTGCAATTTTGTTCCATAGTGAACACTGAATAGTTCAGTGAAGAGGCTCTAAAATAAAGAAAATACCTCCAATGCTTTATCATTTTTCTTGTTTAATGAAGAAACTGTGTACATTTACTACAGCTCTTATGCACAGGAATTTCTACTAGCTATTCCCTATCAAAACAAGACAAACAGCATCCAATACACACACACACACACACACACATGAAATTTTGAAATTTAATCCTGATCTTAAATTATTTTGATATAATATTAAATTGCAAATATTCATTTAAAGTCATGAAAATAAGGTAAAGGAACTCACTGCAGTGAGGGGGTACCCAAGCTGTTTTCTGTAAGTCAAAGGCAGTCGTGTATTGAAGAGAAAGCAACATTACACAGAAGAATTAAATAACAATGAAATCTGCTGAGCATAGATCCAAGCCTAGAACAACTGTTTTGCTTTCATCTTCTATCCAGTCGCCCATTTAATTATCCCATTGCCTCATTATCCTTTTCTCCTATTTCTAAAACACAGAACTGCCAACAGAGACTAAAGATATTATCCTATATTCAAATCATCAGTATCATCCCTGGCCCACTGTTATTTCTTTTTCTTTTTTTTTTCCTTTTTGGCCATGCCCTCTGGCACGTGGAAATTCCTGGACCAGGGACGGCACCCTCACCACAGCAGTAACCAGAGCCACAGCAGTGACAACACTGGATCCTTAATCCACTGAGCCACAAGAGAACTGCAATTTTTTTTTAAAACTGTTCCTTGATTTTTTTTTCAGCCTGACCGCTGCTATTATACTAGACCTTCATGTGATAAAAATGCTTTAAAAAGAAGACAGAAATTCTAAACAAAATCAGTACATAGAAATACCGGAATGCCATTAAAATCATCCTTCAGGGGGATTCACGTCTATTAGTCTCAAATTCATATGTTAAAAATCTATAATCTGATTTGAAGTGAATGAAAGAAAAGGATGTCTATAAATGCATGTGGGTATTGGAACATTGGAAGACCAGGATATGGTCTCTTGTTGCCTTGTTTGGTTGTACATAGGAGCTGGGACATTTGATAAACTTCAAGGATCATTAAAAATGCACTTTTCAGTAAGCACCATCCACAGTAATTCAGAAATTTGATTTCACCAAGGCTCAACTGCCAGTGAAGACACTATTGTGATGCCAGGGCTGGGCCAGTGCTTCTACACATCTATGTAGGAATTCTCTTAGGATGACAAATAATGAAACACCTTGTGATCAGAGCTTACAAGGATGCCATCAGTTCATCTCTTGCTTGAACTAGGTCTAACACTCATCCCAACTCAAGGCATCTTTTGCTACATCTCACAGAAATTGAAGGAATTTTTTTTTTCCCTAAGATAATTGTGTTCTCAACTTGAAAGCGCACCGGATAGAATGACACGGGGCTGCACACTCTGACGGTGGTCACTCCACATGGTTTGCAGTCATAGGGTCTAGACCGGAATTCTAACTTTGCCATTTACTTCTCTCCCTGATGCAAATAATTCATTACTTCCAAGTAAAGATTACAATGTATATACGTTGTATATAAACTTATGTTAAATGCTATTCTTTTTTTTTACATATATATTTAGAAAATTCTTGGTATTCTACATTTTAAAAAATTCATTTTTTAAAAATGATTTTTATTTCACTGAGATTTACAAGGAAACTATCTGTAGAGAAAATGCTTAAGGCTAGGCTCAAGTCTCAAGGAGCAGAGTTGGATTTACCTTTAGAGTTAGCCGTCAAGGATCAAGCACAGCCATAGGTTAATTACATTAGTTCACTGACTCAAAACAATGACTGGTAAACTGAAATTCACCACACTGTTGAAAAACTTATAAAGGAATACTGCATGAGCCGTTGAGACTCCCTATCTGTCTACCAGAGGTGACCAGGAAGTCTCAATCAAAGATCTGCAGTAATACTGGAGAGATATTCAAGGCGAAGGGATATTTAAGAAAATCTCCAAATTCAGACAGTGGTTTAGGTTTATCTCAAATCTCTGCCTCACCAAAAGTGGCTATGGGCTAGTTATCTGCAACAAGCACTGCCATTCCTTTTATTTCTGACATGAATCCATGTATACTTGCTTCTGCTGAGCTAATGAACTTGTGGTTTAAAAAAATCCCCCCAATATCTTGCATTTTTTTCCTAATCAACTAACGTTTTGCCAAGAAGAAAGAACTTACAGGATAAGAACACTCTGCAAAGGATTGTTAAAGGAAACTGTCCAACCAGAATGCTGACCTTTAAAAACAGAGCAAACAGACATTATGCATCTCTTACTGGAAGGATATACCCTATGAAGTGACCAAAGTAAACAAACAAACAAACAAACCATCAAACCTAAATCTAATTAAGCTTCCGGATCTAGCTACTAAGTCTAGGAAATACAAGGGACAAAAGAATACATGACAAAAGAACACACTGGAGATGCAATCAAGAAAACCCAGGCTCTCAGGAACTCTACAAGACAGATGTCATGGTTATTCCAATGGCAATACTCAAGGTTAAAAAAAATAGATTGAGAATGTACAGGTTAAAAGACATGTGGGAGACATACAATAAACCGTAAAAAAATTTATAAAATGATGGTTTTATAAACAAACATACTTTACAATCTAGGAACAGAAGATAGAAGGAAACTCTCAATACAGTAAAAGTCATATATGAAAAGCCCACAGGCAACATCATGCTCAGTGGTTAAAGTCTGAACGCTTTTCCTCTGTGACCAAGAATGCAACAAGAGTACAGCTGCCATTTCTGTCTGACACAGTGCTGCAAGTCCTACTCAGAGCAATTTTGCAAGAAAAAAAAAGAAACAAAAGGCATCCAAACAAGAAAAGAAAAATTCTTTGTTCACAGATGGCCTGATCTTATATGTAGAAAACTCCAAAGAGTTTCTTTCTAAAAACTGTTAGAATTAATAAATGAATTCAGCACAGTTACAGGATACAAAATCACACAAAATCAATTGCTTTTCTATACATTAGTAATGAACAACACTGAAAGGAGATACAGTTTCATTTAAAACAGCATCAAAAGAATAAAATCTTAGAAATAAATATAACCAAGTAGGCAATAGATTTGTACACTGACAACTACAAAATGTTGATGGAAGAAATCAAAGACACAAATAAATGGAAAGACATTCCATGTTTACGGGTGAAAAACTTAAGATGTCAACATTACCCAAAGTGATTTATAGATTTAATGCAATCCCTATCAAATTTTCAATGTTGTTTTTTTTTGTTGTTGTTGTTGCAAAACCAGAAAAGTCCATCCATCTTAAAATTCACATGGCAACTAAAGGGACCCCAAATCTAAGAACAATCTAAGAAAAACAAACTTGGGTTCTCATACTTCTTGACTTCAAAACTTTTTACAAACCCACAGTAGTCAATACAGAATGGTATAATGGATGGTATATCGTCATATACATTCTCAATCTATTCTTTTAACCTTGAGTATTTCTATTGAAAGAACCACATCATCTGTCTTGCAGAGTTCCTGAGAGTCCAGGTTTTCTTGATTGCATCTCCAATGTGTTCCTTTGTCACATATTCTTTTGTGCCCTGTATTTCCTAAGAATTAGTAGCTAGATCCAGAAGCATAATTAGATTTAGGTTTGATGATTTGTCTGTTTGTTTTGGTCACTTCAAAGGTGGGGTGTATATAAAGACTGTCAGGAAGTCAGGTTTTTGATGCATTTTGAGTTTATTTTTGTATATGGTATAAGATAAGGACCAATGGAATACAACAGAAAGCTCAGAAATAAATTCCTCTGCATATAATCAAACGACTTTCAATAAGGGTCAAGGGCCAGTATTATTCAATGAGGAAAATACAGTCTTCTCAACAAATGGTGCTGGCAAAACTGGGTATCAACATGCAAAAGAATAAAGTTGGATCCTTACCTTCTACCATATATAAAAATAAACTCAAAATGGATCCAAGACCTACATTTAAGAGCAAAACTATAAAACTCTTAGGGGAAAAGGTTCATGACATTGAATCTGGTGATGATTTCTTAGCTATGACACCACAGGCACAGTCAACAAAAGAAAAAAAAATAGATAAAAACTACTACATCTAAAAATTTCTATGCATCAAAGGGTCTATCTGGCAGAATGAAAAGGCAACCTATGGAACAGTAGAATATATTTAAACTCATAGCGGATAGGATGTTAATATCCAAGATATACAAACAATGCCTACAGCTCAACAGCACAAAAAAAAAAAAAAAATCAAACAAGCCAATTTAAAAAATGGGCAGAGAACTTGAATAGATATTCCCTAAAGAAGATATACAAATGGTCAACAAACACATGAAAAGCTGCTCAGTATCACTGAACATTACGGAAATGCAAACCACAGTTATAACAAGATAACAACCTTCACCCACTAATATTATTAAAAAAAACAAAAACCCTAGAAAATAACAAGTGTTGATGAGGATATAGAGAAAGTGGAACCCTTGTGCATTGTTGGTACAGCTGCAGCATGGCAAAACAGCTGGTACAACACAGTATGGTAGTTCCTCAAAAAATCAGGTATAGGATTTCTATGTGATCTAGCAAGTCTACTTCTAGTACTCAAAATAACTGAAAGCAGGGTCTCAAAGAGATATTTGTACACCCATGTTCATATAAGTCTTCGCCACAGTTGCTAAAAGGTAGAAGCAACCCAAGTGACCACTGACAGATAAACAGACAAAATATGTCACACCCATGTAATGTCAGACCCATACAATGGAGTATTATTCAACCCTAAAAAAGAAAGGAAATTCTGACATACGCATACAGCATGAATGAACCTTGAAGACATTAAGTTCAGTGAAGGAAGTCACTCACAAAAAGACAACTACTGTATGAAATTACTTAGGTGAGGTACTCAGGAGAGTCAAAATCAGATTATCACACAAAGTGAAGTAAGTCAGAAAGACAAATAATATATGACATCTCTTCATGTGGAATTGAAAAAAATAGTACTAATCAAATTATTTACAAAACAGAAACAGACTTACAGACATAGAAAACTTATCAAAAGGGGAAAATAGGTAAAAAATATTCACTGAGACAAGATTGGTTCTTTTGATGGTGAAACTATAAAAATTATTTTGAAAATTTAAAGCACACTCCAACCATACTTTTCAAAATGACAAAAAAATTCTTTTGAAGCCAAAACTGCAAAAGCCTTGCAAAGTTCCACAGCTCTTTACTGAAAAGAAGATGCAAGGACTTGCTTGGTAATCTGTACTCAGAAGATGTCAGTGAGATTTATAATATACACAAAGATGTAGGCTGGTTACCACTTTGCCCGTATTCACTCTACTAACTTTTATCATATGGGATATTCTTTTCCAAAAGACGAGAGAAAACTTCTACATTTATAATTGACGCCACAGGACTGACATACGTCTTACATTTTTAGGAGCAGCAGCATCACCCTGCAATGCTGAGATGCAGCAAAGGATGCTGAGATGCTGCAAAAGAGAATTCCCAGTGTAATTTAAGAGTAAGGCTGGAAGCCTCTAACCTAGGGCCTCAGGCATTGATTTTTTTTTTTTTTGGTGTGTAATTCCTGTGGATCCTGAACTTTTTTCCTGGTCCATGATGCTGGTGTTATTTGACATCCTATTATTGGTTATTTCTTACTTGTTAAGTGATTGCAGCTACTAGAGAATGTTGGTCATGAGTGATACAGAGGACTTGTTTCCGTCTTAATATTGTTATTCCTTTGGAGATTCTGTGGTTTCACTCTCTGTGGATTTGGAATGGCATTAGTTCAGATCAGTTTTGCTCCAGTGAAGGACTACTACTGAAGATTCATTCATCTTTTACCACCTGCTTCCTTTATTAACTTATGAGCTCCCTGAAGGCTGGGATGATGACTAGGCGCCTACTACACTACTATATATGGAGTCCAGAAATTACAAAGGACTGGCATTCTGAATGACTCATTAGTGTCAGACCAGGAAACAAAGGGTGACCGAGGCAGGAGAGGGGTGCAGAACCAGGGGTGTGTCTTGCGTACTATAAGGCCATATAATATGGGTGGTTCTGTGTGCGCAGCTTGGGAACACTGCCGTTTGGTAGCACAATTGTCTGAATTACTTCATGGATGTTTTCAGGGATCATGACCTACAACTCAACTCCCACTGGCCAGATGGCTCGGGTACTGGGTACCATCCTCTACTTCTCTTATGATAAACTGTTTTGAGGGCATCTTGAATTCTGGTTAGTCCTAACATGGAGACCATACGGCATTAGCATGGGATCTTACCCAACAGGGATGCCACAGGAAATGCTAAATAAAATCCAAGAGGGGTGTGGGTACTTTCTTACACAACTTTTGCTGTATTCCAGTGACCAAATCGAAGTTCATGCTGCTCACGTTATTTTCTTGGCCATTTACATTGAGAAATATCATAGTTACATCTGGAAATATCATAGTTATATCTGCATTGCTAATCCAGCATTTGTACAGAATATTTGATCGTAACTATTTGTTATGTAAGCACTGCAAAAACTGTTTTGAAGGGTGGCACGCACCCATCCCTGGTTCTCATTTCGTGGCTTCAGTGGCAATTTAACCTATTTTTAATGGCAAACAAGGCCCCCCCACGCCAGCATCTACCATCCCGTAAACTGAGACTGATTCAAAAATGCTTTTCTTGGGAGTTTCCTGGTGGCCTAGGGAGTCAAGGACCTGGCATGGTCACTGCTGTGGCTTGGGTTACTGCTGCAGTGCGGATTTGATCCCTGGCCTGGAATTTCTGCATGCTGCGGGTGTGGTCAAAAATGCTCTTAACTTATTTTCTTTTACTTTCTCAAAATTCTGTTTTTGGTTCAGAGTGTCCACGGTCCTTTGAGCCTCAAAATAGACAGTTTAAGGAAAACCTATTTATCTCTTCTTGGGTTTTTAGAAGAGGATCCAGAATATTTAAATATCTCTTCCTTTTACATACCTATTTCAAAAGATACATCCTAAGATTTTTAGTTTTGGCTTAACAATGTTCCAATGCCAAGTATCATATCAGTCCAAAAAGGGTAACTGTAAGTCATTTACATTTTACTGTAAAAACAACTAAAAACAGTGTCAAATGTTAGCAAATTTCTCCTTATTGCTTAGATATAACAGTATTTTAAAGAAAAAAATATTCCTCTTGTTACTATAGCTCTGTTCCTATTTCTACATCCTTACACATTTTGCGCTTTTATTCCTTTTCTTTCACCATCTTGTTTTTCTAAACTGAAAAGCAGAAAATTTAACAGTGGAACAAACCAAGCAAATGTATAAGCCAATATAAAATTGTCCAATTTAAATTTTTTAAATTGAGACCTTTAAGAAATATTTTAACCCTGAGCAGTCAGCACCCATCAATATCACGGCAAGACACTCTACTAGCAAAAAGATTCTGACTCACGGAGGGCTCAGATGGCAGGTTAACATTTTTTAACAGTAAAGTATGTTTTCATTAAAAACAAGAAAAAAAAACAGATATTTTAATACCGAAGTCATTGTTGCAGTTTCAGATAACCACTACCGAAGTCGCTGTTTTAATATCACATAACCACACAGCATTCCGCGTCAGTAACTGGGTTCCACAAAGTTACCAGTCATTCTGGGGTTCGTTTTACTAAAGTAAACTGAAAAATTAATTTTGCTTTTAAATTTTTATCTATTGCAATTTCCAAGTATGTTTAAATACATGACACATGTCTTTTGTGTCTCGCCTTTGTGAATATGTGTGCCATTATATCTATGACATCAAACCCACAAAGACCCTAGGCAACTACGACTCTACTGTGGATCAAAAAGTGGACTATTATCATGTTTGGAAAAAACGCTACTTAAAAGAATTTATCTCAGGCTAGAAAGTTGCCAGAAGATGGTTCAGCGACTTTAGAACGAGTTCCCTGGGATACGGGTGCTTACATTTTGAAATTATGGACTCAAAGGGAAAGTTCCTAAAAATCCAGTCTACACTGATCCTATGTGGGCAGCTAAGCTACCACCAGCAAGCAATTATTACTGGGGCTGAAGTGGCTTGGTGAGGGGTGACGCTCAAGATGTAAGCAGTTGTCGAGGACTTGTTGGTCCATGAGAAAACCTAGTAAAGAATGCTCAAAGCAATGACAAATCTCAGCTAGCAGTCTCAACCCGAGGAAAGAAAAAATTATCCCCTTTGGACCCCTTAAGCAAACTTTTTATTTAGAATGCTAATATTACAGCCACAAACAGGGCCTGAATGCCACTTAAAATAAATTCTCCCACCTTCCAGATCTTTTGTTTTGGAGAAAAAGAGGCTGAAAAACAGGAATGGGTGCTCTGACTCCAGGAGTGGTTGATTTTTCAGGCCCCATGCTGGGGCTGCTTACAAGGGAAGGATTAAAGATAAAATGAGGAAATTAACTCCCTTGCTGGAGAGAAGAAAAGAAAAATATACACTAAAATTCTATTTAAAAAAAAAATTACTAAAAGTATAATGTAAACAATAGGGACAACCCACAAGACCCAAAGATTCCTTTGTTTTCTTTCCAGCTGTCTAACGTTATCAGTACCATCAATGGAATATTAACTTTTTGCAATTTTATAAGGTTCTATCTGAACAGCTGGTGTGACGTGCCAAGGTTTAGGAGTTGGGCGTAGTTCTGATGCTCATTGAAAAATAATCTGGATTACCGGGAGAGAATGTATACACATGAAAAATAAGCCACAGCTGAATTACTGGCTGAACGATTTCAAAAAGAAAAAATCCACACTTGCGGTAGGGGCTAATCAGGTCATTTTTACTGATTAGATATGTGACACTCGACTGCTCTCATTTTCTCCTTACTCAAGAGACTCTCTTTCAACATCATGAAAATAATACCCAAGTAGAGAATAGGAGAATGACCTTTACCATTCCAAAGATTAATTGTGATTGTGGAGAAAACCCAATGAATCCCAAACATGGGACAGCTGCCAAGACGTGGTACAAAGAGGGGAGGAAAATAAAGCCAGAGCTGACTGGGCCAAGTTGGCCTCCACGCATAGGGGCCCACGCAGCGCCAGCAAAAAGCCTACACAGCCAAACCCAATCAAAAGCCCTATCTAGATTTCAATTGTAACCACTCTCCTATCTCGCTCTCCTTCCTAGTGTTACAGCCATTCTCTTAGGCCTTTATTACTTCCCACCGGGGGGACTGCGGTCATCTTCTCTGCTATCACATCAATCTCCCAAACGGTACTCGTCCATCACGTTCCTCTACTGTTTAAACATTGTTCATAGTGTCCCCATACCCCAGGCGCAAAATCCTGGCCCTCAACGCTGCTGGCATTCCCTTTTGAGGGCAATGTGCCCATCAAAAAGACCAGATTATATTCCTGATATTGTCAGGTAATGGATACGCTTCCTGGGCCAATTACTTAATTTTTCAGAGACACAGCTTCCTCATTAGAAAACAAGAAGGAACTAATTGGATATTTAATAAATGTGCGGTGGCAGCGTGTCAACTGAAGGATAAACAAAGGTGCCATGTTTTCCTTATATTTCAATACATTTTCTGTACTCATCTTCTCGGTTTTACTCATGTGTCAAATATGCCTTAGTTGTGAAGCGTGGCTGCCACTGTCACCCATCCACCCAAACCCAGTTATCTGTCTCTTCCTGGGCACACAGCGAGGGGACATCTCCTGGTCTCCTTTGCCCTGGGCCAAAGAAGCAGAGGTGCGTGGCCTTCTAAGCCCAATCCATAAAGCCTACCATTCATGCTCCCCCCTTGCTTTTTCTCCCTGTGAGTTAGACAGCTGATGACAAGGATCCCCAAGGCCTCAGGAGCTACACGGGAAGATGGGACAACCATTACCTGCACTGCCAAACCCTGCCTAAACCCAGCAACCTGAAGACCCACTCCAGACTATTCAATAGGAAAGAGATACATGGCTATTGCATGAGCCTTGAGATCTGGGGCCTATTTGTTATAGCTGTTTCACCTACCCTGACAAATTCACCTGTTGGCTTTTACTTCTTTGGGGCATCAGATGCAGACACATGATGCCTGCCTTGAGTTTACAGTCTAGCTGACCACAGTATAGCTGTCACTGAACTGATCTGGTGATAAACTCATCAATGTGAAGTTGAGAGTGTGATCTAGAGCACGGGCAGGTCAACTTTTTCTCTGAAGGGAGGGACAAAAAATATTTTGGACTTTGCAGGCTATATACAGTGTCTGAGATACATTCTCCTTCATTTTTTTTTAATAACAGTTTGAAAATTCAAAGGATTTTTTCTTTCTTTCTTTTTTTTAAGGTTTCCACCTGTGGTATGGTGGAAGTTACCTGGCTAGGGGATGAATCAGAGCTGCAGCTGCCAGCTTATGCCACAGTCACAGCAATGAAAGATCTGAGCTGCATCTATGACATACACTGCAGCTAGCAGCAATGCTGGATCCTTCACCCACTTAGTGAGGCCAGGGATCAAGCCCACATCTTCAAGGAGACAACGTCAGGTTCTTAACCCACTGAGTCACAATGGGAACTCCTCAAATGATTTCTTAGCCCTACAAAAACAGATCACAGACCGGATTTGGCCTATGAGATATGACCACTGGGCTAGATGTTTAAAATCCAAAGGAAGGATCCTATTTCATGACATATGAAAATTACATGGACTTCAAACTTGGGCACTCTGTTTCATTGATGTCTATTGTCTTACATATTGTCTGTGGCTGTTTTGACACTACCAGGGCAGAGCTGAGGAGTTATGACAGGCACATGGCCCCCAGAGCCTGACATACTTATTATTATCTGACCCTTTACCAAAAAAGTTTGCCAACCCCTGGTTTGGAGGTTCCAAAAGAGATAGCATTCTGTTCAAAGAACCAGATCCTCTGCAGGGAGGACATAGGAGGTCTGGCTGCTTTGGTGCCGTGCTAAGAATTCAGCTTCCATGCCGGCCACCACGGAAGACAGTCATTCCCCCAAAAGCTTTTGGAGTTTAGTGTGGCACCTACAACAGGGTGAGAAGAGACGTGTGTACCGGGTACCCGGAGTGTCTGAAGAAATGGGTTACACAAACTATCAAAATTTTCTCCCATCAACGCGCTGAATAATCAGAGCAACACACTCACTAGGGAGGTTCAGGAGATCCAAACTCACTCTGACAGCTGGGACCCTCCTAGAAACCCGGTGCATTAGAGAAGAAATGCTTTGACAATACATCCAAGATCAATCAGCAGTGACATAGTCTGTTTTTATTATTGGGTTATCGCTATTAATAAGACACGGTGCCAGGGCCTTCAAGTTCATGTTGTACCTTAAAGTGCTTTTTCCCCTTCTGGCTTCATTGAGATATCATTGACACAACTGGATTCTTAGAGCAAGTAGCCAGATTTATGGATATGGAAACTGAGGCTCAGAATGGATAAACAATTTGCCCAAGATCAACAAATGAAATCAGAGCTTGGCTCTGAGTCTAGGTCTATCAAATTCAAATCCAATGCTCTTTCTATCACACCATATGGAATATGATATATTGCTACTCCGTTTTTTTTTCCCCTTCTTTTTCTTTTTCTCTTGTTTAGGGCCACACGCACAGCATATGGAAGTTCCCAGGCTAGGGGTCAAATTGGAACTTCAGCTGCTGGCCTACATCACAGCCACAGCAACGAGGGATCTGAACCACATCTGTGACCTGCACCACAGCTTGTGGCAATGCCAGATCCTTAACCCAGTGAGCGAGGCCAGGGAATGAACCCGCATCCTCATGGATACTAGTCGGGTTCTTAACCTGCTGAGCCACAATAGGAACTCCCATACCGGTACTTCTTAAATTTAAAAACACTATCATATATTACTCACTAGCCCCTATGCCAGACTCAAGGTTTTGTTTTGGTTTTGCTTTTTTTTTTTTTGACAGTTGAGGTTGAACTTGGTTAAAATGTAACTAATAGGTATTTTATGCCAGACACGGTGCTAAGTGTTTTTCACATTCGGTACCTACCCTCTTCTAAGCCTCAGTTTCCTCGTCTGTAAGTGGACTTGGCAGTGGTAGTTTCAGGGCACTAGAGCCGAGTTAAATGATCACTGGGCACACAGGAAATTCTTAATGAGTAGAGTACACAGTGAACAATGCTAAGCTTTATGCTATCTTTTTTTTTTTTTTTGTCTTTTTTTCGCTTATCTAGGGCCGCACCTGTGGCATATGGAGGTTCCCAGGCTAGGGGGGTCTAACAGGAGCTGTAGCCACAGGCCTTCACCACAGCCTCAGCAACGCGGGATCCGAGCCGCATCTGCAACCTACACCACAGTTCATGGCAACGCCGGATCCTTAACCCACTGAGCAAGGCTAGGCATTGAACCCGCAACCTCATCGTTCTTAGTCGGATTCGTTAACCACTGAGCCACAACGGGAACTCCGCTTTATGCTATCTTAATGTCCACATTTAAGTTTATGTGTAAAATGACGAGCAGGCTCAATACTTTTAAGAGCTATTCTAGTCCAAATCCACGAGACACGGGTGTTTAGCAACAATAAAAAGAAAGTACTGAAACAACCAAGACACTGAGTATCTTGCAAAGTCCTCCCGCAGGAAGGGAATCAGGCTTGGGACATCAGCACAAGACTTAACTGGAAATATACATTTGGGGGTCTGTACTTTCATTAACAACTAGACTAGTACCCTGTCTATTTGAAAGACAACATTCAATGAAAAAAAAATCAAGACGAGTTTTCTTCAGTAAGACTGGGGAATTTGGATTTAGCTTGAAAGCAACTTTAAAAGATGCTTTAAACAAAAGAATCTAGAACAGATATTATTAACAGCAACCTAATTTTCAGTCACATCCATGGACTTCATCTTCCTGCTAATATGCTGTTTCTTTTATTTCCTAAAACCTGAATTGTACGTAGCACCTTCCTTTTGTTCCCATCACCTTTGTTATAAAACCACACTTCCTTATAATACCCGGCAGGCCTGCTTCCCACACCTGGGATTACATGGAAGGTGGGACATTCTCAAACTTTTCTGGGGCACATATTGCAGCAACATGCCCTAATTTTGCATTATATCAACCAGATCCTATGTCCCCTTACTGAATGGCCTACTCATTGAGTAGCCTAAGCTACTGTGACTAAGCTACTTCTCAAGTATCTTGTTCCCATAGAGACCAAACAGCTCTCCATTGTCAGGTATTCACTGCTTTATATGCCTGAGGAGTAAGGCTCAGCCACTTGCTCCCAGGACAATGCCCAGGAACATCACCGAATCTGGGCTCCAAGAAAGGCGGTGGGCCCAGAACTGCTTTAAGACTTCTCTCCTGTGGCCCAAGTGAACAAGAGGGAGGCAAGTTCTGACCAGCTTGGTTATTATTGTCGCTCGGAAGAATCCCTGTTGAACTCCACATTTTTATAAAACACGATGACCAGATTTGAGGGCAATTCTGCTAGACTCTAAAGTTCTCTGGCAAAGAGAACACGGAGCAAGCTTTCTTGCATGCCTCAGGGTACAACGTAACATCTTCAGCAACATGTCCTCACAAGTCAGGAAGGGGCGTGTCCTGGTCATGAGAGCACAGGCTGACCCAGAGTGCCAGGCACAAAGAAGGATGAAATCAAGCTACTGAGTGTCCGAGGAGCAACTGGTTCTGGGCCATGCTCTGCGGACTCTACATCTGACATCTCCTGACCCCACCACTCCCCCGTGACCCCGGATCCCCTTCTAAGAGTCTCCTTGCCAGGTTCAAGTGGATGTCTAATATGCATCTCAAACTCACCCAACACCTGAACTTTCCATTTTCCCTCCAAATTAGTTCTTCCCCATCTCACCAAATATATGACTATTCACCGTGTTGCTCAGGACAAAACCCTGGGAATGATCTTTTCACTCCTATAACTTATTGTCCACCAGCATAATCCAATTAAATCCTAATTCTCTATCTGCAACAGAATCCATAACTAGCTTTCTCCATCTCTACTTGTAGGGCATCAGAGATCACTCCTAAAGCCTCCTCTCAGTTCCTCTACCCCCGTTCTCCCTACCATTACTTCTCCGCACAGCCAGAGTAATCTAAAAATCTAAATCAGATCTTGTCATGCCATGTTATTGCCCTTGAAGTCTTCCAATGATTTCCCACGGCAGGTGCAATGAGATCAATGCTGTTGACTCTGGTTGGGAGGTACTTCGTACCTGCCTTCATCCCAGCCCAGATCTCTCTCGACACCGCATCTCCATTGCTGAGCCTGGCAACACCAACTTCTTTCTCTTGCTCGTCACATTATTGACTGGACTCTTCAGGTCATTCCGACCTCAGGCTCAAAGGGTCATGCTCTGGGAGAGCTTGCCCAGCCAGGCTTTCTGAGTTTACTCTCTTCCTAACCCTCATTGACTTATGAACAAAGGGTAAGCTTACATTGAAACATCTCAAATCATTCATACTTTAAAGAATATATCCATTTGGCTTTGGGGAATTATGGAAGTTCAAACTTTTTATCACATGCCCTAATATGAGAAAACTAAACAAACAAAATACTATTGGTTGAAGTCTCAAAATACTGACTGTTGACACTCGTAAAAATAAAATTTGTATTTGCAATGTTTTGTTTAGATTCTGTCAAGAATCCAAATGACAAATTCTAAGCTGCTAGTGGTTTCTAGGTTAGGTGTGAATTCCATGTGTAAACCAATCATTTATGGCCAGAGATTGACAGGGGGTCAGGAGGTCATGGGATGTTCACCACCTCACTCTAAGCTGGCCCCTTTCAACAGCTAACAACACACTGATCAAGACAACTTTCTTGACATCAATTTGGCCTCTAGTGACAAAGCTTTTAAAGACTTGAGACGTTTTGGATGGTTTTCAAATGTTGGTTTTTCCAAGTGAATGCTCTTTTCAACCTTTTTGTGTGAGTTCCAGGAATCAGCTCTCTTCCTTGGAAGTCAATTATAAGGACACTGAAATGGTTCAGTTGAGATGATCTTCAAGATTCTTCCTACACATCACACTTCACTATTTTTGGCTGTTAAAGAAGCAGTTTTTTGTAGAAATAGGGATAGTAATAGTATTGACAAAAGAAAGGATACCAAAAAATAACATAGCTAATATTTGCTGAATCCTTATTACATGCTAGCCACAAAGTAGAGACTTCTTCGGAACAGTATATTTTTTATAATCTCTTTTTTTTAACCGTCCTCTCACAGAAAATTTGCTGAACACAATAAGAGGGAGTATACTCAGTTTTACAGATATCTTATTTCTGACAGAAATTCAAATGGTGGACTATTCTAACTCTTACAAATGGGCATTTTTCCAGTCTTTTTTTTTTTGGATTAGGTGTATCTTTAGAGTTACACGAAGGCAGGCTACACTGTGAAGCTAACTGATCATTTCTCTGCTTTTAACTCCAGACACCTACTTATCAGGTGCTTCATATGTATTTATTGAAATAAATATTTACTGAAAGAATGAATACGTGCATAAAATCTGCAATGAGACAGTGCATATTTTATACATCAAGTTTAACACTTCATTGTGATAAACATTTGGAGGCACCCAGACACAAGAATTCAGTTCCTAAGGCTCCAAATCAATAGCTTCAAGGATCTAAGACTTGTCATATTATTTCTTTAAAGATTAAAAAAAAATGAGAACTATCATATTCAGAGGATAATTTCAGAAATCACTTAAAGGTAACCTGAACAACATAGTTTTTTTTGCATGGGAAAGGTTTAGAGAACCACCACATAATCAAAGAGAATTTCTAGATGTGGGGGAACCCAAATGCAGAACATTAAAAATTGAAGTGGCACTCGTGATTTATTAACATTATTCTTTACTTACACCACTAAAGTACATATTGTAAGGATTCAAAACTGGATGTATCGTTCCTCTGTCACTCCAAGGCCCTATTTCACACAACAGTCACATAAATTTAGCTCCACAGCAAAGAGACTTAGAAAGACATTCATAACAGGTGCTTTAAAAATAAAATACTAACACTGCTAATCACTAAAGACAGTATCAAGTGAACTATCTGCTCCATTGAATATGTTGGGAATAAAGAGAATAAAAAGGTGTGGCAAATTAGAAAATACTACTCAGAAGACCTTTCTATGTCATCATATATATTTTCATAATTCATCCTAGAATAGCATCCAATTGCCTTTATTCACTGGGGTCTGCAATAAGAGTGAATTTAAATGTGTAAAGTTTATGTCATTTTTAAGAACCTAAAAAAAACCCTCCTTCTATTCATTTACAGGTTTTGGCCTTACATATACATTTGACTAGCTCCATAAATCAAGTTATTTTCATTGATGTATTTCAAATTTATTAAAGTTAACATTCCCATTTAGATAAACAATTCGATTCTAGGGCTATTGACTCTAAAGAAATGAGGGATGGAAGCCTCACGGTACTCACCCTCCCGTATCTGTTGGCGTAGGACCCAGTTAGCAAGGAGTGGAAAACGATGATTGTCTCATCCAAGTCCCAGATGAACACCCTCTGCAGAGGAAGCACCAGGTCAGTGTGACTTTCCCTCAACTGCGATACCTGTTTGTTATTCGCTTAACTTCCACATGAAAAGGTAGTCTTGAAATGGGAGGCAAATGAAAAATCTCAATTTACTATTTTTTTTTTCAATACAACTGTTCCAATGAGAACCTCCCAGCCTTTCTCAGACATAACCTCAGAAGAGGTACAAAAGGATAAATATGTCAGCAACGCTGATATAAATGTAGGAGTAAAACAATGTCATTTCTACTGCTGTAGTAGTTTCTCAGTCTTAATGCCAAAGAAACAAAAAATCAGTTAAAACAGGTCTGAGAGGAGCATTCAATTAGAAATCATCCAATTTATCTTTTTCTTATCTCTGATCTCTGCTCATCAAGAAATGTTAACTAATGTTTTATTTTTATCAAGTATTTAAAAACTGCACATAAAAACTAACTTTATATCTCCTATTCACTTTTTTTTTTTTTGGTCATTTTAGGGCCATACCAGCGGCATGTGGAGGCACTTTTTTTTTTTTTTTTGGTCATTTTAGGGCCATACCAGCAGCATGTGGAGGTTCCCAGGTTAGGGGTCTAACAGGAGCTGTAGCTGCCGGCCTACACCACAGCCACAGCAATGCGGGATCCGAGCCGCGTCTGCAACCTACACCACAGCTCACGGCAACGCTGGAGCCTTAACCCACTGAGCAGGGCCAGGGATCGAACCCACAACCTCATGTTTCCTAGTCGGGTTCATTAACCAGTGTGCCATGGCGGGAACTCCTATCTCCTATTCACTTTACGTTACCTATTGCGATGTTACTAAATGGATGGTACATGGGTCCTGTTCACTTTTCTTCCGATTTTAGATAACAACTTAGGAGACACAATCCACAGGCTGTTAACACACCCGTGGGGTATTTGGAATTGAACTTGAGGGAATTCATCTCATAAAGGCCTTTGAGATGCCATGAAAGAGCTCCCAAGCCTGCTTTTCTTCTTCCCAGTCCTGCTCACACCAGTACATGCTCATACACATAAGTTTTGCTGGAAATGTGTCATCTTTTCAGCCAAAACAACCATGGTTTCTACCATCAGATTTCACTTTGGCAATAAAAAGAAACTATGAAATCTACCACCCTTTAAAGTTTTATTTAACTCTTGCTGCTTTTGAACTCCACCAAAACATGCCTCATAAGGTGGTAACCACTTCTGTTTAGAATATTCTGGATTTTCCTTCCTCAGTATACATATTGTGTCTTTTGCCAAGTGGATTTTATCAAGCATTTTTAGTACAACACTTCATTTAAATGGCATTGACACAGGGGAATACAGATAAATTTGTCAAAGCGGAATTGTATAATTTACTGTTTCATAAAAAAAGAAAAAAACAGACCTTTTACTACACAGTTAAAGTGGAAGAGAAAACAGAAATAACTGCTTTAACACTGAAAAAAGAAAAAAACTGGTTTATGTATAATTAATACAGAAAAAAAAAGCAGCAACAAAAACATCTGGACACCCTGATCACAGCAGGTGTCTGGAATCACCATTTAGCTACTAAGACACCCTGTTGTTCCCTTGGGCACTGGCAGTGACATACCTCAAGATCAGAATCCGGGGGAGGAGAAGGATTATTGTTTCTTCGGCCCCGTCCACGTGACTTCCCATCCGAAGCACGACGCAAGCGATCAGAATCTGAGTCTTTAATGGGTGTTGATGGGCTGTGAATTGTACTGTACTCTGTGAAAACACAAGAAGAACCTTCATCCCTTGGTTCTATCCCCGTGGAGCCAAGATTAACCTTGTTGTAATTCACAGGGAAGCTGGAAAGAGTAAAGCACATTTCATTCTGCTCAAATTCCACGTGATCTTTTACTTGCCTGGGTAAATAATTTAAGACATATTTGATTGTAGCCTTGTTTGTTAAGACTGTATGATTCAAAATAATTACAATATAACGGAAGGTGGGAGCCAACAGGTTGTACTAAGTTGCTTGGGTTTTCTTTGTGGTTTCGTGGGATGGAACCATGCACCCCACTCCCCCACGTCCACACTGCTTCTCTCTCACCCCACAAATGGCTCCTGGCCGTGTTGTGAGGTCCACGCAATTGCCCTGTAGCTCTCCCACCTCCAGAAAGGCTTCTAGTTCTCAGAAAGAAACAAAATGGAAAACCTCTGCACCAGGAAGAATTGAATGAGACAGAGTTTTCTTTGCAAATTTAAAATCCTCCATTTCTCCCCCATTTCACGTGAGAACAGGAAGCAGCAAGATGAGGAGAGCTGACGGACGGGCGAGGCCAGACGCTGCACGGCAGCTGTCACAGGCTCTTCCTTTACTGTTTTAGCCTCTTTGAACCAAACATCCCAAACCAAGCAGTGCATTAAAATTACTCATCTGGGAAACCCAGAGAAACCATGGAAATAAAGGTCTGGAAACCACAAAACAAAAGGCAACCCCAACCAGCTCGGAGGAAGAGCCACTGCGCAGTGGCTGAGCTCGGGGGAGACTCATCCTGTTTCCAAACCATCTGCTCTCACCCCGTAAGTACCTTTTTTTCTTTTCCTTAGTTCATCCAGTTCACCCATCAGACAATCTCCACCTCCCCAAACTCCAGCTGTGCCACTGTGCTGGCTCTCCCCCGAACCTCTCTGCTAGATCATTCTACGAGATACGGATTTGAATCTCTCAGTCTCACAGGAGGAAGAATTATTTGCACAAAGATATTCATGTTACTTTTCACCAAGCAGAAAACTAAAACGAACAGCTGAAGACCTGGGAGCCTTTATTAACCTACTACCAGCCTCGACGCTACCAATAAGGCCTTCCATGTCTCAGACTACGTGGTCTCAGTATCACCTCCTAGTTGAAGTGCTTCTCCAACAAAGCCTTACGAGTGAGGGGAAGTAGGAATGGACTTTGACAGAGTCGATTCCATTTCTACATCACATGAAACAGCCCGCTACTTCCTGTTTAAACTTAAAATAGAATGGATTCCTCTCACTTTTTTGATGAGCCTTTTTGCAGGTTCTCTGGCCTAAAACAAGATGGGAAGCATCCTCCTATAAACTGGACATGTGCGCTCCTACCCAGAAGCCCTCATGGTGACTTACAAGCCTATCGATTAATTCTGCCAGAAAATTCGAAACAACTCCACTCAATGGTCAGTTTACGCAGTTATCCGGGGTGCATTTTTTGGCTGACTCATCACATAGCACTGTTAAAGTGCAGGGCTGCCTGGTCAACGTTAAGCATGCTCTAAATCTATGTTAGATGGTTTCCATGCATAAGTAGATGCTGGTGGCATATTTTGTTTAAGGTGTTCAAAACCAATTATCTCCCTTTCGTGTTTTATAAAGAATTAGGAGCTCCAAGTGAGTTTGTTTTTTAAGGAATTCATTAGGTTCAAAGTTGTGTTTGGAAGTCTTGACCTCTTTTTTTTCTTTAAGTATTCTGCAGAACATGAATAGCCACCACCTGATACAGAACACCTGCTGATCTCTTTAACAGTTTCAAAATGGAGCATTCGCTTTGCAACTGGAACAGCTGACATCTACTTTGCCCTGGACTTCAAGGACTTGTGTGTAAAGTCTATCTTGAATGGTGAACTCTCCAGCTATTAAAAGTTCACATTTGAGAAGAAGCTAAAGACATCAAACAATGATGTGTTATCACATTATGTTTTATGCTTTGATTTCCGGACAGTCTAGGGGTAATTTCATCTCAAAGTAGTTTACCATAGCTAAGTTTTCTTAGCCCAGATTTCCTCCTATTGATGGCCTTGTCCTTGATTTCTTAGTGCTTACTTCTTTATACCATTTTCAAAAACTCAAATCTTTAAAAATACATTTGATCTCCATTTGTTTAGACTACAAAAGCTATAATGAAATTGATTACTCACATTTGTAAACTTCCCGTCAAAGAAAAAAAATTCAATAATCAACAGTATACAAGAAGATTTTAAAATCATGTTATCTAAGGTTTTTCCAGGTGAAGAAAAAAAGCTCTAAAAGATGGACAATCTGACACTTTTAAAATATTAAAACACACATGCAAACACACCTTACAGAACTGAACTTATCAGAAGAAAGATGAAATTTAAATAATAAAACTAGTTAAAAAAATACTCTTCCTTTTTGTTCTACGAGGTGGAATTAAACGCTTCTACTCTCCTAACCAGCTTTCCTGACTCTTACTTCTCCTTCCTCCTACTAGTGCAAAACAACTCAACCAATAATTTAATCTTCTAATCCACCACCATCTCATGTTCCATTAAAATCCTCTCCAAATTGTTCAGCTTTACCCCTCCTGAGATAACGAATGTGAAAACACTCAGAAGAGCATTTATTTCATTGAACAAACATCGACTGAATGTTCACACTAGACACTGTACCAGGAGCTTGAAGTGTAACAATGTCCCAAACAACTGTGGTTCCTGCCTTCTTGGGAGCTTAAAATTCAGAGGAAGGCACTGATTCATGCACAAAAAATGAGAGATTACAAGACAACGGAAAGGGTTCTGCCACGGGAAAGGTAGAATGCTAGGTGACCACAGAAGTCCGTGTAACTCATGTTTGCAGGGTTATAGAAGCTTCCTCATGACAGAAGACAAACTACCAACAAAAAGGGTAAATAAATGTGTTCCACGTAGTCACGTGACCATGTGTGAAGGTGCAGAAAGAGAGCATATTGAGGAACTGAAAAACCATCAACGTGACCTGAATCTACAGAGATAAGGCTGGAGTGGCAGGCAAAGAACTCAGCAAGGGGGGTGATGTCATCTCCTTTACATTTTTAAATAGAGGGCTCCAGCTTCAGTGTGGCCAGGGTCCCAGAGACAAATGAGGACTGACAAAGGGAGACCAGTCAGGAAGATGACTCAGTTATGCATCTGAGGCTTGTTGGTGGTCCAGATGCAGGTAGCAGGAATAAAGGAGAGTTCCAGATTAGAAGAGTCAATCGGCAGTGAAATCAGCTACTAATGGGATAAGAAGGAGGAAGTCAAGGATGATGCTCATGCCAGTGGTTTGGCCACTGGGCAGATTGTAGTATGAGCACGGGACTCAGGAAGAAAGACGGATGGAGGGGAAAAACGTAGGTGAGAATCTGGGTCCAACTTGGACATACTGAACTTGAAGAGACCGGGGCATTCTGGTAAAAATACCCAATAAGCTGTAAGACCGCGCTGAAGCTCAGAAACGAAACGTACACTGGGGTTTAGGTTTGGAAATTGACACCACATCCAATGTAGTGAAAGAAACAGGCGTCATTAAGAACTTGTGGTATGTACAGAAGGAATGGGCAGAGAAAGTTGGGTGGGGTGTGAGAAGGAAAACCAAGGTCAGTGTAGTACAGAAAAAAGAATATGACAGGACAGAGAGAGGGATCAATAGCTTCAGGTAAGCTTAGAGATAGGAGAAATAAGAACAAATTCAAAAGTATTTTAAATTTAGAGACAAAGATGTCTTTGGTATATGAAAGTATAGGCTTGAGAAATATTTAGAAGGCAGATTGGTAGGATAAAAAATGAGACAGCAGAAAGAAGGGGAGAACCCCGAATACATTACTGCTGACCCCAGAGTGGCCAGATCCATTCATTTTCAGTCTTCAGTCTTACCTGACCTCTCTGCGGCTGTGCTCACCACTCTTTCCTCTAAACCATGTACCCATGAGAATAACCTGACTTCCTTTTCTTCTGCTTCTCATCCTAACCCCTCACACTATTCCTTCTCACTCTCCTTGGATACTTTTTTCTCTGCCCAAATCTTAAACGTTGGTGTTCTCTGCATCAGCGATACTAAAAGTGCTGATCTGGGACAAAGTAAGGAGTTTGCATCAGGATGTTAATCAATGCAATGCAAGGCTTCCTGCATTGAAAAGTCTTGCTAAGGAGTTCCCGTCCTGGCTCAGCGGTTAATGAGGACAGTTAGTATCCATGAGGACAGAGGTTCGACCCCTGGACTTGCTCAGTGGGTTAAGGATCCCGCTGTGGCTGTTTGCTGTGGCTGCGGCATAGGCCAGCAGCTACAGTTCCGATTCAACTCCTAGCCTGGGAACCTCCATAGGCCACAGGTGCAGCCCTAAAAAAAGACCAAAAAAAGAAAAAAAAAGGTTTTGCTAAGCTTTTTTTTTTTTCTTTTTTTTTAATCAGCTCAAGTAACCAGTGTGTTTGGTCACAGTTACAAGCTGAAGCAAATCCTTTCTGTGATCATGGACCTGCCATAAACAGTGGGCGCCCAGGCAGCCCATGGGTGGACTACACTTTGTGAAGCAGTGCACCTGAGGTCCCCTCTCTGGTCCTCTTATGTCTCTACAGGCTCTAAGTGGTTGACAGCATCAGTAAGAAGGATTTCACTATAACCCCCCAGTGGATGATCCTAAAGCCGCACCTCCTCAGCTCTTGACCTGGCCACCCCACTGTTTGCCAGGGCTCTTGGTCTTAAGACCGCATGAACACCACAACCAGAGTTTGCCCAAACTGAATCCGCTTCTGTTAATGAGTCTGATGAATGGTACCAACATCTACCCAGTTTTCCAAGCCAGAAATTCCTTACTGACTCCATCAAATCAAGACAAAGTTAATGTGGTCTTTCCTCCTAAATACTTTGGCTCTAAGTTTAGGCCTTCGTCGTCCCTTGTCTTTATTCTTGCAACAGGCTGTTTCCTAATTTGCTACCTGCAGCCTTTCAACTATTGTTTGCACCACCATAACAGCAAACTTGCAAACCCTTCAACTCTCTAAATGCTCAGTGTCTAGATTTTAGGACTCTGAGCTGCACACTGGATTGCCACATTTCAAATCATGACCCCACCATGTATTAATAGTATGACTTTGTGCAAATGATTTTACTTTTCTATGACTTAGTTCCACCATCTGTAAAAGGCGAATTAATGAAATAAAATAAAAATACTGTGTAAAGGTACTTAGAACTATGCACAGCACTAGCAGAAAAAAAGTCCCACTACGTCACTCTCTGACACCTCATCTCTAACTGTCCTCTCTCCACCACTTCAGACACACCCAGTTATCTTGGCTCTCTGAAGATGCCATGCTGTTTCCCGACTTTGCACACACTGTTCCCTACTCTGCACACACTGTTCCCTTTTCTTAGAATGCCTCTTCTCCATACTTACCTGCCTCCCCTGATCTGTCTGTGAAACTCCCCCATTAATCCTTAAAGATCAAGCCTGAGTACTTCTTTGTGAATTCTCCTTCTAAATTTTGGAGAGTTCTGTATTCACGTTTTATCTCTATTGTAGGGTTACCGGCTTTTTGCAATTAATTACGTTCACAGTGGATAAATTTGATTCAGTTATTTTAAGTAAATGTCCATCACTCCTACTTCTGGAGGGCAGCCCTGGTGGTATTTATTTTGTATGCTGAGGGCACTTTAAGAATCCAGAGCACAAAGTAGATATTAAGAAAAAAAATCAATGATCAAAAGAACGAGTATTTCTCAAGTTGAGCTTTTACTCTAAATCTATGAAGCATAGATTAATTATCTAATTATTCTTATTGACAAGTCAAAGAATTAATTATCTAAGTATTTCTACTGACAAGTCAAAATATTTACAAATGGCAAGTAGCTGTAATTCTTTTTAAAGCTTGTTTAAAAATTTATGTTTACATATTCAATCATAAAATATTAAAATTTACACAAGGTCATTAAAACTCTGCATTTGTAAATAGCACCAAAGTGTTCCATAAATCCTTCACTATTAAAAATCAAATCAGGATTGGAACTCAGAAGATTCCATTTAGTTCCCTGAGCTCATAACTCCTACTTAAGCTTTGGAGAAGTTGCCTCCAATTTTTTTTTTTTTTTTGTCTTTTTGCTTTATCTAGGGCCACACCCGCGGCATATGGAGGTTCCCAGGCTAGGGGTCTAACAGGAGCTGTAGCTGCCGGCCTTCCCCACAGCCACAGCAACGTGGGATCCGGGCCGCGTCTGAAACCTACACCACAGCTCACGGCAACGCCGGATCCTTAACCCACTGAGTAAGGCCAGGGATCGAACCCGCAACCTCATGGTTCTTAGTTGGATTCGTTAACCACTGAGCCACGAAGGGAACTCCTGCCTCCAAATTTTAGTTCTTAGTCTCTTGGTCTGTCAAGTTGAGGAAATAGTTTAGATCCCTTAACTGGAAAGTTCCACCTTCTACAGGTAGATACCTTCTACAGGTACAATATTTCCCAGCTCTCACTAGTTGTTTTTGTCTTTCCATCTTAGTCACCTTCAGACTAATAGATCTAAAATACCCCAGGCAACTCCAACCCTCAGACACCAGCAGGATTTACTGCCTACTATAAATTCTAGTCCAAATTCCTTGTCTGACTTTATTTCTCAAGCTTCCCTCAACACATTACCTACTTTCTTATATTTCTTGGCAAATAATTTTCAAAAGGACTGTATCCACTTAAACTCTGTCAGTTTTACTACAGCCTTACACGCATTGGTTGTTACTGTTCTTAAAAAGTCGTTACTATTTCATTAGGCATAGCATAGCAGTATATGGTTTTAACCGGGAGATGTTGGAGATGCTTCAAAAAAGATGCAAACATTAAATGGTACAATTGTGTGGTAGAGACAGTAAGTGAAACACAGTTGCTGAACAAACTGGAGAACAAGGTCCAAAACAAGGTGATCATTTGGGGGAAGCTAATAGTAAGTAGAAAAGGAATTTAATATATACTTTTGAAAAGGTATCCCAGGTGGTAAGAGAGCTGAGCCATCATGTTATCAAAACACCCCTACCTTGAATATGCAAACTAGGCAGGAGGAGGGTAGATTTTGTTTTCTCATGAACACAATAAACTGACATGCAAAAGAGATTCTCCTTGGGTTAATATGTGCACCAGATACCGCCATCCTGGGAGGCATTTTGTGTTTCCATCTCCAACAGAACAGATCTCCACGCAGGCACCAAGCCCAAAGAAACTGCTATAAGCTGGGCCCTGCTCCAGCTATGTAACCTTGGGGACACCTGTCTCCTGGGCTCTCAGTTGACTGAATCTGGCGGACACAACCACAAATGACAGGGGCAGGAAGGCACCAGTGGCACTGCTAACAAGCTAAGCTTGTTTCCGAGGACAGAAAAATTCAAAGGCCCTGCCATGGTCAAGCCATGCTGTTCACTATACAGTTGGTCCTCTGTATCCTCAAGTTGAGCATCCACGGATCAAAGATGTTTTTAAAATTCCAGAAAGTTCCAAAAAGCAAAACTTGAATTTGGCATGCACTGGCCACTATTTACACAGCATTTCCACTAAATCAGGCATTATAAGTAGTCTAGAGGTGGTCTGCAGTACACAGAAGGCTGTGCATCGGTTACATGCAAACGCTATGCCATTTTATATAAGAGATGTGAGCATCCATGGGTTTTGGTACGGGGTGGAGGGCACGTGGTGGAACCAATCCCCCAGGATACAGAGAGAAGGCTGTACAGGAAAATTAGGAAACTTAGGTGAAAGGCCAAATGGAAAACTGGTGTGCATGCTTTTCGTACTGATCACTTCCTTGACTTATAATGACCTCTGACAACTGCATCTGACAAATGTTGCTTCCTAGACCCTCCCTCATCCTCCGAAAATGCTGTAAAACAGTTTATCCACACCTGTAAGTCAGCTGGGAATCAAGCTCCAGACTCAGGGATCCTCCGAGTTTAAAATTGAAAGGGAGACTAACTGTGGTACTAGTCAGGTTGGTTATCACTGAGCCACAGTGGGAACTCCCACCATTTTTTTTTTTTTTTCAAGACTTCACCAGTATTACACACAGCAGATCACACCTTACTCCTACAACGCTTACTTCCCTTGGTCCCGTACTTCCCTTGGTCCTATACCTCCTTTAGCTCTCTCTCTTTCTATATCTACACTTGTGGCCTTGGTCAACTTATTCAGGTACCTCAGCTTTTAAACGGCATTTGTGCTGACAAATTTAGGCCCTAAACTATCCTAGGAACACCAGACTTATTTATCCAACAACTTAGTTGTCATCTCTTTAGAACTCCTTTTTTTTCAGCCACACCCTCAGCATACAGAAGTTCCCAGGCCAGGGACTGAACACATGCCACTTCAGTGACTTGACCCACAGCAGTGACAATGCTGAATCCTTTAACTGCTAGGCCACCAGGGAACTCTTAGATTTCTAATAGGCATCTCAAACTTAAAACGTGCCAAACAAAAATCCTGATTCCCTCCACAAGACCTTTTCTTTTCACCATCTTCCCCTATCAGTAAATGGCAAATGTACTTTCCTGGCTGTTTGAGCCCCACACTGTCACTAAGGACTCCTTTCTTCTTACTTCTCACATTCAATCCACTGACAAATCCTGGTAGTTCTTCTATTTTCTTATCTCTTTCAAGTCTGACTGTTTTCACCACCTCCACACTGAGCACCCAAGCCTGGCCCCCTTTATACCATGGACCCCTGGAATCTTCTATGTGATGGCCCCATGCCCCATCTTCCCCAGCTCATTCTCTGTCCAACAACCAGATTCCTTTAAAGTGTCATGCCATCATGTCATTTTCTATTTAAACACTTTTCACCTCAAAATAAAACCCAGTGTCCTCTGAGGCCCAACCACCTGCTGTGATCTTGTCTCTCCACCCTCGCCCCTGACCACTCTTCTCTCTCAAAGGGTTCCAACCACACTGGCTTTCCTGCCACTCTCTGCATCCACCAGGCATGGTCCCTCCTTCAGGCCTTGGTAATTGTTTCCTCTCCCAGAATGCTCTTCCCCCAGATATCAAAGTGGCTCTCTCCTCCCCTCTTCTGGGGTCTGCTAAAATGTCGTCCCGCCAGACCACTCTTCCGAAACAGTTCACCTACCCTAACTCTATTCTCTTTACACGCCATATCATCCTTCCAGGCACTTCTGACTACCAGACGCATGGTTTTGTTTGTTTCTCTTATGGCCTCACCTGTAGCATATGGAAGTTCCCAGGCCAGGAGCTGAAATGGAGCTGTAGCTGAGGACCTGTGCCACAGCCACAGCAATGTGAGATGTGAGCCACACCTGCAACCTACACCACAGCTCATGGCAACGCCAGATTCTTAACCCCTGAGATCAGGGGTCGAACCTACATCCTCATGGAGACTAGTCGAGTCCTCAACCTGCTGAGCCACAACGCAAACTCCCACAGATGCATTTTGTATTTACTTATTGTCTGTGTCCTCTGGTAGGATATAAACTCCCTGAGGGCAGAGCCTTTATTTTGTTCACTGCCAAGTCCCCTGTGTCTAAAACAGTGTATGGAACATTCCAGAGGCTCAATTAACATCTGTCATTGAATAAACTAGCAATTTGGCATAGGGCACATCCCTGGTTCACAAAATACACATGATCACTGATAATCCCCAATGGAAAATTGAATTTTAAACACTCTCTTAAGGAATGTGTCACAGATGAGCACTGATCAATCAATGTGTCTCATTCAGGGAGGATCTGACAGGATGAGAGCTCAGACACACCTGCTTCCTTATTCCATCCTCTGGGCTCAACTAACTTCATCCAGGGCAGACACAGGAGTAGACCTTAACATTCACAGTAAAAGTGAGACCATGTTCAGATGGAAAATGGAGAATAGATTAAACAGGGCTTCTACTAGGCTTTGAGACCATATCTCATTCCACCTGCTGTCTCTGCCTCGCACACCTGACTGGACCTGACCTGACTTTTCTCAGGGACGGTGTCACTTCTCTAAGCCGAAGTCTTGCTTTGTAGTGATGAGGACACAGACATGTGGTCCAGGCTCTGATAGGCTCCCAGATGGGAAGGCCTGGCTGTCACCTTCTCCTGGACTTTTGCCACCAGAGCAGGGGAGCTGCCCAGGACCAAGGCTTAGCTGCAGGGTTGCTGGAACCTGCAGTGAAAATGTGACCTCCTTCTCTTTCCATGTTAGGGAAATAATCCACCTGTTGGTGGGGGGATCCTGCAATTTCTGGTCCATCTCCTCATTCTAACTTCCAGGATAGACTACAGAAAACCTAGCAGTTCAAGTTTCGTCACAGTGGACAGCATAACCTACAAGTCCAGACAGTACAATCTGAACGGGTGAGGTAACTTGTCATTTAAATAATTATCTGCACATTATCTGGACTTCAGCTTCATCAACAGTAAAATGAGGACCGCGCCATCATGAAGATTATATAAGGTAATTTAATGCTGAAGTTTTGTGCACAACATATTCATGCTGTCATGTGAAGTGAATTGTTCAAAGCCGCCTCTCTGAGCTCAGGTATCTTAAGGTAAAGACAATTAAAAAAATGATCTTCCGGCTTAAAAATATTTTCATCCTTCAGTGAAATTTAAATACAGTTTAAGTTTGTTCTAAAGGAAATGAGGCCATCATTGAACTCATTTAAAGGAGTCTAGGAGTTCCCATCATGGCTCAGTGGTAATGAATCTGACTAGTATCCATGAGGTTGCAGGTTTGATCACTGGTCTCGCTCAGTGGGTTAAGGATCTGGCGTTGCCATGAGCTGCAGTGAAGGTCACAGATACGGTGTAGATCCCGCACTACACCGTAGTGCAGTTGTGGCGTAGGTTGGTGGCTATGGCGTTGGCTGGTGGCTGTGGCGTAGGCTGGCAGCTGCAGCTCCTATTCTATCCCTAGTCTGAGAATCTCCATATGCCGTGCGTGTGGCCCTCAAAAGCAAAAAAAAAAAAAAAAAAAAAGTCTGTATTTCTAGCTTTGGATGAATATCCCTTCCTTACCTTCTGTTCCTCACTCACTCACATCGTTTGATGTTAAGGATATATTTGACCCCCTTTCTTAGCTTTTTCTCCAAGCACTTTACATAAGAAATCTCTGGTTCCTAAGTTCTTCTGGAGCACCCTGCTGCTTCTCTAGCAGGACAGTGTTTAAAATTAACCTGGAAAATTGACAGAAATCTGTAAACCAGCTAAATGGAAAAATAAAAATAAATAAATAAATAAATAAGTAAAAGCTTTATCACATCAAAAAAATTTAACCTTTAATCAGGGTTGACTGTTCACACAGAATGCTCCCTAGGGACAGAGACTAACCCTCTTGCTCGCTGTGTCCCCATGGAACCTAAGGGTACATTTCTTTGTAATTAAGAAATGCTCAATCATTAGCTAAGGAAATGCTGAAGAATGTCATTAAACACTTACTTACAGGTAGCAGTAGCAGAAACCATGTTTTCTGCCTTTCCTTCAACTGGAGGATGGTATAGCAAAATTTAATGGCAAGATCAAGGAATAAATCTCAAGAGAAATGTGCTTCCTCTGTAATCTTTATCAATATCAAAGCTGAGTCAAGGGAGGTAATTACAGGAACAAATGCACTGAATCGGACACACTGGGGAAAACACAAAATGGGAAACTGGACAAGAAACAGATTCCTCAGAAGGAAAGTTCCTGGAATGCTCAGAACATTTAAAATATCATTGGGGATGGAAAAGAAAAGAAACTATGGAAGTCAAAAATGTCAGCAGTAGAGAAAATGAACGTTCACATTTGGGAAGCATGTTACAATTGGCAATGTGCATTTTTGCATAAATGAGCTGAAGTGAAATGAATACAAGCCTATTAATTAGACAGGAAAGACTGAGACTTGGAGCAGAGAGAAGAAAAGATGGAGAGGCAGATGCTCTTGGGAGGCCACAATTACATGAAACTGGAAGAGGCTTCTGTGTATCTATTAACCAACATGGCAGCACTGAAAAGCTGCTTGTAATGTTATGTGCAAAACAGGTGCTTCCTGAGCATGCAGTGGGTACACTGAATCTTTTCTCTGGCCCTTAAACTTTTTTTTTTTGCTTTTTTTTTAAGGCCGCACCCATGGGATATGGATGTTCCCAGGCTAGGGGTCAAATTGGAGCTACAGCTGCCAGCCTACACCACAGCCACAGCAATGTGGGATCAAAGCCATGCCTGTAACCTACACCACAGCTCCTGGCAACGCCAGATCCTTAACTTACTGAGCGAAGCCAGGGATTGAACACTCAACCTTAGGAATACTAGTTGGATTAGTTTCTGCTGCACCATAACAGGTACTCCTGGTCCTCACACTTCTTGAATAAAACATCTTAATTCTTAATTTTATCTTCTGGGAAACGTATATCCTACCTTTCTCCAGAAAGGATTTAAGATACGCACTGAACATATACGTGGTGACTATAGAGCGTCTTTAAAAAACAGTGAGTGGTACATCGGAAGAAAAACTGAAGTGGGAAATATAAATAAGGCTGGGGAAGTAAGGCCAGCACAGGTTTGCTTGCCCAAAGGTCTGCAATCAACACAGGCAGAGGCGGAAATAATTCAAAGACTTATTGGGTACGGAGGGTGAGAGAAACCAATTTCCCTATGGAAATGCAGGTGTTTCTAGTACAAAGATGAGGTGGAAATGCCTTGTGGGATTGCTCATTGAGAAGGTGCTGTGTGATGTCAGGAATATACTCTCATGGTAAATAAAGCAGCATGATTCACGAGACTCTAACTTCTAAGGCTGATCACACCCACTCCATATGACTGACTGGCACTTCAGAGCACAGAGCAGTGACGTCTGAGCATCTTGCATATTTTAAAGGTAAAACTGAAAACATCTAGAAGAACAGGATAATCATTAACCCTTCTGGCAACCTACAGAATCAGATTTCTACTTGAGCATTAGATGGCAATAGAGTAGGAGATTATACTGAGGAGATACCTGGAGTGAAGAAAATTTTTTTTTTCTTTTTACAGCTGCACCTGCAGCATATGGAAGATCCCAGGCTAGGGGGTGAATTGGAGCTGCAGCTGCAGCCTACACCACAGCTACAGCAACACTAGATATGAACCCCATCTTCAGGCCATGCATCAGCTTGCAACAATGCTGGATCCTTAACCCACTGAGCAAGGCCAGGGATCGAACCCACACCCTCACAGAGACAACACAGGGTCCTTAACCCACTGAGTCACAGCAGGAACTCCTGAGTGGAGTGATTCTTGGCTGCTGAGTTGAGAGGAAACTCATAAACTTGTTACTAAGTTAGCTGTTCTGAGAATGGAAATGACATTGTCTTAGGAAAATTAAGAGATCTATCCAGGGAAGATTCCAAAGTAGAAGGCCACAGCCCTGGGGGAAGGCCCATGGTATTCTTCAAAAAGTTACTTAGAATCCACACAGACCTATGAAGTAATGGGCCAATAAGCCTTCAAAGTGACATGCCAGACAGTGTGAACATATTTTATACTGGGAGATTTTTAAGGTAGGAACTATCTGTCTTGGCAAAAAACAAACAATCTCATCAACACTGAATATACTGCATTACATTATATAAAATTATCACTGAAGGAGTTCCTGTAGTGGCTCAGCAGAAACGAACCCGACTAGTATCCATGAAGATCTGGGTACAATCCCTGGCCTTGCTCAATGGGTTAAGGATCTGGCGTTGCCATGTGCTGTAGTATAGGTCACAGATGTGGCTCAGATCACAAGTTGCTGTGGCTGTGGTGTAGGCTGGCAGCTGCAGCTCCAATTTGACCCCTAGCCTGGGAACGTCCATATGCCATGGGTGTGGCCCTAAAAAAAATAAATAAAACTTAAAAAAATTTTTTTAAAGATTCTCAGTGAATATATATATTTTTCTTTTTAGGGCCACACCTGCAGCATATGGAGGTTCCCAGGCTAGGGGTCAAATCTGAGTGACCTTTAAAATTCAAAGCTTCCCTCTTGGTCAACTGATTTCAGGCTTAAATTACTACTCAAGTGGATTTGTAAAAGAGAGTTGTCAAGTTTCAAGTCAGCTAAATATTTTTAAATCAGTTCTTTAAAATTCAGAAGCTATTTTCTCACAGAAACAACTGTAGACATGATTTCCAAACCCATCCATGATTACCAAGTCAATCAACAACCTGGGTGGAAACTGCACACGTATAATGTAAAACATTAGAAAACTGTACTTAAATACTAGCCATTACACAAAAGTGAAAAATAGTAAAATTTGTCTTAAATAATGGCTCTGAAGAACATGCAAGTTTAATTCTCTGAAGAAATACTTGGTGAAGTGTTTGAAGTCATGTAAATATTTTCAAAAGGGTGAGAAGGTGATTATACCAGATTAAGATGCCTGCTTTCTCTTTAAAACAGACGGCTTCCTTTGTCCTCAAGTTGAGAAAAAAATCATTATCCCTATACTTAGTGCCCATCAACCGTGAGCTCTGAGTGGAGACATAAAGAAAAAACAGACAAAAGCTGGCAAAGTAGAGAATGAGGGAAAGGTGAGGGAAAGAATAAAGAGGTGCTGTGAAAATTATTTTCTCAGCAGGTCCATGGCAGGTAATTGTGAAACAGTATAAACAGGGAGTAGGGACAGAGCAGATTCGGGAAAGTGGAAGATCAGAGAGAAAGTGTACAACTGGTTGTGGGGTCATTCAAGAGACCCACAAGCTGATCTTATCATTCAGGAAATACAGTACAAGATCACCTTAGACACAGAACATGCCACGACCCTATAATTGCAGACCTACGTTATTTTATCAGCAAATAGAGCTCATTCAAGCATTTAACACATGTTTAACTGAATGTCTCCTAATAGATGCTTTTGCTGAGTGATTACACCCTAGAAGCTACAAATGATTAAAGAAAATCAACACCATACAGCTACCACCTCTGTGAGTCTTTGTTGACATTTTCATTTTTCTGCTTGTTTGAAATTTTAGACACAGTATTTGAAGAAGCAGCGTGCTTCTCCGATGAAGAACTAAAGCTTGAAGCCAAGCTTCCAGACGTTAAATCCAGAGCTGTCACTGACTCTCCTTAGCTTCACTGCCTGTAAAATGGAGACAGTGGGGACACTGCTTCCCTCCTGGACTTGGGTGGAATGGACCAAGTTCACACATGCCCGGTACTTAGGACAATGCTCATCCTAAGCATAGGAGGACATGCCAGGACATAGTAAGTGCTCAATATATATTTGCCATTCTGATATTTGTATATGAAATATGTATATAAAAAAACAAAACTACATGTTGAATTTTTTTCTGTATATTACTAAGTGAAACATGTAGGATACAGAATGGTATGTATAGTATGCTATTATCTTTAAGGAAAAAGAAAACTATGAGTATACATGCTTGGAGTTCCCACTGTGGTAATGAACCTGACTAGTATCTATGAGGACGTGGGTTGGATCCCTGGCTCTCCTCATTGGATTAATGATCCAGTGTGGCTGTGCCATGGCCAGCAACTGCAGCTCTGCTTCAACCCCTAGCCTGGGAACTTCCATATGCCAAAGGTGCAGCCCCTAAAAAAAAAAAAAAAAAAAGCAGAACTGCACATACTCTACACAACACTGGAAATCAACTATACTTCAATTAACAAAAAGGATACATACTTGAACGTGACAAAAAAAGTGCTCAGAGGCAGGTGCTATGTCTCTGTTTAACTGTATCCTAAAAGTATACATTAGAAACTCTACTGACAGAACACTGTAAACCAACTATAATAGAAAAAATAAGTCATTAAAAAAAAAAGAAAGAAATTCTACTGAAAGAAACTGAGTGACTGGGTGCAGAAGACAAAGAGGTTTTTACTCTTCTCTGTAAACCCTTGTGAGCCATTATAATTTTGTCCCATGCTGATCTGTTATTATTTAGTAAATTTAAAAAAACACTCATTAAGTTTAATTTTTTTTGGCTATGAAGAATAAAATTGATAGCCATTAATCATCAATATTACCTTTATTTAAAAGATAAACTAAATAAAACTCATCCACTAAACCATCCGATCCCAGTTAATGAGGTAAAGGGTCAGCAAACCCTGATAACATTCTATGTTCTTTTCCCAACTATTTCCAGTTAAAAAACTCAATCAGTTCCCTCGACATGATGGAAGATATATGGGGGGGAAAAAAAAAAAGGGAATGTATATGTATGTATGACTGAGTCACTTTGCTGGATAGCGAAAGTTGAAGGAATATTGTAAATCAACTATCCTTTAATAAAAAGTTAAAAAAAAACCAAAACCCAAATCAGTAAATGCTGATGTCCTTCAATTTAAACAAGGGAACTGTGACATGGGAACCTATGACACTGATTTGTGCTGGTTCCATGGGCTACTTAATACTTTGCAGAAACAATGACTCAGCTACAAAAGAAGATAAAATAATAAATGCTTGGGAGGTTAGTAAACTAATTAGCTCAATAATATGTGCTTTCTTATTTTTATAATTTCTATAACAATCGTATGTTTTATACAAATATAAGAAAGAAGTATGCATTGGAATCTAAGTGTACTAAAATTGACTGCACAAGGCATCCTGATTTCAGGCCAACTAACTGAAAAAATTAAACAAATTAGTAATGAGGTACCAAATAGGTAAATGCTGAAATTTTCACTTCTTAGAAACAAGTCCAAAATTCGAAGGTGAGGCAATTCATTTTTATTACACTCCTGGCAATAGAAAACAAAGAGTGAATTTAACTTCTAAGAATTTTATAATCTCATTAAGGTTAACACTGTACATCCCCTTGGGAGGGGGGATGGGGGAGGAGTGGGCAAAAGAAAGAAAACAAATGCCATCAAGACAATCAAACACAACAACCCCAAACAAACATCTGCTTTGTTTTCTCACATCCTAATAGCCTGGCTATTTTAGATACAAATATTTGTCCTGCTGACAAATGTCTCCAAAGTGTTAGTTAAAATCGTTTTGCTGAAAGAGTTGCTTTTTCGAGCTGAACAAATTGCAAGCTTCTCCCCAGTCCAGGAGGCATCTGTGAAAAGGAGCAAGGATGGCCTAAGGATCTGCAAAACCGCTCACTCAGCAAAATACAGGAGTCAAAATGGAGTTTTTTGGAGACCTTGGAATCCTGTCTGCAGCCAGCAGACATGGTAGGTAGCGGAGATGTGGCCCAAATTTCTTGCTTTCACAGGGAAAGGGCTTGCAGTTTAGCTTTTCAGCCTGTCACACTGAATTCCTCTGAGAGCTCAGCGCTCTCCTGCCACTTTGCACAAGAATGTTCCCCTGTTTTTCATGCGCTTTGCTCTACTTTCCTGTGCCTTGGCAAGGATCAAAGAAGCAGAGGGAACAAATGGTTTCCCATGCATATTGAATTCCCTCTTATAACTGATTTTTCCTCTGTCACTTGAAATTCAATATTGGCAAGATTCATGTACATACCTTAACCAGTAAATTGTCTGCATGCAGTCAGAGCATGAAAAGGTAGATTTCAACATCAAGGTTTTTGTCATTGTTGGTTGTTAGAAATTCAAATGGACAAATCCTTTGAAAAATGAACTTCTTTGTGGCATCTGCACCAAAATTCATTCCTAATAAATAATTAGCTTTTATTTCACATTAACCTAAAACGTAAATCTATCATCTACTCTTACCTCTCTCTCTCTGATTGCTGTACATCATTTTAAAAAATGTTACAGGTGAATAGTCCATTCATAAAAGTTTGGCTTCAAAATTCTTAATTAACTTAATAATACCTATATGGAGCATTCAAGAGCTATGTGCCTCATTTTCCTCATCTGTAAAATGGAGACAAACAGTACCTACTTCATGGGTTTGCTGATAGACCGCAAGTAATATAAGGTAAAGCTTTTAACAAAATAATTGTATTTTTACTATATTTTATTATTGTAAGCGCTGTCATAATAATCATGAGATGTTCTATGAGATTTGGGGCAAGAAAAATGTTTTCAAGCCAAATTATTTTATAGTACAGTAATTGGATTACAAGTGAGTGTTCACATTTTAATTATATATATATGTCATATGATAAAGAACATTTTTAAAGAATGACTTGTGTTCTTTGTAGATAAATCAATTAAAAAAAATCCATTCATGAATTACTCTCAAGTGGTTAAAAATTTTTATCACTTTTTTGAAAAAATGTTATGTTCGTAACAACATGCCTTTGATATTTTGGGGTTCAGTACAAGGAAATAATACACTCTTTACACTTTAGTGGCTAAGAGATGGTAATGAGAGTTTAGATATTAGCACAAAAGGAAAACACCCTAAAAGGCCCTTTTCTTTTTTCTTACCTCTGTGTATTTTTAAATATAAAAAAAATCATTAACTTTGGAAAAGAAAATTTTTAAAACGAAATTTAAAATTTAAAAAATATCTTTTAAAATTTTAGAAGAAAATTAAAATGAAATCTACCATGTAAAAATTAATCCTAGATTTGCTGGGTTTTCTTTTTTTTTTTTTTTTTTTGTCTTTTTGCCTTTTTAAAGGTCGCACTCTCCGCATACGGTGGTTCCCAGGCTAGGGGTTGAATTGGAGCTATAGCCACCAGCCACAGTCACAGCCAAAGCAACATGTGATCTAAGCCTTGTCTGCCAACTCACACCACAGCTCATGGCAGTGCTGGATCCTTAAACCACTGAGCAAGGCCAGGGATCGAACCCACAACTTCATGGTTCCTAGTTGGATTCGTTAACCACTGAGCCATGACGGGAACTCCCTGGATTTGTTTTTGATACTAAATTACAATTTTAGATTTGAATAGAGTTTACTGTGACCAAAATTTTCTTATACAGATTGTGGAATTTGAATGTGCCACATAATGCTCTTCTCTCAGATACTAAATACATTCTCTAACAATAGAAAAACACTTAAATGGGAAGATGTGAATAACTAGATGGCTGTGACAAATAATACATACTGTACACTATCAAATTTCTAAAGTTTTTTTGCAATAAAATATTTACAAATATATGCCTCTTTGAAAAGGAAAATTTCAGTGATAATGAAAATACCAATAATTTGAATTAAGTGAAAATGAAAAAAAAAAAGCAAACAAACCCTATCAAAGATTGTGGGATGCAACAAAAGCAGTGCTGAGAGGAAACTACCTTAGCACTGAAAGTGTGTATTAGACAAGAAGAAAGATTTAAAATCAATCATCTAAAGTTTAAGCCTTAGAAAAGCAGAACAAAGGAGTGCAAATTAAATCAAAAGTAAGCAGAAGAAATACCAAAAATCAGAGAAGCCGATGAAATTGAAAACAGGAAAACAGAAAAATCAATGAAACTAAAAGTTAGCTCTTTGACAAAGTCAGTAACACAATAAGGCTCCAGCCAGGTTAACCAAGACAAAAAAAGATAAGACACAAATTATTAATACCAGAAATCAAAGAGGGGTCATACTAGTAATCCCATGGACATTAAAAAGATAATAAGGGAATATTATGAACAACTCTATGTCTACAAATTTTCTACATTGTAAAGTAAGAGAAAACCCATGGTTTGGCAATGAGTCTTTAGATACAAAACCAGATGCATGTTCCATGAACGAATGATAAAATTGGAGTTCATTCAAATTGAAAAACTTCTGCTCTGCAAATACAATATTAAGAGAATGAAAAGACAAGATCCAGACTAGAAGAAAAAAATCTGCAAAACGTCATCTGATAAAGGGCCTGTATCCAAAATATTCAAAAAACTTTTAAAACTCAATTATAAGAAAGCAACCAACCTGATTAAAGAGTGAGCAAAAGTTCTGAACAGATACCCTACCAAAGAAGATAAGCAGATGGCAAATAATTATATGAAAATATACTCAACATATTTCATTAGGAAAATGCAAATTGAAACAACTAGATGCCACAACACACCTTTTAGAATGGCCAAAATCTGCACACTGACAACATCAAATGTCGGTGAGGATGACGAGCAACAGGAACTCTCATTCTTGCTGGCAGAAACACGAAGTGATACAGCCACTTCGGAAGATATTTTGGCAGTTTCTTATAAAACTAAACATACTCTTACTATACAACCCAGCCATCACTCTTAGTTATTTACCCACATGAGCTGAAAACCTGTGTCCATACCAAAACCTACACAAATGTTTAGAGTAGCTTTACTTATAATTGTCAAAACAATTATAAATAAACAACCAAGATGTTCTTCAATTGGAGTGGGGAGGCTGGCATTTCACGTTGAAGAGTAGGCACAGTTTTCTTCAGTCCAGCAAGTAAATTAAAGTGTTGCTGAATGATCAGATAAATCTATGTTTCGCACTATGTACATGGATTCCAGAGGATGTAAATTGTATTTTATTCACACAGTCAACGCATGACCAATAAAACTCATTTTAAAAAAAATGAGTGCAAAGACCCTGCTTTTAACTTTTTAAATATTGAGATTAAGCTTTCACATTCAAGTTATGTTTTTAATGTATTACACATATCTCATGAAAGGAGGTGGTGGCTTTCAATATTTCATTACAAACATATCAAAAGCATTTTTGAACTTAACGGTTTGTGAGGAGGTATATATTTATAAGTAATACGGCACAACATCATGGACTTGAAGGATTACTACTGCTCTATAATTTTTAAAATGTATCCATTAAAAACAAATGGGTCCTTGCATGTTTGCCCTGGAAAACCTTACAAGGTTATCTTATTTGTTCATTATGTCATAACAATTCTATGAACAACAAAGAACAGATATCAAAGTAGGGGTGAACTTATCTACTGTGGATTCACTGACACTGCATAATTCCATGAAATTGAAAGGCAGAAATTTGGTCATATATAAGATCTGATAATGACTAGAATTTAACCCTCTAGTACTAGAAACTACTGACTTTGAACCCTAAAGAACATAAAAACGAAAAGAAAAAAAAACACCTGAAGCAACTTAAACAAAAATAGACATTGATTAGTTTAACTATTTTACCTTCAATCTCAAAACAAAAACATTAAGCTACAGGTAACAAATCATTCCTTCTAATTTTTTTCTTTTTTTTCTTTTTTTGTCTTTCTAGGACCACACCCTCGACATATGGAAGTTCCCAGGCTAGGAATCTAATCTGAGCTAAATCTGCCGGCCTACACCACAGCCACAGCAATGCCAGATTCGAGCTGCATCTGCGACCTACACCACAGCTCATAGCAACGCCAGATCCTTAACCCACTGAGTGAGGCAAGGGATCGAATCCGCAACTTCGTGGTTCCTAGTTGAATGTATTTCTGCTGTATCACAATGGAAACTTCCAGATCTTTATTGATACATTTTTTTTCTTTTTGCTTTTTAGGGCCAACCCAAGGTATATGGAAGTTCCTAAGCTAGGGGTTGAATTGGAACTGCAGCTGCCGGCCTACACCACAGCCATGACAATGCCAGATCCAAGCCATGTCTGTGACCTACACCACAGTTCACAGCAATGCTGGACCCCCAACCCACCGAGCGAGGCCAGGGATTGGATTGAATCTGCAACCTCATGGTTCCTGGTCAGATTCCTTTCTGCTGCTCCATGACGGAACTCTTTTTTTTTTTTTTTTGCACTCCTTCTAATTCTTTAAAGATCTTATATTGTACTTTATCATCAACACTTCCTTTTCATTAAGAAGAATAAGTCTATAATTTTATCCATGACTAGTAAGAAAGGCAAGTTAATGCCAAACAACTTAGGCTGAATCTACAATCTTATCACAAATGTCAAAAAAAAAAAAAAAGACCAAATCTTGTTTGAATTTTTAAAGTAATCCACATTTCTTTCTCAGTGTGCAAACTCATTGGACTTTCCACTCCTAACTATGTCACACAAGTTACACACACACATGAATTTCCGGGAGAAGTGGTGAATATAAAAAAAATACTAAAATCCTGAAAAATACAAAAATACGAAAAATACCATTTTCTCCCCTGTTCAATTTATTCCTATTTTGTAGCCATAAAGATACTGAAATTGAAATAAGTACCTAAAACACTAAGCATTCATTCAAATAAAACCTAAAATAGATCATTCAATCATAAAATAAAATTATAAATGCCTTTCAAGAATTATAATTTTGCATTGTTTCCCATCTGGCATGACTTTCATGGCCACTCATTCCCACTCCTTCACATGGCATCCCTTATATAAATAAAATTCACCTACAACAATGTCAAGTTTCAGAAGTAAACTTTTGTAGTAAGTCCAAGTGGCCTTTTTTTAAGCTCTCATCAACCTTAATTGAAGAAACAAGATTAAGTCTTCACAAATTTGGTTTAAACTGTGCTCCTCACAACCAAATTGCCAATGAATTAAGTAAAATTATTCTGTCTTCTTTTCTCAATGTCTTATTCTACAGACCCTAAAGAGTTTTCCTATTTCTCATTCACATAGCTATCCTCATTTCAAAATACCTTTAAGGTCCTCAAGAAGCTTGTAGCACCCAGATAGTTCACATAAGAACACAAGTTACCTCTGAATTTGAACGATCTATGTCATTCCTCTTGATGCCTGTATGAAGCTTATGTGAGCAGAGAGGAAAATTCTACAGTAATTTCTATAATACATTCAATATCTTTTCGAACAAAGTTTATTAGTGAGATTAAATAGATGTGAAATCTAATTAAAAGAAGAAACATGCAGATGAAGTTCTATGAATACTGTTTTTTATACCTGTGAGAAATATTATATCAAACTAATTTTTTAAAATAAAAGTAAACAGAATACGATGATCAAGAATTACCATGTTTAGAGTTGAGATGTGCAGCAGAAATGTTCAGTATTTGTAGTTACTTTGAATATAAGAGTGAGAATTGATTTAACTTCCTACTCTAGAAAAAAACAGTGTCTGCATGCATTTAAGAGAAAGTGTAGTGGACAACTAAACACTTTAAGGAGTTGTGGGGAGGGTCATTCACTAAGATTTACAAGATAAACCTACAGTCAAAATTTAAATTAGCATCTAATACATAAGACCTCCCAGCAGCCCCAATTTGGGATAAATACCTAGAATTATCACACTATGATCACGTCCTAGAAGTAAGTCTTAGAATGTAAGACCACTGTAATCTGACAGAGTGCTCTTTGGCTCTAGGAATAAAATAAAAGGCAAAGGGAAAAAAATATCCCACTGCTTTTTTAAGGATAATAGCTCATCTCAGAATCTATGAAAGGGGAGACTATGCTGAAAACAAGTTAAGGCACGGATGTAAGAAGTACAAGAGGAAACATAAGAAACTGAAGTAGAGACCAGTTCAGGAAATTATTGAGAATTCCCAAAGGAATTAATGGAGGGGAAGAAGTGTGGAAGACACGGTAGAAAAACTTCCAGAGATGAAGAGACTTTGATTTAAAAAATGAAAGGGTCCATCAAGGCTTGTTCAGAAGAACGAAAAACGCCCACATTCAGATGCTCTGTTATTCACAGTGAGGTCACGGATAGGTACGAGTGGCCCAAGTAAATTACTGTTTTCCATGATCAACGCTTAGATACTATTTGATTTTTTGAAAAATACTAAATATTTAATGATGGTAGACATTAAACTCAAGGTGATATCATTTATTTTCTCATTCACATGTCAACACATTAGTTATAATTATAGTTAAAATTATGGTTAAATATTTATAATTATGCATCTAAAAAGCGATACACATATCTTAAAAATTGTATTTACAACTAAATAAAATCTCAATTTCATGTATCTTTGAAGTTATATATTTTATATTAAAAGTTTTAAGCAAATAAAAATAAATGAAAACAGAGTTAATGCCGCAACCACGCTGCCTGAGTTATATTAAGGCCTTGCCAAAACTTGTCAAAAGTGTGCAACCACTGCATGAATCTATGGCTGTGGAAAAATGCATTTAAACCCCCAGAAATACAGCCGGCAGGACTAATAAAATGCATGTAATTACCTGCTGCGGGATCGGTAACTGCTTGGCTGGTGATGCCAGATGGTGGTTCCTGAAGCTGGTAAGTGGCGTTTGTGGACGGCGTCGTGGGGCTGGTGTTGCTGCCTGTCATATAATGTGCTGGATACGGAGAGCTGTTATAATACTGTGCGTACTGACCCTGGCTGAAGCTGGGGTAAGATGGATAGTCCTACCAAATCAGAGCACAAAAGCATCACCTGTCAGAACACTGCCACTCACTACTTACATTCCAGAGTGTAAGCGAAAATAGGTTTGTGTTTCTCTCTTCCTGGAATTCACAAAGGAACATGCACTGACTGATGCGAGCGTGCAGATTTGCAAATACATTTCAGCTAGGATCAGATCACTTTTCATATTTCTTCTATTCCATGATGTATTACTAGGTAAAATTAAACCAACCCTAAAACCAAATAAAACCACCATAAAAAATTGCTACACAGGCTTTTTTTTTTTTTTTTGTAAAGGGGGGGAACTATTGGAAGGCTTCAGAAAGCTCTTACCTACAATGTAATATAAACAGATCTTTCTTTATAAGAAAATCATCTGCTGCATTTTTTTTTCAAATTTCAGAAGTTAAATTGGCTTTTTAAATTACCTGCTGTGAACTGTTAAATCCAGAGGAATTTGTGAGTGAATTATTTCCTGTATATAATCCTGATGATGTTGTAAAACTGCTACCTAAAAACAAAGTGAAAAAGAAATATGGTTGACTAAGCTATGTAATGTGCCCGTAGGAAATTTTTTTTTGTCTTTTTTTTTTTTTTTTGCCTCATCTAGGGCCACATCCGCGGCATATGGAGGTTCCCAGGCTAGGGGTATAACAGGAGCTGTAGCTGCCGGCCTTCGCCACAGCCACAGCAACGCGGGATCCGAGCCACGTCTGCAACCTACACCACAGCTCACGGCAACGCCGGATCCTTAACCCACTGAGCAAGGCCAGGGATTGAACCTGCAACCTCATGGTTCCTAGTTGGATTCGTTAACCACTGAGCCACTATGGGAACTCCAGGAAATTATTTAGATAAAGCAGAGCTGGAGTTTACTGAAGACACATTTGGTTGATCTTCAAAAACCAGAATCCAATGACATGGCTAAAATTCTGTTTTCTTAAGTTGGTTGACAATTTCAGTTTCACTATACAACAAAGACTTAAAAAGTAAAGAGGTTTAAATTTCTGAGGACATGAGGAATTCACATCAACTATGGACAAAATTATAAATCTGTGCAAAAACATTAGACATCAAGTTTTCCATTTCAATTTGTAAAGCATACCACAATTTTTTCATATCTTTACATTAAATATGCTTATTGTAAAGTAATGGGATCAGATTAAATGTTGTTTATTTTAGTTTAATTTATTTTATCTTTTTAGGGCCATACCTGCAGCACATGGAGGTTCCCAGGCTAGGGGTCAAATAGGAGCTGTAGCCACCGGCCTACACCACAGCCATAGCAATGCCAGAGCCTAGCCGAGTCTTCGACCTACACCACAGCTCACAGCAATGCCGGATCCTTAACCCAAAGAGCGTGGCCAGGGATCAAAACTGTGTCTTCATGGTACTAGTCAGATTCGTTTCCACTGAGCCACAACTGGAACACCTAGATCTTTAAAGTTCCTGCTACCTCAAAAACTATGATGCTACTTTCCCAAACTCAAAATGCTTTCCAGTTCACACCTGCCATTTGAGTGGCGCACCGAACAAGCTAATTATTTCATTTCACAGAAGAATGAATAAAATCACTTGAAGTATTTGATAAAACAAAGATCAAAGAGGGGCATGAGCAGAGTTTTATATATTACATGTGCTGTGTAATATTTGTTGAATGTCTACACGGGTTATGCAGGATTCAAACAAAAGAGCAAATCTTTTACTATCTTATTGTTAAACCACGCAAAGCAACAAGACACTATTTTTACGATCATTTTGAAATGAGTTTTTGAAAAAGATCAGGGATTGGCAAAATGTGTAAAAAAATGGCATTCATACGTGACAAGATGGCAATTTAAACAGAACAGGCTATTGGCCTATTTGGTCAGGCTCAAGAAATTTTATATACCGTTTAACCCAGCAATTTTGTTGCCATGCATCTACTCTAAGAAAAAATACGTATTTGTACAACCAGGTAGTTAGCAAAGATGTTCCCTAGTGTTGTTTCTAATAACAAAACAGAAAAAGCATCCCCAAGTCCTCAATAGGTGTTATTTGGAAACTTGAATATTATGAAGCTGTTGAAGTAGTGTCATAATGACACTTAATGACATAGGGAATGTTTTCATACTAACTGGTTAAAATAAAAACTAAAGCAGTAAAAACTTTTTTTTTGCAATCTCATTAGAAATATTTTTAAAAGCATAAAATATTTCTAAAAAGTCCGCAGGAGTTCCCGTCGTGGCTCAGCGGAAATGACTCTGACTAGCATCCATGAGGACACAGGTTCGATCCCCGGCCTTGCTCAGTGGGCTAAGGATCCAGGGTTGCCGTGAGCTGTGGTGTAGGTCACAGGTGTGACTCAGATCCCGCATTGCTGTGGCTGTGGCGTAAGCTGGCAGGTATAGCTCCGATTTGACCCCTAGCCTGGGCACCTCCATATGCCATGGGCATGGCCCTAAAAAGACAAAAAGACCTCTCAAATCTTAGAATCTATGGAAGGGGTGCAATCTAGGGTCACATACACTGATGGAGCCGATGTACATTTAAAATTTTCTACTCAGAACCTGTGCTACTTCTGTAAATAGAAAAACCATTTTTGTCAAAACTAAAATGTTACAGCAAATGAGAAGGCTAGGCAGTCAATGTGCTGACAGTTTAAGGAGAAAGCCTTCAAAGTGAACAGCCTGGTCACAGATGCCTCCAGGTTTGACGTGGTGGTTAATATATGCCCATTATTTACTTGCTGCTGAACATTCAAGTACGGGTTTAAGAGTCAAAAAACACAGACTAGAGTTTCCAGTTCATTTCTTTTTAAATTTGTTTTAAATTATAGTTGATTTACAATGTTCTGTCAATTTCTGCTATCCAGCAAAGTGACCTGGTCACACATGCATATATACATTGTTTTTCTCAGTTACCTTCCATGATGTTCTATCGCAAGGGGTTGGATACAGTTCCCTGTGCTGGACAGTCGGACCTCATTGCTTACCCATTCTAAATGTCATAGCTTGCATCTACTAACCCCAAACTCCCAGTCCACCCCTCTCCCTCCCCGCACCCTTGGCAACTGCAAGCAATACTTATGAGCTACTTGGACTGGACATATCACCTAACCACTCTAAGATACAATTTCCCTATCTGCAAAAACTCTACTTCACAGGCTTCTTAAACAGATCAAATGAGGTAATGTCTTGGAAAACGCAATGCACAATCCGCAGTTACTGTTTATTCCAGTAAACATTTCCAAACTTCACTGTATTTATATATTATTTCCCTCTGCTCACGGCCTCAAACTACATAAATAGGACTTAATCTCTTTCCCTATCTAAAATTCCTTTTCCTACTTACTTACTAAGCATCTCTGGACTCTGAAAACCCAGTCCGAGCATTTGTTATTTTTATCAAGAAGGGAAAATAGTTCTGAAGAAAGTTTTAAATGTAGTTATCACGGGTCCATCCTTGAGGTTTCCCCATTTGTAAGTTTTAGGGATATCAGTTGTTGAAGGAACACCTATCACAGACAAGCAGAGAGTTCTCATACTATTAATACTTATTCTACCATGAATACTGGGGCTGCAATACCCAAGCTTCCTGTATGGATGTTCATCTACACGGAGCAACAACCTATTTTTTTTTTTTTTTGTATACAAATGTTGACAACACTTTATTTATAATAACCGGACAACCACTTATTCATTAAACAAATATTAAGTGTGCGCTGGCGTGAGAACAAAAGGACTAAGATGTAGGTTTGGATCTCACAGGACTTACCAAGTTAACATTAGTTGGTTGTTTGATTTTTTTAACATTGGACTTTATAGGCATATGACTCACTCTATACATCTGTGTCTCAGTGAACAATTAATATTCAATACATACATCACAAACTTATAAGGAACATTTAAAAAGTTCCTTGTAAAAAAAATTCCAATTTATTTTGGGCAGGAGTGGGAAGATCAATACTTTGCGGAAAAAAAAAACAAACACCTTTACCTATTATATGTATTTGATTTGGAAAACTTACTTTGGGTTATGACTCTTTCCTTTCATTTAAACTACACATTTTTAGGTTATGACTCGCTACTTTCACTTATACTAGACATTTTTGAACAATAAATACTGACCTCAATAATCCCCATTCACCATGAAAATGAGTAAGATAGAGAAAATATATTTTTAAAATGGATGTTTTCATTCCATAAGTTATTCCCTGGAACAAAGTAGAAAAGACCATGGAAGCAATATTGGCACATATAGGCCACTGGGGTCTGACCAAGTAAATCACAGTTCAGAGCTCTAAATGGTACCCGAGGGAATTTCCAGACTCCATGCTACTTCTAAGCGGCTGTACATTAGCTGGAATTCAACATAAGTTATACTCATTTACCGGCTGACTGCAGGCTGAGATTCCATTCCATTTCATACGCAGACGCAGGAGTTCAGCGGTACTCTAGTGGCCCACGACACTTAATGCAACTTCCACCAGGATCTAACTTACTTCGGGCAGAGGTGGACATACTGAATAATCAGGCTCGGGCGATATGAATTCTTAACCCCCAGAATCAGACCTGCAGGGCCACCCCATCAGCCTCCCTGCGGCACTTAGGCAAAGCGAACTGCCAACTTTTAGTCTACGCCACCAGCACTGATCTAAGAGCCTCCTTTCCTGGTTTCCTGCCCACCTTCTGTTCCCCCTCTGCTTCATTCTTCACACAAGCAGCAGAATACTTTCTCTAACATGCGTATCTTGTCTTCTCACGTCCTTGTTATAAAAGTAACTGCCCCCTAATACCCTCAGGATAAAATTCAAATTTTTTTTATTATTATGTATTAGGTGCTACCTGTCTGATTTCAGTTTCTTAGATTTCTCTGGGCTCTTCCCAGCAACCTTGATCCAACCCCGCCCCACCCCCGCAGATATATCTTCCAGCCCCACAGTAGGGAAACACGTGCTTCACTTAAAATTACTCTTTGCATCTCTCCCTCTCTCCCACTGTATCCTGGCTACCTTGTAATCAGCTTCCCAATTCAGCACGGACTAGAAACTCCCTTCCTTAGAGAAATCTGCCCTGAATTCCCCCGTCTCTTTCTTCCTAAGCCTGGGTTACTGAATTTTTCTCTCTCTCCCCATCTCTGTGCTATGTATATATTATATATAACGTGTATGGACAATATGACTGGATAACATGCCTTGAAAGCTTACTCCATGTCAGGAGGAAGGTCATCTTTTGCATCCTTTATCTGTACAATAATTCGACATTACGGGGAAACAGATAGTTAAGCTGCGGTCATAGAGCTGCCATGGGGTGGAAGTGAAATTAATGCAGCTCTGGCTGGTTCTAGAGTGAACACAACGTTTTCTCGTGCCCTTTTATCCTATACTCCACTGCTTTATGGGAAGTTCTGAAATTCACTAAGGTTTTCCCAGGGATCATTCTCTAAGGATGAAAACAAAACAAAACAAAAACAACATAGAAAGCAAACACAGAATCAAAACACAAGTGACAAGAACTAACAATAGTACTTAAAACATGCTGAGTGCTTATTCTGAGCCAGACCCAAATCACGTATTTTCTTTTCTTTTTTTTTTTTTTTGTCTTTTGTCATTTTATGGCCGCGGGTTTATGGCTACACCCGCGGCATGTGGAGGTTCCCAGGCTAGGGGTCTAATCGGAGCTGTGGCCACTGGCCTGCGCCGCAGCCACATCAACGCAGGATCCGAGCCGCGTCTGCAACCTACACCACAGCTCACGGCAACGCCGGATCGTTAACCCACTGAGCAAGGGCAGGGATCGAACCCGCAACCTCATGGTTCCTAGTCGGATTCGTTAACCACTGCGCCACGACGGGAACTCC